>CM077193.1:39269697-39814697 GCA_039654625.1 Rhinogobio ventralis
TCGGAGAATATCTGCTCCCTCACTGACTCCATACAAGCAGGGCAGCTCATCCATCTGACCCCTGGAGACCTATGACAGCGCCTCAAACAGACCATTCACTGACACACACCAGCACACCATTGAGAAAGAGCAGGGGGGATGGATTTAAGCGTGACACACTCACTGGGCATTGAGAGGAAGCAAATGGGGGACGATTAAACTGTGACACCTGTCACTGGCTTGTTTAGGGAGACTATGGAGAAATGGTCTGAGGAGAGCACTGCCTGTGTCGTTTCCTTTTCTTTCTCCTTTCTACATTTCCACTCTTTCTCATTCGTTTTCACATATTTTCCATAAGCAAAGACAGGAAAATCTAGGAGAGCTGGTTTGCTTGTACAATCGAGATTCTGTGGCAGTCTTTGTTCTTTCAAACTTTCTATCTCCCTGAAGGAACCACACAAAGAGCGGATCTGTGGGAGGCTGTAGTTGAACGGGGTGAGGAGAAGAGCACGGCCCATATGGTTTCATCCTCAATCTCTCTTCTTTCCTGCACACCTTCACTGCCTGACCTCAGCTACTGAACCAGACAGGTTAAGGTTCAGGGAGACTGCGGTTGACAGAGCGGCTCCATTAAAAACACAAACACATACTCAGGCTCCGGTTTATCCTACTGACATCACTAAAAGAGAATGTGGGGCAGAGGTGGTCTTAAACTCATCCACCCTCCAAAGGTGGAAAATAACCTAACAGATCAGATCCATGGTCATTGAACTGTCAGTGGATGACAAGAAACTGACTGGAATTCTTATTAATTGACTAACGGGAGTGTTATTAATGACTAACGGGAGTGTCCCATTCAAGGAACACTTACAGTATTAATGTACCATTTGTTTCAGACAGTTGCACAACATGTGCCAACATGCAGGCTTTGGGGAAAAAAATGGATCTATTCCTGACATCAATTGTCAACTAGATTGTCCTTAAGGAACAAATCATCTTAAATTTAGGCATTTTTGCCTCTTTTGTTAGTGGAGACATGGTAGGAAATTGGATTTGCATCATCCACATGAGCACCATGGCTTAATATTCAACAATATTATTGATCTGACTGTATGAGAACTGAACTGAGCTGGACAATGACATCATTGTTTTTGCAGAACTGCTTTATAGATGAAATGAACTCATTTAATAGTTGATGATCTTTACAACGGAACTGAATCAACACTGAACTGACAACAGACAGAATGCATCATTTTTCTGTTATCACTGTAAAGCCGTTTTGAAACAAACTGTATTGTATAAAGCGCTATATAAATAAAGATGACTTAATGTGTCTATCAGAGCTCCAAATATAAGCAAAATATAAAGGAAAAGTTCACCCAAATAAAGAAAAAAGAAAACAACTCATGTTGTTCTAAATGTGTGTCATTTTCGTTTTTTTCTCGAACTCAAAAGAAGATATTTAAAAAATCGTCTATATAATGGGTCCAATATTGTTATGAATTTTTCCTTTTTGGGTGAAATATCTCTTTAACTACAAAAACATATGAACACAACCATAACAGTGTTAACTGTAGAGACATTGAATGTATAAGAGAAGAAGGTGGCATAACAGTTGCAATCCCACAGATAGCAGATTGACACTTTACTGCAGTGATTTAATCTCCCAAAGGCGTATGTTTAACAGGGAAATCCCAAATGGCAATTTTGGAAACGGCTGGAAATCCCACATCAAGTTCAGTTTCAATTTCCAACGTAACATTTATATGCACCATATGCTCCCTTCATCTATTAGCCAGAATTTCCACTTGTTCAATAATGATCACATTGTGTCTCGTCATTAATCAATGTTCAAAGATAGTTTGCTTTCGTTTTAACTTTTCAAAGTGCAAGGTCATAGCCTTTCACTATTACTCAACTAGAAACTGTTAATAGAAAGTGATGTCAGGAATAGATCCATTTTTTCCCCAAAGCTTGCATGTTGGCACATGTTGTGCAACTGTCTGAAACAAATGGTACATTAATAATGTAAGTGTTCCTTGAATGGGACACTCCCGTTAGTCATTTCTCTGAACCTGTGAACTTCCTCCTATACCACAAACAATATGAAGATTAATTATAATGTCACAAATCGAATTTTTTTTTACAAGAGTTAAAAAAAAAAACTAATAATAAACTACAACAGGGTAGATCCACTACTGTTCAAAGGTTTTGGGTCAATATGATTTATTTTATTTTTGTTTTGAACAAAATTATTAATTTCATTGTGTAAGGTTGCATTTACATATCTTATTGATCAAAAGTGACCGTAAATACTTTTACATTGTTACAAAAAAATTCAGTTCTAATCAAAGAATCCTAGAAAAATTTGAAATCACAGTTACCACAAAAATAACAGCACAACTACTTTCAACATTCATAACATTAAAGAAATGTTTTTTGAGCACCAGATCATATGTATATTAGAGTGAGTTATAAAGGATCATGTGACCATGAAGACTGGAGTAATGGCACATAAACCAGCTATTTTAAATTGTAATAATATTTCACAATATCGATGTTTTTACTGAACTTATCAACTAAATGCAGCTTTGGTGAGAATGAGACTTTCAAAAACACTTTGAAAAAAGACCTCAAACTTTTGAACGGTGAGATTAAGAGACTACTTTCAAAAACAAACAAAAATTAGGGTTCGGGTTAACCCTAACCCTAACCCTAACCCCTAACCCAACTTTTGACCGGTACTTAAAAGGTACACTATGTACATTTTGGCAATCTAGCAGTTAATAAGCAAAACTGCATGCATCTTATGGAAGAACACTGTAGCCAGAGCTACTTCTCTCAGTTTACGTATATAACGAGACACACAGGAACTGTGCTAGTCCGCAGAGGTTGGTATACCACTCTGTCTAAAATAGTCAGAATATAGGGGAACTGTTGTGATTCAGGATAAACCAAAAACACACTTTTGAAGATGGATTAATTATATAAAAGTTGTACATTTTTTACAAAAAAGTTAAATAGTGTACCTTTAAAAAAAACTTTAAAAAAGTTTTAGAAGAAAAAAAAGTCTCATTTTATTACGAGAAATCTTTATAACCGAGGGAACATTCTCCAGATTCCCTGACTCTCTAGAGGAGTTTGCTGACTGAGAATTGGGAACAAGCAGCAAATTTTCTTAAACCGCAGTGAACTCCTTTCGGGGTGGGGGTATTTCAAGTTTCTGGCCCACCAACATGTCCCCGCCTTGCACCCTGTTGCCGGAACAAAATTTTTTCACTATGGGTCACTAGTGGACTCTGAGTTTGTTTAGCGATTACCAAACACACACACAAAAACAAAGGAAATCCAAAATAACCCTGAGGAGTATTAAATCATCGGATGGTGCCAGAACATTACAGAGGATTACATTTCAATCATTCGTTTCTGTGCAAGCATCAAATCACGCTTAAACCAACATAACCAACTTTGACAGCAAAATTTCACCCCAGAACACAGAGTTATCACAATCACAGTACAAAAAATGAACGAGGGCATAGAGGTAAAAGAAATCAGACACAGCTGCAGTTGGCTAGCTAGAATCATATGGACACTAAGAAGGTGCCCATAGGGTTCAGAAGGATGCAAGCATAAGTCTCTAGTGGTGTCACTGGTGTTAAGCTTTCACCACCAAGGACTAAACGAAAGGAATGGAAGGGGTTAGAGAGGGGAAAAGCATTTTACATTGAATCCTTTTAACAACGTTCCAGGAATTCTAGGATAATGCCTGTGGACAGGCCACAGGAATGCTTAGCAGCCTCATGGTTCCTAAATTCACGGGACCAGGAAAACGTTTCCCCGCCCCCTCTGCTCTTCTATGCAGTGCCCCAGAATGGATCATGAAGGATGGGGAGGAGAGACACCACCACAGGGGATGAAAATAATGTCTCTCATACCTTCAACCATCACCCTTCTATGGCACAAAGGGAGGCTGGAAGGAAGGACTTTTATGCACCTGTACCAGGGCACCAAATAACACAGTGACTACACTGGACGCAAGTGGTGCAATGCAACGTGACAAAAGACAATATAACCCATTATAATCAGTGATGTTGTCTACACTGGATGCGGCACGGTGCAATGCGACAACAAATACCAGACAGTAAACTGATGTCTCGTTCCATTTATGATGCACTGACATGAAGGACAAATGCTTTGAAACGGTTGCTTCGTCGCGTCCAGTGTAGACAGTTTCTAGCTGTCACGGTCACGTCCGGTGTAAACACGATGTAACTTTAAGCCCTGCGGGGCCGTGCGGCATTCAGAACTAAAATGAGAATGGCTTTAAAAATTCCAATTCAATTTGCAATGAATATGAATGCAGAATAACAATATCGAATTTGAATGTAATATAGAATTAGAATATAGAATGAACTGAAATTCAAAAATTTTTACCTGGAAAAGTATTTTTTTGTAAAGGCAATCTTTGAATGTTAGCATGAAAAAGTCTTGTTTGAAAGATTTGTAAAAACGAAACAAAAAAAAGATTTAAGTTCGAAGGTTATACAGACAAAAATTAATGACGCATAGAAAAATAAATAAATCAGACAGTCAGACAAAAACCATATGTAGTTAACCATCAAATTAGTCAAATTTAGCCAAACTCTTCAGACTATTTAGACCACCCCTTCATATACTAAAACAGTTCTGTAAGGCCATCAGGGCCTCCACATCAACCAAAGCCTGGCTGCTGGCTCTTTCCACCCCCACCCCTTAGGAATTTGGGAAGGCAGAAGATCCAGCGCAAGAGTTGAGGCATGCGGCAACCCCGAAAACGTGCACTGCTGGGGGCCCAGCTTCGCCACAGAGGCCAGCAGGCCTCCCACACCAAGGCCAGCCAAGGGTTCCCATCGCCACAAACCCTCCCTAATATAATCTGCTAATATAAGACTCCTAAATATAGAACTGCAGCCTGGAGCATACCATTTATAATGATGCCTACTTCTGATTCCTCACTGTCCAATTTTTATCTGTTGTTTTTTTTCCTTGTAAAATCTTGTAAAACCTGCTAAAAAAAGACTGGAAGATAAGTCAAACACAGGAAGGTTTTATCTCTGTCTTTTGTCTTTCCTTTCACATATTCTTCATATTTTCAAACGTCAAATTACAGGAAGGCCACTTACACACAGTGTTTGAGATTGACAATTGATTGTGTCTGAAGTTGCTGAAGTCCAGTTCTTATGTCATGTTCCTCAACATTAAACTAAAGTGTTATCTTGCTCTCAGACCACAAAACCCTTATTTTCATTTGTATAATAATGTGTATGAATGTAGCCAGGCATTCTTCATGCTATATGTACGTTCATTTTGTATATAAAAGATAAACTCGCTCTGGAAATTCAGCCTTGACACCTGAACATTTCAGGTAGGCATTTTGGTTGAAGAATTGTAACCAAACAACTGTATTTAGCACTCCAAACAGCACTGTCAACCATATCTCCCAGCTATGTGAATGTAGCTGAAAAGTACAGATTAATACAATAATGACTGAGAACATCTGAGAATTAAGTCGTTCGTCACGTCATCCTCCATCCATCCTCTTATTCCTCTGTCTAAAGCGCTTTGAAGCAGAATTTGGATGTCCTTTTCTTTTTGTATTCTTGTCTTTTCAGATAGGAGAGTGAATCCAGGTTCCAGCCTCTCACCAAAACCCCTCCCAGAGCTTCCGGACCTTTTCGTTGTCTATCTCCATAAGGATTGACCCGCAGCCCCATCCCAGGACCCGGGAGACCGGGACACAAACGGGCCCTTCAGGTTGATTTATCGGGCGTATTCAGGGCCAGGCACGCAGGGGGACAGAACAGTTCTGACATCTCTGATCACCAGAACAACCCCTTTAAAAAGCCACCTCTTGAGAGAAGACAGCACCTCTACCGACTTCGGATGCTATTGAAATTATAATAACAATAACAGTATTAATAATGAAAGATATCTTTGTAGAGAGTCATGCATCATGACAGCTCAAAAGCAAAACATGACATTAAAAAAAGCAAAATGGCTATTTTGTTCATTCTTTTCTTCAGCATCCTCTTTTCTCCTCTCTTAAAAAAAAACAAAGCAAAACCACACAAGCGCCTTCATGGTGAAGTCAGGTTTAAAAAAAACTAAAAAAAAAAAACTAAATGGAAAACAAGTGGCACTGCATCATGATGGCAGGCGGGACAAAACGGAATTGTTTTAGTGGAAGAAAGAGCTATCCGTCACTGTCTGTCAGCTCATTCATCCAGTACTCCCTGAGCATCCAGCCCATCCGTCATCCCCTCTCAGTCCCTGACACCCGCCCAGGTTGGCCACTTCGGCAACAAGGGAGGGGGTCCCAAATATGGACCCTTATACCCCCACTATTATTGTTTCCCATCCTCTCTAGATCTCAGAATTCACAAACACGCATATGCTACATACTTCTTAACGGCCTTTTTTTCAAAACTTGAGAACTTATTTAGCTAACTTCAGTTAGATGCACAAACACTAACTCGATCGCTTAGCTGTTGTTTGCAGAATGCAAGACATGGAAGACCTGCCACGCAAGACTTTACATAAAAAGCCACAATGTTGCAAAAGAACAACCTTCAACATAAAGAATATTCCAAGCTTTTGTTTGTAGCTTTTTCATGCTGAATTTAAAGAGACACTTAATATGTTATGTAATGTATAAGAAAATCAATGGGGAATAAGTGTTTCCCATTTTTTTTATGATGACAATACTGCCCTACATGCAGTAACTAGAGCAATATGGTTTTAGTGTGGATTTTCGGAGCATAGTTGAGCCAACCCATAAACATAAGAGATCTAGTCATAACTCTGTAAAGTTGCTGTTGCAATGTTTTGCCTTTATACTATATATAATTTCTGGAAAAGGATTGTAAATGCCCTCAATCAGAATTTAATTGGATCATGACTCCCTGAATCAGAATTGAATTGTGAGGTGCTTACAGGTAGCCACAACATACAGGTATATGCACTGGGTCTGAACTTAAAGTATGTATGTTAACTGCTAGCCTACGGCTCTGACAAAATAACATTGAACATTCAAATGAAGTGCAGTAACAAAATCGATTCTGTGCAACCAAAATACTATCAAAATGTCCTCTAAAAACAATAATTGGTATGAAAGAATAATGCCTTGGACTTTTGCCTTTCTGATTGCAAAATTACCTTGATGATGTTCTCAGTGTGTTTCAGTTTGTGTTTTTCAAGCCAGAGCAATGGTACAGGCCAAAGTTTCCTATCAGCGACTCCAGTTCCGCAATGTTCAAGTGTGCAGAGGTGCAAATGGGATAAGATGACCCGTAAAGAACCATCTAAAAAAATCTTACTTTAAATCAGAAGAAGCTCTTGAGGCCACCTCCGTACCACAATGGTAAATACAAAACCACCCAAAGGTGAATATCAAGCCGGGCCTTGAGACCACAGATATGAATACAAACACACACAGACTCACACATTGGAGGAAAGAAACCTTCAAACAAAACTAAGGCTAGCGTGAAGGTTTAGGGGGTTGGGTTTGACAGTAGAGGGGAAAATAAGAGAAAGAAGGGGGGGATGTTGAGGGGTAAACAGGAGAAAACAGAAGAAAGGGGAAAGAAGAATGAAAGAAAAGAAAAAGGAGTGGAAAAAAACAAAGACTTACTTGTCTCAAGTCGATGAAGGCGAGCAGCAGAGTGTCCCCCTGGAAGCCAGGCACCGGGCCGGCCCTGGCAAACCCTGTGGGAAAGAGAGAGGGATAAAGAGAGCAGGGAATTCGCCATGGAGCGGGAGATTGGCAGACGGATGACAGCCGGGACAAGGGGAGGACAGGGGGAGGTTCAGTGGGGGCGGGGGAGGTGAAATGGAAGGGGGCTTTGAAGGTTTTGGGGGTGCTAGCAGAGGGGGTGGAGGGTTAGTTGGGTGGTTCAGAGCAGAGTCATGTCTCTAGGTCTGCCACCGGCTTTGTGCGGCCCATTCGAGGAAGAAAAAAAAATCATCATCAAACTCTCATTAATTCTCCCCAACGTTGATCTGACAAGCCAGATAGAGGGACTGTGGGGATGAGGGGGCTGCCTTTACCCCATAACCTGAAGCCTGACGCCGTTTCCCATGAGGCCGCTCTCCCAGACCAGTGGCGTGGTACTTAGCGAAGGGGCCGACAACACTTGTGAAAAGCCAATGGGCTGGGGGTGTGTGGGGAGTGCAAGAGTTGTAGAGGTTTCTGAGGGCCATTGGACCTTTCTGTGCCTTTGGACGGGAACCCGTAAACAAGCAGCTTCACCATTCTGAAAAACGGAACATTTGACACGCGGAGACAAAACAAGCCGGGGCAAGAAGAAATCCCTTTCACCTTGTGATGCTGCGTGCCTTTCTTGCCTCTCACGCAAATTACACGCCTGCCATCTTTATTTCTGACCCCCGCAAACGCTGAGCCAGCGACTGCTTACCCTCGCGCTTTTGTTGTCGAGACTCTGTCGATTTTGCGAACTTCCCCACTCGCCTTTTTACAGGAGAGAGACCTGCGACAAAGGCGGCATGGTTTACGTGACGCGTGTCAGAGCACATCTCATCAAGATTCAAGAACAGGGACCTCTAGGCTTTCACCTAACTGCCACATACCAGCATAAAGCCCTGTTAGCGACTACGCTAAGAAACCTCTCGAGGGATAAGCAAGAAAATTCTGTCAAGACCTTTATGCTCCCCAAAACCAGCTGAACTGAACAGGAAGCAACTCTTGACGCCCTCTCCCTTTGAATGTCCCATCGCTCGCTCCTGGTGTTGTACAGGTCAAAGAGGCACAACAGACACGAGAGAGCCCAATCTCAGTTTAACAGAGCCTCTTGCGGGCTCAAGATAACAATACAGTGGTGTGATGACTAATAACCTTTAATTGAGAAAAGTGATTAGGAAGCATTCTAGTATATAAATGTCCAATTGTACCCGAAAGTACCTACTATTGTTAAATGAAACCCTGCTAAGACTGAAGCAAACTCTTATATATTTGTGTTAGACCCCTTCCTCAACTTAGAATGCTAAAACTGCCTTATACCCCCTCCATAATATGGGTAACATATCATTATATAACACCCCCTCCATTTAGGGGTACAACAGCTTGTCACTGGTGCACTACACTCAAATGGGCATTGTCCTTACTAACCCCTTAAAGGTTTAAAGTAGTACTTTAAGGGAAAATATTATTACTCTAAGGTACTAATGTGCATGTTTTAGACATAGCCGCAGGAACTAGGGGTGCTGAGGGTGCTGCAGCACCCCCTGCCCACAGCTGTTTCACTACTTTGGAATTTAAAATTACAACTTTTAATGTAACTTAAAATACATTTTTGTTTTTTAACATGTTTTTAATTTTCCACCTTCATTCATAAAATTACTCTAAAGATGATTTAGTTTTTATATGTTGTTGAATATGGTTTTATGACTAATATAGGCTTTTTCAAAAGCCTATCGTGTATGGAGTCAGTGATGTGGGTAAGGTATCATAAGGTAAGATGCAGATTTTTTTGCTGCCGCCGTGTAGTGAAATATGCAGTGTTTTAACATTTAATCAATCATGAGTGCTGAGCGTTCTCACATAACTGTCCTCATTCATTTGTATGTTCATCTGTAAGTGTTGTTTGGGCTGTTTAATTTTAGGATTTTGTTTAAAATCTTCCGCTACGCCACTGCACAACACCGCCCTGCCCCCCAGCACCACCTTGATAAAATATGTTCCCACGGCTATGGTTTATGGGGTACAAAGTTATCCCTTTAAGTGTACTGCCCCAGTGATAAGCTGTTGTACACCTAAAAAGGTAAAATTTTAGCAAATTTTTTCTGACAGTGAAACCATTAAGATGCTTGTCCACAGCTTCAACACTACACATCACGACTACATTATGCCCTTCTTTCTTAAAACTATTTCCAAAATTCAATACATTCAAAATGCAGCAGCCAGAGTACTTAACTGCACTTCACAGTTTACCCATATTCAACATTACACATTAAACATTTTTTGGGCCTGCTTATGATCAAGCTTTATACAAAGAAATGTATTATCCAACACTTCTGAATCTCTCCAAAACTGATTCTCATCATTTCCTCTCTTCATCGTGCCTTCATATCTCCCTCCCTCTCTATCCCACAGCGCAGACACATCCAAACTGTTGATAGATCGAACCACAGACACATCGTCTGTGCATTCAAGTGGTTACATCTTTAAGAAGTTATTTTAGTTTTGTATTATTTCCTAAGACCCAACCTTGAAACTTCCAAAATATGTAAACTCAAATGTAAGGTAGCATACGGTGTAACTGATGTGACTGTTTTATGACTGGGGTAATTTTCTCTCTCTGTCTGTCTGTGACCTACGTGTGATAGCGTGCGCTGGCTGAGGATCATGGGAAATCCATTAACCATACGGGGTTAGGCGCTCAAAGGCAGTTTTAGCTGTGGTTACACACAAAGCCATGAGGAGAGATGGGCCAAGCAACAAATCTCAGATACTAGATACACACTATATATACACATTATATACTATATGCATAATCTTCTCTTCTCACCTTTTTCTCTAACTTTCAGCTCAGTGTTTCAGAACATCACATGAGTGCCAAATAAAAAGTTAGTAACAGTGGACACAGCATTGTGGCTTAATTAAAAGTCTCCAGTGCGATTCAGGATATTTTAAATTAGGCCACACCAGGATGAAGCACAACCATGCAATAAGGTTTAAGGAGGCTTATGAATGGTCACTGAGCTTTTGCTCAAACTTACTTTCGCACTCTTTGACGTCTACATTGAACTGCTGCAGGGCTCCCATAGACACTTGCCTGACATCAGCCTCCAACAGCAGCTGCAGCAGGGAGGTGGAAAGGTGTTTACAGGCTGACATGCATGCCGTCTGAGCCACCTTACCCTAGAGAAAAAGGACAGATGAGTGAGGAAAAACTAAAAAAATGTGAGGTTCACATACTGATTATTTTTCACATAGTATAACCCTCTTCAGTAGGTGATAAAACAATGGACATTTATTTGAATTGTTTACATGTTTCTCCCCTCATTTTTATCCGTCCAACTGAATATCATCTGATACTACTGTCATTCTCTCAATTGTCAGATTCTGCTGCATTCTCATCTCTAAAAAACAAGAAACACTTTTCATATTATATTTACAACCACAAAAGTTAATGCTTACATGCAATCTCGCAAACATAAAGAGGGGAGCTTAGCAGCACTCTGGTGTATATTTATGCCGGGAGAACCACAGTGCTGTTTAAACATCAACACACGTTCACCGTCACACACGCAGATACACACACAATTCAAGCTCCAAGCCGAAAACCTCAAATATGCCCTTGTCTGCCGTCCAGCGCCTTCCTGACAATCAGGCTAATACTTCAGGGGAGATCCAAAGCTATTAATATGACACTAAACCTGAAAGAAAACAGCAGACTGGAGGGCCAAGAGTCTATGTGGGATTTTTATCTGATGGGGTCAAAAAATAAAAACAAAACACGCTTCCTGCACATTGGAAAAACTTGGGCAATAAATCTAGTGAAATGAGGGATGCATACACAGTAAATCCATATAAGAGAGAATGAGAGGTCTGTCCATGTGAGATGGGTAGCGAATGGAAGGAAAAATAGAAAGCAAGACAATGCCCTCTTTGCTTCAGAGTCATCTCATCCTTTCCTCCTCTTCCTCTGTTTCTCTCCATCTCCCATGGAAATTCCACAGTAGACATTTCATAAATTATAAGCCAATAGCATGAACTAACTAACAAATGTTCAGGTTTGGTCTCTGACAGCTTAAAAGCCTTAAAGACTGTAGTGGGGACAAGAGGATTTTTAAATGGATTTTTCAAATTTAATAAAATTAAATAAAATTAAATTAAATAAATGCATTAAAAAACCCGTCTATACATCTACATCTATACAACTATTCCAAGGTTGTTCATTACATTAACTATGGACACTTTTCACTAAGTGATACTTATAAATACTGCAATATTTCTTTACAAAATGAATAGCACTTGGCTATATATTAAAGGAACACGTATCCCCAGAGTTAGATAAGTCCATACATACCATTTTTATAACTACCACAACTCGGTCTGATTGACTCACCGCTAGCCTAGCTTAGCACAAAGACCGGAGGTAAACGGCTCCAGCTAGCCTACTGCTCAATAAGTGACAAAATAACGCCAACATTTTCCTATTTACATGTTGTGATGTGTATAGTTACATCGTGTACTAAGACCGACGGAAAATGAAAAGTTGCGATTTTCTAGACCAATATGGCTAGGTACTATACTCTCATTCCTGCGTAATAATCCAGGAACTTTGCTGCCATACCATGGGTGCAGCAGGCGCAATGATATTACGCAGCGCCTGAAAATAGTCCCCAGCATGCTCTCTGTGCAAGCAGGTTGTCACGTTGGTTATGTTGACAGAAGTTAGCCTATTTTCAGGCACTGTGTAAAATCATTGCGCCTGCTGCACCCATGGTACGACAGCAAAACTCCTGGATTATTACGCAGGAATGAGAGTATAGTCCCTAGCCATATCGGTCTAGAAAATCTTTTAAAAAATCTCTAAAGAAACACGATGTAACTATACACATCACAACATGTAAATAGGAAAATGTTGGCGTTATTTTGTCACTTATTGAGCAGTAGGCTAGTTGGAGCAGTTTACTTCCGGTCTTTGTGCTAAGCTAGGCTAGCGGTGGGTGCGTCCGACAAAGTTATGGCACGCACAGAGATGAGAATGGTATGTATGGACTTATCTAACTCTGGGGGATACGGTGAATAAGCTTAAGTCCCAAAAAGTCGGCGTGTTCCTTTAAGATATCTAATGCAATTACTTCTAGAGTTTTAAGACTGTCTTAAGTTTCTAAATACCTTTCGGGGTCACTGTACGTTGTGAGCACAATAGCTAACTGCAGAAGCACATGTTGTTCGACATAAGGTTGTTCTTACAGAATCAGAGGGCATGGACTGGGGAGGGTTGGCGTCACCATAACATCAGTTGGCCATAAGGCTGTGAACTTCACTTAGCCAAAAGCTTCTTTGTACACAGTAATATAAAGTATAAAGTACACACAAGCACCTGACCGACAAAGCCTCAATGGTTTAGGTGGGGTCAACAGGAAAAGCTTTCCCCTCCTCTCTCACTCCAAAAAGAGGATGGAGGCGTGTGATTGTGTCCTGTGTGGGGTCAGGCCCCATGTGAAATTGCTATAATCCATCTCTACCTGCTTCTGAAATAACTATGTCCTATGTGTTAATCTACAGTTGACATGGATATAATGAGTAGAAAACTGTTTTGTGCATTCAACGTGACGCTTAACAAATAACGTAGCACAACTACACATATGCACACACATTGCAGTCATATTCAGTCAGCCACTAATCAGGCTGAAGCACTAACTAGGTGATTATAGATGATTAGAGTGCATGCACTGCACTGCAGTGATTAAAAAATAAACACACTTGTTTTCCGGACTCCTGTCTCTGTATGTTTAATAGCCATAATAAATCACAGAGGCCAAAGTAGTAAGGGTTGTTTCTGTTCCTCATGATGGAATGAAGACGCGGTATGGATACCTGTCTCCTACTGGGCACATTCTAATCACTCACAACAAGTCATTTGTTTTGATTGGAGTGAGGCATTTATAAATGTGGTGAACTTAGATTTTTTGCAACAAATAGAATCATAAGCAAGGATTGCACAATCTGGGCAGGGGTGAATAGATTCTCCATTTCCTTATATTGATATATCTGTATTAATTTATACGTACATTCATATTTTCTGCTGTTCAATTGAAGAAGCATAAAACTAAATTTATGATTTAGTTTTTATCCAAAGGAACTCATAACACTACATTACACAAGAATAATACAAGGAAAAAAGTAGTGCTACCACACAAAATTTCAACTGAGAACTCTAAAGCAAGATTATTTGGCAAGAAAGACAATCTCCAGCATATCATGGAATATGGGTTTTACAGTATTAATACATAGAAAAACAAAAGGCCAACAGAGAATATAGCATACATTGAATGTAATCAGTTGTTCATATTTTACAGCAGTTATTCTCCTGGGTATGTACTCACTAAACTTTGCACATGTTGTGTTTAACTTTCAAATCCTACTTAAATTCTTCTCAAAGTTGAGCTTCATTGGAAGACCTGCATGACTTCTCACAATTCTGGTTTATAATTTCACAAAGTTTTCAGAGAACCGAGGAGGCCACTTGAAGACTTCAGAATGCTGAGCATGAAAACTTATTGTGTGCAACTTTGTTGCATTCGTGGTGTGTTTGGGATTATTATCATGTTGGAAAATAAATATTTGCTCTCAGATCCTCCACACTTGGCTACATTTTGTTCAGCAGGATTCCAAAGTATTGTTCCATTTTCGAAGTCCCAGCAACTTTGTAGATTCTTCCAACACCTGCTGCAGACATGATCCCAATAGCATTATGTTTCCCCTGCCGTGCGCCATGCATGCATTTGATATTAAAACACTCCAGTAGTCTCTTACGACAATACCTGACACCATACAATGCTAGGATGTTACATTTTGACACAGCTCTAATTTGTCAAATATAAGGTGTTTCTTTCAATTGATAAAACTAATAAATAAAGCTCTCAATCCAGCCTCTTGTAGATGTTGAAGCTGTTTTGAGGTGGTCCTACATTCAGGTGATTTTCATCCTTCACACAGCACAGCACTTTACATTCTGCATAGTAGTGGTCTTACTGTGCTTTGAAATAATTCTGTAGATATTGTGACCATTCACAACCAGCACGAGCAACATCCAAAAACTATTGACCATATTTAACCATTTTAACAATTTCCTCCTTGGTTGCAGAGGACAGCTCCTTCCATTCAGCCATTTTCACTAAAACCCACAAAATCAATACTTGTATGGTTCAACCATACATGTATAAATCTGAACATATTAGCTACTTTCAACACTTAAACGTTGTAGCTTTCGTTCAAAGATATGCGTGTTTAGAGTCAGATTTAAACAGTTCTGCTTCGTATGGCACACCCCTCTCACAGTAGCACATTTGTTTTAAAGTTCAGGGCAGTGGGATGTTAACAATTAGCTCAGGGGCTCGAAAATCAAAAAAGGGAAAAAAGTAGGAACGGCTGAAATAAGTGAACAGTTAGAGGCCGCTTGCACTCCTCCTCTCCAGTCTCCAGTTAATTAAACAAAGGCTCATCAAAGCCCTCATTAAAAACTACTCAACAGCAATTGGCTGTCAAAATAAACAGAACACATGGTACAGCGAGACAGAAAGAGAAACATTAATAAAGCAAGAAAGAGAGATAAAGAGGAGGAGGAATACAAGAAGGGGTTCTGGACACTAGGTCAAGGATGGATTTCATAATAATAATATGTTTGAAACGTCACAACACTTCTACAAACACACACCACATGCGGAAGACCCCTGAGAAAACTCAGCATGGAGTGTGTAGGCTTTCTCAATGCGCTCATATTTCAAACGTGTCCGCTTATTTATGCAACACACACCGATCCTTGTTTGTAAAAACAACTAATGTACACTCACAACATCCTAACGAGAAGCAGAGACTATCGTTCGAGGCCTGTCTGTGCTGATTACGCTCTGGTCGGAGGAAGAGTGATAATATGTGTTGAACTTCCCGACACCATGCTGCACTGTTCCAGCATTTCACAAACACAAAGGGAAAACAAAGACAGCAGCCAATGAGTTTGGAGCTCAAATCAGGTTAAGTAAATAATGACAAATAGTGTTCCCCTTAACAAGGTGCTTGATGATATTGATATGGAAGGCCTTTCTGTTACCTCAGGGTTTCCACAGCTACAATACAGAGGGCCAGGAAGCAAATCAGAAATCCAACACACATTTTAACACCTTGCTTTGGAAATGAATAAAAGAGCTGTTGTAAAGGTTTCAATATTTTTTTACATTTTCACAAAAATGAACAATACTGTGTGTGATCAGAATAGTAACAGCAGTTGTGGCTCCCACTTTTTGGAAGGCTTTTCAAAGATTACCAGCTTGATTAAATCCCCCTCATTTACACAATTCTTTTTATGCAAATGTTGGAATATAGCATTAAAAATGCTGGATGGACACACTAAATGACAATTACATTTCCAAAATTTGCATTAAAAGGTGGATAAATGGTTTATTCTGTATGAAGAAATTAGATTTTGTTTACCTGAAAGATGAGATGGAAATGCTGCTTTATGCAAATGGTTTTTTGTGATTTTTAAAATTAAATGTATAATTTAATTTAATCAAATTAAATTCAGAATGAAATTTAGATGGAAAAACACGAAATGATAGTGATTTGCAGCAACAAAGAAATCATACACTAATGTTCAAAAGTTTGTGATTGGTAAGTTTTTTTTATGTTTTTATGTCTCGTATGCTCATTTATAAATATTGTTACAATTTAAAATACCTGTTTTCGATTTTAATATATTTAAAAATGTAATTTAATTCTGTTATGGCAAAGCTGAATTTTTAGCAGCCATTACTCCAGTCTTCAGAAATCATTATAATAGTCTGATTTGGTGCTCAAGAAATATTTATTATTATTATTTTTATCAATGATGATATTGACAACAGTTGTGCTGCTTAATATTGTGTGGAAACCGTGATACATTTTTCTGGATTCTTTAATGAATAGAAAGAACAGCATTTATTTGAAATAAAAATCTTTTGTTGCATTATAAAAGTCTTTACTGTCACTTTTGATCAATTTAATGTGTCCTTGCACAATAAAAGTATTAATTTCTTCAACAACAAAAAAAACCCCCTTACTGCCCCAAAACTTTTGAAAGGTCGCTGACATTCAATGTTGGTGATGTAAGGCAACACAAGCAATGGCAACAATTGATGATGCAATGAAGCCAAACAGAGTTCAGCTTCCTGCAAATGTACAGAGAGGTAAACGCGACTACAAATGGGAGAGACTCATACTTTTCAATCTGCAACATTCAAGACTTTTAAACAAAACCACTTCCAAATTAAATAAACAAACCCAAGGTTACTAGCAGATAGGGTGGACGTCTATGTTGTGGCTGCATCAGACACTACAAGCTCCTCATATGAGCTGCCACATTTTCAGAGCATTTTGCCAGCATGAGCTCAATAATGACAAGTTAATGCAACAGAGACACACTGAACATTAAGCTTGCACACAAAGGTTTTATGGATCAGACAGCAAAAGCACTCAAAATGTCTGCCGAAGGATGTCAGTCTATGAACAGACCACCATGTAGAAACAGAATGTTATGGCACAAAAAAGGCTCCACAATCCAAAAGTGCCCTGCCAATCATTCAGTTCCATCAAGAAAAACACTGAAAACCACCAACTTCAGGAAAGAGTTGACATCATGATATTACAAAAGTGTGCGTTTTTGGCTCAAAGCTTTTGTAAAACCAGTGTAAAGCCAAGATCTCTTTCCAGGGACTCAAATCCTGACTGGTACCTGTCGTTCTCTCTGTTCTTAAGCATATACGAGTGGGCCTTGTGTGTTTAATACAGGCCTTAACATACTTGCCACAGTAAAATAGTGGCCATCATATGATGCTTTAAGTTGCCGGTACACAGTTTTATACAAACATCTACTGTCGCACTTTAAGAGGCTTGTTTACTTTGCATATAAATCTACACAAGTTAACATTACCGGTGCAGGGTATGGTAAAAGTCTACAAACAAATACAAGGGACAAAAAACACTACGGTCACAGTTTCAGACGCCTCATTTGTGTTCCATAACAAGCATAAAAAATGCATCCAAACATATATGAGTGGGTCAGATGAACACCAGGCAGCATGCGGAAATACTGTGACGAGAAATGGCCAAGGTTATGGCTGAAGTTAGACCACACTGCAAACATACTCACCGGTAGCGTGGCGTGCTCTATAGAATTGCCCTACAGAAGATAAAGACAAAATTTAGGTCAAAGGTCGAGTTTATGACTCCCCCTGGGTTCAAATGTGAAGTCGGTCAACCGCACTCTCCCGTATCAACTTGGCCAAATGGTTTACGATCGACACTGAAAGTCCCTCTGAGTGTCAAAGATGGTTTGTGGTCGGGTGAGAGAGGCAGAGCAAGCGAGTGTGACTGATGGGACTGTGGCTTTGGAGTCATTATCAGAGTTTTTGGCTATGAAATTGATGGCAGGGTCGCTTCCACACACACACAAACGGTCAGTTCTTGACCTTTCCTGAAAACCATCAGGAGTGTGAAGCGGGGACATGGTGAGGTTGAACAGATGGGGCTGCGTGAATCAGGATGCACTATGTTCTCATGCAGAGCTGGAATGTGCAAACACAATAATATAGGCGACATATCTGGAAGAGCACAGGATCGTTTGACTGTACATCTGTGGTTCGCTGTTTTGTGTGTATGTGTAGATTGAGAAAGTGAGACATTCAGCCTGACCATAACCCGACCTGGGGTCATACAAACATTGCCCCCTGTTGGTGAAATTCAGCCAACAATGTGAGGGCTGTTTTGCAGTGGGCTGAAAGGGTCGTACTTCTCTGTTATTGAAAGCTTAGAAAAAGGGCAGTCAGGAATTTAAAAGATTACAGGAGCGCAGGAAGCAGCATTAGTGCCACCAGCCCTGGATCAGAGACAATCCCAGCCAGTCATACCGACACGGAAAGGCCCGTAGGAGGGAAAGCTCTTAAATTCTTTGATTGTCAGAAATCCCTCATGACAGGGGTCAGGGCCGGGCTGTGCCAGTGCTAGACTTCCTTCACTAAAGCTGAGACCTAAGGTCACGCCACACAATCTCTTTAACTCCATGTCAGCTGAGCCACACAGACACTTGCAAGCCCAGAACACTCCAATCCTCTTAATTGCCACGACCTTACTTAGCTTTCTGTTGAAGTTCAAGTGTACTGTGAGTACAATCTTCTTTAAAGTGATTGAGTCAAATAGGGAAGATGACTACAAGCTCAGTCAGACCATGCTGGGTACAAGGATGGATTATGGCCCAGGCCAACAGGGCCTTAAATTATTATAAATTTATTGATGTATTTAAAGCTGATGCAAATAAGCAACAGAGAATCCCAGTGCGTGTCTAAGAGCTGTTCGCAAAAAAAGAAGCCTTAACGTCACTGCGATAAGTGAAATTCCAAATTGCAATTGCAGAATGTAAAGCCACTATTAAAAGATTCAATAACATCTTAACCCCCTGAAAACTTCTTTAAGTTTTTGTATTACACACTCTCTAAAGCAAGTTTGTGCTGTACGCCTATCCTTTCCAAGGTAAGTGTGAGTTTAAGATGGCGCCCGGGATCCTCACAGAACCATAAACTCTCCTTAGCTGGGTACAAATAATATGCAATTATCTTAAGCAATCATGTAATCTATTTGCAAAAAAATGCGCATGTGGACAAAATACTCACAGGCAGGTGAGTGAACACTGCAAAGGTGCTACAGAGGAAAGCAATGAGGTCACTCAGGTAATCACTGGCCTGTCCGCCTCCTTGTGCTGCCGTCCAATCATAATCAGCCAGCTGCAGAAACTGGTCAATCTTTTGATTCAGGTTAGTGTAGATCTCTTCTTCAGCAGCATGCCTTGCGTCCTATACAAAGAGAAGCAAAGAATGGCTAAGAGAATCCTAACCAGGAACAACATGCAAGTTAAAAATCCTAAATAATTCATACAATCCATAGGAGGAGGGGAATGACACCACAAGCTGCAGGTTCCTACCTTGAAGGTTGAAGTTCCGTAGAGTTTGGTGGCATTAATGGTGTCAACAGGCACGTTGGTTATGTTGGAGATGAACTCTTCTAGGTAGTGACAGGACTGCT
This sequence comes from Rhinogobio ventralis, assembly GCA_039654625.1. Lineage (NCBI taxonomy): Eukaryota > Metazoa > Chordata > Actinopteri > Cypriniformes > Gobionidae > Rhinogobio > Rhinogobio ventralis. Next base: position 39,289,517 of record CM077193.1, read on the forward strand.
CCAGGTGAGTGGTGTTGATGATGATCTGAACCAACTTTGGGAATTGTAATTCAAATTAAGACTAATCCATTTTTTACTGATACAGCGCAATTAGTTACTTGCGTAAAAATGTGTATGCTTGTATAACTACCAGACTGAGAACTACAAAAAAAAAAGTAGTTTCAGAAAATTTCACAAATAATTACAAAGAAACTTAATGTGAAATTTTGAAGTAGAAAGACTGAAATAGAATTTTGTTGTGAAACCTATTCCAATAATCTTTGTTTTATAGAGGGTATGCATTGATGTCATTTTCCCGCCGGGACATGCCCCCTCAGCCGGAGTGGCAAAACATCCTGCAACATAACAGGCTTTAGCAGTGGAAACTGCGAAAACGGGAGTAACAAATTATTATCTGCTTATAAAGGGCAGTTGGACTCGACAGTGATCTTTACTACTCAACAAAGAACTAGTGGACCGTGGACATTGACAAGTGGCCAGGAATAGGGTTTCCTAAAATTTTTATGTTCCTGATTTCAATGCCGGGGAAATGCATAAAGCAAAGCCTGTGAATGCTGTATCTTCTAGACAACACTATAAATACAAAATAGGTATATCTAAATCTTACTACATTTTTGTGTCAATGTTTATTTTGATGTGAAAAATGTCACTTTAATTCAGCACATGCAGCACAGCAAAAATAGACTCGAGCGCTGCACTGCAGCAGATGCTCCTGGAATGCATTGCCGGACAGCATCCGTGTCCAGTGTGAATGCTCTAACCTGTTAACAAGGGCACAGAAAAAAAATATGCACCGCATACGCATTGCAAAAGGAGTATGTGTGAACCTGGCGTAAGGCATTAAAGACATTAAATTATGACTTTCTGTAAAGGTGCTTGGAAACAAAGCTCTACAAATAAATTTGATGAAATACAAAACTTGCACAGAAATGCTGCCACTCAGTAGGCGTAACCGCAGTGACATCATGTGCATTTACAACCTCAACATTTTTTTTTTACAGTGTACATTTGTACAGTGTACATTACCGTTTAAAAGTTTGGGTAAGTACCTGTTTTTGTGGGGAAATCTGAACTTTGTAAAACCGCATATAGTTATCAAAAAGAAAAGCAGTGTTTGGGGAAAAGATTATAGAGGTATGAGTAATAACTAGCAAAAGCACCAAGTGGGAGTAATTCTAAAGGGGAAAGGGTACAAAGAGGAAGTCAAGTTGTGGTTAAAGGGACAGAGAGGGTTTGTCTGTGGGAAGCAGACCTGGAACTGCTCTACGTTCAGTTAGCTGGTCTGTGGTGCAGAGTTTGAGGTCCACAGGCAGGGCAGGGCTGTCAGCAGCAAGGCGCTGATGCGCATTGGTGCTAATTGAGCCCAGACCTTTAGCTTGGACCCGCTCTTCCCTCCCTCTCTCCAGTCATGGTGCACCGTGCAGGGAGGGAAGCCTGATGCAGAGCCCCGGTCATACTTCCGCACGTCCACCAGATCCGGGGCAGGAGAGGGGGAGGAAGGAGCTTGATATCTGATCTTGATATCTGTGTGCGTGTGCGTGTGTGTAAAATGGTAGTAGTAAGACTAGACTTTGACTACCTGAAACCAATAATAAAGCCTTTGCTTTTTCAAAATACAACACTGAATGTCTTTCTTTCTTACTCTGCTATACTTTCATCATTTTCTCATCAGTGGCACCCATCTGAACAGAACATGTCTAGATTTGAGGGGTTATAAACAGACCTGACTGCTAGCAGAATCAGCAGATCAGAGAAGAAACTAACCACATTTGAGCGACAAACACTTGGAGAGTAAAGAAGGGATGGAGTGAGAGCAAAGTGGGGGGAGGGGAACATTACACATGCTACCAGCCAGTGGCAGGTAATTTTATCTGCCTGTCACTGTTGCGAACAATCCGTCTCAGATTGGGCTTTGACATGAAATGGTGGTTAGATAAAGCAAGAAAATAATACTAATAATGAAAAGCTGTGGAGTCTGATCGTCAATGTATTTGGTCTTATTTGTGAGTGCTTCTTTGCAGGCAGTCAATAGATAAGAGAATAACATGCTGTAGCTTGCAAACTGTAAAATGTAACGCTTCAATTTCACATACATAGGAAGTTGTTTTATATATTTTAATGTAAAAATAAAAATATATTAGAGTGGCTGGTATTCACCAAAACTACAGTTGTTTCCCATCCTGAGTGAGAGAGGAATGGTACTAAAGGGGTCTATCTACAAGACGTGGAGAGTGATATAATCTTATTATTCAAGAATAGTTTTCCAGTACGGTCTAGCATCTTGAAAACAGAGAGTTCAGACAGAGACTCTCTGTTGAGGTTGGATTGATACAGAGACAACAAAGGACATCAATGGATGTGCAAACAAATGGAAAAAAAAAAAGAAGCTCACCTCTGCCAGTCCTACGTTTTTCTTCTTGATGGCATACTGTAGACAGTGGCTAAGGGTTCGTGTGAGCAGGAGATTTGTAGATTTACGGATCATGTCATCAATTTCTGTGGAGCTGAACATAAAAATTCATCTAATTAGGAATACTATTATAAATGCATATTTATGTCTATAATGCAAATCCATTCCCACATATTCAAGATTGGAGGGACAACGTGGACAAAGTGTACCAGTGTGAACCAAGTGTAACATGGGGTTGTGTCTTGCCCCACCAACACCATATCCCTTATATCCTTTTTTATATGGTACAAAATAACTTTTTCTCTTTCTTTTTTAGTACCTGAAACATGTCTAAGGTGCTTATGGCCCTTAAATTACATACACTTCTGTTCAAAAGTTTTTTCTAATTGATCTTTTATTCAGCAAGAATGCAAATTGATCAGGAAGCAAAGTAAATAAATTTTTTACTGTTAAAGAAGTTTTCCATTTCAAATAAATGCTGTTCTTTTGAACTCTGTCATTCTAAAAAAAAAAATCCCCAATTTTTTTTTCACTTTTCCCACAAAATTATGGTAAGAAATGAACAAAATCAGCATATTAAAATTATTTCTAAAGGATCATGTAATGGCTGCTGAAAATTCAGCTTCGCCATCAGAAAATTACATTAAAATAGAAAATAATTATTTTAAATTGTAATAATATTATTTTTCCTGTATTTTTCTCAAATAAATAAAGCCTTGGTGAGCATAAGAGACCTCTCTCAAAAACATTAAAAATCTAACCAACAAAAAACTTTTGAACTATAAATTCTGTAATTGGTATATGTACAGTCAAATTATTCAGACACCAGATATGTTTTACTAGTGGGTGCAGGACACTGTAAACTGTGGCATATCATACCCAAAAATTCTTCATACAGGGGACTACCAGTAAAGTTAATAAAAATTGGGACCAAAATTATTCAGACACTTTGACCTGACGATGTTTTGCTGAAGTGTTTTTTTCTTTAATTACTAATGCAAACTTTTACACCACAGACTGAACAAAAGTAAGCATTGCTTGGTAATTGGTTGACCTAAATTGGTATTATCTAATTGTGTACTTATATTTAACAGCTGATTGGATGATTGTAATTACATACCTTTCTATCAAAGTTATCTGACATTATCAAGATAAATTTGTTCTGACGCAGTTTAACTGAGTTCTTGTCATTTTATTACCATTTTATAAACTATAGCAAATAAACTGTGATAATGTGAGAAAATGTTGAAGGCGTCTGATCAAATTTTGGTTTGACTGTATTTTGTGCTACTGGTATCATTGACTCTTACAGCAGTGTAGTAGTGTGAATGATTTTCTTTCAGACCCAGCATAAGAAGCGCAAAATCACAAGCAAGATGTTTTTGGGTGTCCTATGTGCTCTAATCTCAGCCTTGATACTCCACCTCCTCTGAGAGAAAAAAGGCACAATATGGAACCAAATAGATGCAGTACTCTAAGATGTACACACAAACCACTCATAAGGGCCCAATAACACCTTCTGGGTTTCAGTAACGCATGTTCCAAAAACCAGAGAACAACCACACACAGATATTACAGTTTAAATCAACATGAGGGAAAAAGGGGGATATCACTTTTCTTTATTCTTCTTTTCAACGATGGGGGTGGGGTAAAGGGGTTAATTTTGTCAGCCAGTGGCCCTGTGCTCGTTAGTATGGCTGCAGCTGCATCTACCTCCACTTCCCCCACAGACTGGTTCGCAAATAATTAAAAAGAGAGTAAAAAGAAAGGGACAATGTGTCTCAAACGTGTCCATCAATATGAGCCAAGGCCCAGGGTGCAATAGTTTTCCCCCTCGATCTGGGCAACAAACGCATTCCTCGCAAATTACTAAATCGTCTCTCATTGTGCTGAGAAAAGCAGAGGAGGAATTTGAAAAACGTTCCTCTCCTCAGCAGGGGAAAAAACTCTGAGCTCTCTCCGCTGACTTGGCAAACAGGAGAGCTGAACGGAGCAGAGAGATGGAGGACAAAAAGAGGTGCTATTCAACCACAAGATAAGAAGTTGCTTACAGACCAACATACAGATTATAATATTAGCATCAGATTGTGTAGCTGCAAAATCATGGATATTTTTAGTGTTGGTTCTGTTTGATTTATTTTTTTTTTTTCAAAATTTCAGCAAAAGGCATGTTAGGTTACAGTCAACAGTTTATGGATGTTGAATAGCATAACACAGCTCTGATTTTGAACATTACAACATGGAAAGGTTCCTAATATAGCGTTGAACCTCAACTAGAGAAAGGCCTGGCTTTAAATTGAGGACTGAAAGCAAGGCATTGGTCTTTTGTGACGATCTGGAAACTGACAGTGTCTGGATGAATCCAAAGGCCTCTGGCTATTCCTCATTTTAAGAGGGAGGGGGCTGCAATACAGAAAGAGAAATTGTAGTCTGATTAAACACAGACGTTTTACTGGCATTTACGTTTGATTTATTCATCCATTCAACTCTCTCACTTATTCAGTGAAAATTAGGGTGGGGGTTTGGTCTGATAAACAATGATCTGAGAGAAACAGATGAGAAGGGAACCAACGGAGACTGAAAATGTCCAATTAACTTCATTGGAAAAAGAGAAACAGAAGAAGAACGCAAGACAGATACGGCTCCCATCGGTTAGCACAGAACGTATGTTTATTAGCTATTCAACCATCACAAAGAGTAACGTTACAGCTAGTTTTAACTCAAGGGTAACTTCAGGTTAATATGGCAAATGCGCATTTGTAAAGCGGCTCTCAAGAGTGAGGTCTAAAGTTCGCCGGACATGCATTGGGGGAGTCTCATGCATTCCTGACGTCTGGTCTCCAGGCACCTGCACATGGACTTGAGCCCCTTAACTCCCCCCTCTGACCACATCTCATCTCAATATTAGTGGAGGGAGACCACAAGGACTAATTGCCTCCGGTGGACTAGTCTGGGTAGTATGCAGAGCTGTTCCTTTGCTCCTTTGGTGTGCCAATCAAAGGTTTTCGTTACCAATAGCAACAGGCTTTTTTTCTCTACACCCTTCCATACACGCACTACACGCATACCCGGCATCCTGACCCCACCATCTAAGACCTCTGGTTAAACGCCATCTGCCCACCTCTTGCCCTCTTACTCAATCGCACTTGGGCTAATAGGGATCCATTTATTCAAATACGAAAAGATCCAGCGAGTCGAGCCATTATTTGACAGTATTCTTAAATTAGCTGTGTGTATGGGGGATTACTATTCCCACAATGTTTAAAAGCCCAGTGCACAATGTTTGGATTTTACCACTAAGTAAGGGATCATTATACAAAAATATTTGACTGAAGAATGCCAAAACTGATCAGACATTCTAGAGAACCGGGTAATAAATTATTCTTGATTATTTTCTGTATATTTTTCCATCTAATTCAAGGGTGTATAATTTAAAATCAAGGACCAGATTGGACAAAATGATACCTTACTGTGTGCAGGCGAGCACATGGAACTTAGTGATTTACTAATTTCACTTACCAGTGTCAATAACTGTAGATTAACGAATTAGGGAGATTTAACCAAACAATTAATATTGACAAGAAAAAGAGAATACCACTGCTCTGGGCTGAATAACGTACTTAACCTATTTACGATTATTAACACAAACTGGACATAACTCCTAATATTTTTACTTGTACATGCCCATATCACAAACTTACATTTAGAACATCGTGCCAATGCTGTACATAATTAAAAGAAAGGTTCTACCACTTTCAGATGCAAGTTTTAACATGCAACACAACAAATGAAGTGAATCTGCTCTGCTGTACTAAAAATAGAGTACTACTACTAAATAAAGAATAACACTAAGGGCTCGTTTGGAGCGTTTGTTTTGAAACCTGGCACATTTTCTCCCTTAGTTCGATTCGTTTAGGCATATATGAACACGGCAATCACGCTTGGACCCGCACCAAAACAATCACTCAATCATGGTCTCAGCCCAATTGAAAACAAACTCTGGAGTGATTTGGTTAAGGTGAGAAAGCAATCCGACCCATACAAATACAGTATATAAATATACGAAATACAATTACAGTATACACTCACCTAAAGGATTATTAGGAACACCTGTTCAATTTCTCATTAATGCAATTATCTAATCAACCAATCACATGGCAGTTGCTTCAATGCATTTAGGGGTGTGGTCCTGGTCAAGACAATCTCCTGAACTCCAAACTGAATGTCAGAATGGGAAAGAAAGGTGATTTAAGCAATTTTGAGCGTGGCATGGTTGTTGGTGCCAGACGGGCCGGTCTGAGTATTTCACAATCTGCTCAGTTACTGGGATTTTCACGCACAACCATTTCTAGAGTTTACAAAGAATGGTGTGAAAAGGGAAAAACATCCAGTATGCGGCAGTCCTGTGGGCGAAAATGCCTTGTTGATGCTAGAGGTCAGAGGAGAATGGGCCGACTGATTCAAGCTGATAGAAGGGCAACTTTGACTGAAATAACCACTCGTTACAACCGAGGTATGCAGCAAAGCATTTGTGAAGCCACAACACGCACAACCTTGAGGCGGATGGGCTACAACAGCAGAAGACCCCACCGGGTACCACTCATCTCCACTACAAATAGGAAAAAGAGGCTACAATTTGCACGAGCTCACCAAAATTGGACAGTTGAAGACTGGAAAAATGTTGCCTGGTCTGATGAGTCTCGATTTCTGTTGAGACATTCAGATGGTAGAGTCAGAATTTGGCGTAAACAGAATGAGAACATGGATCCATCATGCCTTGTTACCACTGTGCAGGCTGGTGGTGGTGGTGTAATGGTGTGGGGGATGTTTTCTTGGCACACTTTAGGCCCCTTAGTGCCAATTGGGCATTGTTTAAATGCCACGGTCTACCTGAGCATTGTTTCTGACCATGTCCATCCCTTTATGACCACCATGTACCCATCCTCTGATGGCTACTTCCAGCAGGATAATGCACCATGTCACAAAGCTCAAATCATTTCAAATTGGTTTCTTGAACATGACAATGAGTTCACTGTACTAAAATGGCCCCCACAGTCACCAGATCTCAACCCAATAGAGCATCTTTGGGATGTGGTGGAATGGGAGCTTCGTGCCCTGGATGTGCATCCCACAAATCTCCATCAACTGCAAGATGCTATCCTATCAATATGGGCCAACATTTCTAAAGAATGCTTTCAGCACCTTGTTGAATCAATGCCACGTAGAATTAAGGCAGTTCTGAAGGCGAAAGGGGGTTAAACACAGTATTAGTATGGTGTTCCTAATAATCCTTTAGGTGAGTGTATAAATATAATTAAATGTATATAATTTATCATTCAGAGCAGGAATCAAGGCTACATTCATATAAGTGTTTGTACGTGTGTCAACCCTAAAATATAATAATAATAATAATAATAATAATAATAATAATAATAATAATAATAATAATAATAATAATATTATTATTATTATTATTATTATTATTATTAAATGAAAATAATACTCATATAATTAATAGAGGCAAATGTTTTTAGCATATTTTCTTCCCCTTAAATCATCCTGCAGGCAGGATTGGACTAGGCCAAATACTTTGACACATCTGACATAAACCAAGCAGTTACCCTCAATGTCCAGAGCAGCAACACTCTCTACAGGATCTGGACATTCTAGAAGAAATTAGCATGCACAGACTCCATCAGACAGGAAAAGGGTATTATTGCTCATTTAAAGTCATTCTTGCAGTGATTGTAGAATGTATCTCCAAAAACAATACTTTCACAGCACAGGTAGTCCTGGACAGGCAATCATTGCTTGAAATTAAGCCAATGAGCAGAGAAATACATTCACTTAAGTCTTTTCTACTGTTATAATGGGCATCTTCTATTGGACCACTACACAAGCGACACTGTTAAGAGTGTCTGGTTGGCTAGACAGTGTCTCAGACACTAATCACTAATGATGATAATGGAGTAGTAATTTGGTAGGATGCAGGCTTCTACGTGTTCTCTGAAACATGTTCCCTCATTTCCTCAGAAAACCTCTAAACTGCAACAACTACACAAACATGCACACAAGGATTAGGATACCCAACAGAGACATCCGCTTCTAAAGTAACCAGACCTGATGAGGCGCTCAAGAAAGAGCCAGAGACAGGGAACATCAAACGATCACAATTGAGAGGACTCTTCTTAGTACATAGCTCAATCAGAAGGATGCATATGGAAATGCCAACGATAGCTCTACAGACAGTGACCTTTAGCCTCGACCCCTTAACCTACTGTTCCGTTCAGGAGATTAGGAGAAGGGATGAGATATCAGATCGCAACACAACCTGGTTAAGTAAAGCACTTACATAAGGGGGCAAAAAGGGGGCAAAAAAGGGGGCAAAAAAATGAAGTAATCAATTTTTTTGTATATTAAGGTGCACTATGGAAAAAGAAATATTGGATAATACCATCAAAAACGATGTAAACTATATGTCCAACATAAAGGCCCACAAACACAATGATCATCATGATATTATCTGTAATAAACGGTATCAACGCTATCAAAAACAGTTGCATAATAACACTAGTAAACAGAACTGTAGAACAAGTAGGTTAAATAATGAAATATGCCAAATATGCAAACACTGGCCATGAAGGCGGCTATATGCTATTTCACAATACGCCATTTAAAAGTCACGCTAAAACCATTTGTACTGTAAGAGCACATAAAAAGTTCTTATTACTTATCCATACAGCAATGCTTATGAAAACTATTACAGTAATAAATATTGTTGCCTGAATAATAAACAAATAATACAATTACCTAGCCTACAGTAAAGTATTAACAAATTGTGATGCAATAAATAAGGTCTAATTTAACAATGTCCATCCCACAACACAGACAGAACAGAGAGAGTGTAGAATGGCAAAAAGGGCCTGACGAAATACATGAGTGTGTTTGTTATAGCACAATTCTTAACACCCCACCGTAGCTCTGTCGTAGGCTGTGTGTTGCACACGTAGCCTACGACGTACCCTGACCAAAATTACCCTCTCCAAAAATGTAACAACCCGTCAATTCTACGCGGACCGCAAGTGCTGTGATTGGTCTACCAGAACACCTCCCTCATGCTCCCTCTGCATGTGTAACTGCACGTCGACAAGGATGCAGAAGTATAAATGAAAATCGACGCGTAGCCCACGGACGCGTAGAGGCTACGCCGCAGGTCCGAGGCAGAAGTATAAATCAGCCTTAAACCTCACTAATTTTCAAACCCTGGTTACAGCCATATCCACACTAACAGACGATAAATGCTATGTTTATTCTAAATACTCTATAAACATACACTATTGTTTAAATGTTTGGGGTTTGTAAGATTTTTTTTTATTGTTTTTGATTATTAAATTTTTTTTCTTTACTGTTTTTGGGTGTCTTTATAAAAAAAAAAAAATAAAAAAAAAATGTAATATTGTCAAATATTATTACAATTTAAAATAACTGTTTTCTATTATTTGAATACATTTTAAAATGTAATTTATTAATGTGATAGCATAAAAAGCACAATTTTCAGAAGCTATTACTCCAGTCTTCATTGTCACATTATCATTTTTTGATTAATAGAAAGTTCAAAAGAACAGCATTTATTTGATCAACTTAATGTGTCCTTGCTGAATAAAAAAATATTAACTTCTTTCAAAACAAAATAAAAATCTGGTAGTGTAATTGCAGCGCATGCTTTAAAGTTGGACGGATTTTGATTGGCTGTGCCGTTATAATTGTGGACTCCACTATCCTCTTAAGAGTTAGAGCATTTTTAAAATGTAATGGTTACAGGTTTTGTTCTTGGTGTGAACGAGCCTTAACTGATAATTGAATAACTAGATTACACTGGAGCAAGTCCATTCCCAAAGTCTGCTCCCTAAATACCTGTTTGTCCCCCACAAGATGAAAATTGTAAGTCACTTAGAAAATCACCACACTATTTGAGGCATCATTCATCTCCATAGCACAAATGAGCAAGTCAAGTTTAATACACAGGGTATCCTAAGTATTATGCACAATAATTTGCCATAAATTTACTCTCTGACATTATATAACAGGTTGCTAAGCAGGTCTTTTTATTGGGAAATCCACAAGTGCTGTTTTCACAACTGTTTGTTTTCTACACTTGTGAAATGGACTTCTCTTCTGAGAAATATCATAAAGGGAGATCATACCATAACAACATTTCACAGAGCCATTTATTCTGTCCAACAGTCTGCAGACTGGGAATTCAGGGTAGGCCACACTAAACAGCTCGGCGCATCTGGCAACCTCATCAGTAATTCTAAGAACTCATAAACTGACCAGAGATCAGTCAACACTGGGAGAAATTCCTTGAAATAACACCCACTAGCACCAGGCACGCAATTAATTAGGAAAACACACAGAAACTGTTTGGTGCAGACAGAACTTCCTCTCTGAGGTTCAGCGGCTACTCTAGGGGATAGACAAAGACAATGGGGTGGGTTTAGTGATTTCATAACGGAAGAATGAAAGGTGAAACAAAAAGGCAGTTCAAAAATAGGTATGTAAACTGGCATCCAGGCAGCATGATTTGCTAATGAGAACATTTGGACAGAGGGGTTATATATGCAGGTGTGAAACAGATTAAAGTGTGTTTGCATGCTCGTACCTAAGGTGCAAGTCCTCAGAGTATTTCAGGCAGGCGTAGATGAATTCTTTGAGTTGTGAATATACTTTAGGCACAAATTCAGAAAATGGCAGCTTCTTTGGAAAAGGCATCTGTTTATAAAGAAAAAAATGAGTAAATTAATGAAATAAAAAATAAAAATCACAGTACATAGAGCAAGTGTTCTGGAGGACAGAAATGTGAACTAAAGTACATGCATTATTCTTTAAATGTTTATTTGAGCTATTTAAAAACCATGGTAATTTCACCTAAGAAAAAAAACATTTTCAAATCTTAAGTTAAGAATTAAGATTTCTGTAATACAGGCCCTAGGATGTATTTTAACAGCTGCCTTGCCTTGTGTACTTCCATTGTAAATGCTTTAAATAATCAAAATTTGTGCTTGAAATAAAAGTTATTGACAATTTCAAAGTAATGCTGTTGATAGAGCACACCAGGAATAAAGGAATAAAGAAATAAAGAAAACCCAAAGGCAGCCTAACTGCATGAAAAAGAACAGCTGCAAGTGCATGTATCACCAAGAATGGTAGCATCCTTTGATTACTACAACAGTATTGGGCAGTAGTTCTTGTTGACGTCAAAGGGAGAATTCAAATGTATGGTTCAGTTCAAGTACTTCAGAGGATGCGCATGTTAGTAATCAACTTCTTGGACAGCAGGAGGATATTTATGCCTTTGTGGAGACTGGAGGGTGTGTAACTGATGGAATCTGTGAGAAAAATCTCTAGGATAAAAGCTTTCTTATGTGCCTAATGCTCACCTTGTCGAGCTCTGGATCCTGGAAGGGGAATTGGCCTGCGATCCGCTGGTACTCCTCAGGGGACGCCACGGGAATGGGGCTGTAGTTGTCCTGATCCAAGATTTGCCTAATCAACAGAATAAGTGTGAGGGGAAAAAGACCTGACTTCACAGATGAACTGATCATAGGACATCAGCAGTATATTTAAGAAGACTAAATAATCTAAAAACCATTTACTGGACTCATGAGCAGTGTGTCTGTCTGTGTATTTTTGTAACTCAGTCAAGGCTAACACACACACACACACACACACACACACACCTCCTTGAATGCCTGTTCCCACAGTAAAGACATTCTGAGTCATTCAAAGACTCCAGAGCATCATTCTTTTATGGAGTGAGTCAAGTGTCTCTGACAGGGATCGTAAAACGACTCCAGCAAGGTTACAACAACCTTTCCATGTCATCAGCTCTCAAAATTCAGCCGAACAAATCGTAACTATCCCCCTCCAAGGAGCATTTATACAATTTTTTTTCAACAACAAATTGACATTTTTTGGATTAAATGCTCTTTAAAGGAACCCCAGCAAAAAAATAAAATATTTTTCCTTGAAGCAATATGATTTAGTCATATGGGTGTAATTTGATCAGTGATTTTAGCTTATTAGTTTGGCTTGACAAAATTTCCCTGTCCTTCAACTGTCTTGTAATGCACAGCCTCTGCAAACATAAATCTCTGATCATTACAGGTATCAGATTCAGGCAATTTCCTTAAATGGTACTTTGATACAGGGCATTAAAAATGTATATTTCATAAAAAAAGATGTATGGTTACAAAGTATTAAATTGCAGAATAGAACAAATGACGTACAGTAAACATAATCTGATAGAAGTTGAATGCGCCTTACATTTGAGCATAACCCTATTAGTGTAATTCCTTCAGTATGGATTTCTCAAGGGTCATAAGGTGATAACCAAATCATCATTATCCTTACTCAAATTAAAAAACCAAGAGATTGAGATGGAGAAAATAGAGGAAAGAGAGAGAGAAAAAGAGAGGCAAAAAGCACCTGAAGGACTGGTTCCACTTTTTCAGCAGTATCTCCCCATATTGATCTCTCATCTCCAGCAACATGTCAAACAACTGGTTTACTGGAAAACCATAACCCTGCAGACAGAGAGCGAGAGAGGGGTGGGAATACCATCTCAGTTGAAAACAGGAAGCAATGCATGCAAGTCTCAGCAGAAATCAGAATGAAATTGTTTATACATTTACATTTGTCTCAACAAAAAAATGCATTTAATTATGTCCCCAAAACACATACAGTATTTAAATTAATAAATAAATAAGATATTTTCCTACCATCTAAATAATTCAAGCTTGAAAACGGTATTTATGTAAAGATATTTGTTTTTGCCGTTCATTCAGAACACATATTTGCATTCAAAGACAATGAGAATGCAGAGATCTCGACACATTACTTTTAACTTGACACTGCATTGCAGAGGACTGTAGGCTAGTGATATGATACATGATATCAATGGAACAAACAATACATTCAAACTTTTTGTAATGTTTAGTTAATGCTGTATTTGTCACAACATTGTCTTTAAATTATATTTTCTTTTCACAAAAAAATATTGTTATATGTGATTATTTACTTGATTAAAAAAAATTTTTTTTTAATTTGAGACCCCTAGTTCTTAGGCGTTATCCAAATAAACAAGAGCACAACAGCTGTCTTGATGGTCGGGTACTATCCCATCTCACCTGCAATGTGTCTGCAAACAGCACTATGAGATTCTTCAAATCTAAAACCAGGTCTGGATCAGTGCAATAAGACTACGGAGACACAAGAGAAAGTGATGGATTACAGCGGAAGCAGAGGAAGAAAAGCACAGGGATTTAGATTACTTGGTATAAATGCCAATATATATATTAGTATCTGGCAATTGAGCTTTTTGGTTTGTAGTCCTAAACCCCAGAGGAGGGTTGGTCTTTTTGAGCCATTGGTTCCCTCAGCATTTTAATAGGTTTTATAAAAGTGATTTACATCAATTAATGAGTAAAATAAGGTCTGTAGATTTCTAACTACATAAGGACAAAAACTACTACAAGAATGAGAGTTCATTTATGAGGACAACTGTGGCAGTCCTTTTGCAGGAACATGCAACTTTACATTTTTAAAGCACACAACGGTTTCAAACTTCACATTTGAGGTAATTTACACAACTGTTCAAAAGTTTGGACAGGGTGGAGGAGAAACTATTACTTTTGTTCATCAAAGGTGCAAAAAATTAATCAGTAAAAGTAAAAAAAAAAAACAGAGTACAAACAAAAAAAATTTGATTTAAAAAAAATGCTGTTCTTTTGAAGTTTGTATTCATAAACATACTAAAATAGAAAACGGTCACAAAAATGTTCATGAAAAGAAGTTAAGACAATTCTTAAGATAAATTCTAAATGGTTAAAAAGTCAAATATTTTCTTAAGAACATATTAACATTTTTCTTAAGAAAATGAAAGGCAGGTGAAGAGTTGCTGAATGAAAAACACCTCATAGAATGAAAAACACCTGAAAGCTCATCTTTTTAACATGAGCGTGCCAACTATTTTTGTTGTGACTGGCTTGAGTTAATCACTCAATGTCATGCTTTTAATGCTCTGTGTAAAGTTACAATAGTTATTTTTAAAGAGCCTGTCTTCAAGATGATGCAGCGATCTTTTCCATTCATTTGCGCTCTATATTTTGGCACTCTCCCTACAGTGAATACGTCCTGTATCTCTGTGTGCTGCTTCACTAGTTCTAGCTAGAGTAAACGCATCAGGTATGTGCATTCACTCTAGTGATCACCGTTTTAATGATTGATCAATGTCACTTCAGAGTACTCGTCTACATTTCATTTCAAAACATCTTACCGACTGCAAACTTTTGAGTGGTAGTCTATGTTGTACAAAAAAATGTGAAAGTACAGTGTCTTCAAGTAATGGTAACCACCTTATTGTACTAAAAAACCACTATCCTAAAAACCCATCAGAAATTCCAGAGGGAAGTCATGGTGAATTAGCCATTCAGGTTGGCCTTCAAATTGATGCCTTGACTGAACAGCTTTACTGCTTGTCTGTTGGCTTGTCTTGCTCAGTGTGTGTTGAGAGTGTAGTGTGCAGACATACTGAATGTGTACGCAAGGCTGCAATGGTCTTGGAAAGAGCCAGCTCCCACAATTCTTCCACATAAGCCCTGTTTACCAGGCCCTGCGTTGTGTGCAAGATGTGGTCTTCTACTACAAAAAAACTATAGGACATATACAAAGAAATACAGGAGCAAATCAATGAATGTTAGAGAGGGTATGAAAGAGAAACAGTGAGTACTTGACAACATCATATGAAAACATTTCATTGAACTACATCAGTAATATCCCAACAGAATATATACACGGAAGCTTTCCAGCACCCAAATGAATCTGAGTCATCAAACAGCCCAACAACATTCCCAAAAAAATCCCAGACATCCCACTGTGTGAGTGCCCTGAGCCTTTTTTGTGCCATTTAGGATGTTTGCAAAAGAATCCATTCCAGACACCAACCACTCCGATATTCCCATTCAGACACTCTAAAAAACACCAATCTGCCACTCCACATCTCCAGAACCATAAATTCTAAAGCTCAGTGCTTTTCGGCAACACTGGAATGGAGAATCAGGAATGGCCAGAGGAAGGGGAGCATTTGGCTAAATGAAGGGTCTGAACGCTGAGCCAAAAAAAAGTTTCAGTTTTAATGCTCTCCTATATTAAAAATGTACATCATAAGCATGTATAATTGATTTTCAGTTAATTTGGCCATTCAAAATAAAATGTGCACTGCACTTACCCAACAATTTGATTGAAGTAGCGCCTGTATCCCTCTAACGTTTCATGCTGGAGACCAAAGGAGAGAGGAAGAAGAATTTATGAACATCAGTCAATTGAGCAGTCTACTATAACGGTTTTCTTTTTTTTCTTTTTCATGAAATAAATTTGATTTCAACCTAAAACATTTTTTTATTTACTTCAGAATCTGTTATTTCTTTGAAAGAATGTTACCTCTTACCTCAATAATAAGTCATATTTTTTGATCAAATAACAACATACCTGTACAATCACATTCAGCAACAATTTAATACACAGATGCTGGTCATATAATTAGAATATAATCAAAAGGTTGATTTATGCTCTGATAGTGGCCTTCAGCTCTTCTGCATTGTTGGGTCTGGCATATCGCATCTCCCTCTTCACAATACCCCATAGATTTTCTATGGGGTTAAGGTCAGGCGAGTTTGTTGGCCAATTAAAAACAGGGATACCATGGTCCTTAAACCAGGTACTGGTTGCTTTGGCACTGTGTGCAGGTGCCAAGTCCTGTTGGAAAATGAAATCTGCATCTCCATAAAGTTGGTCAGCAGCTCTAAAACTTCCTGGTATACGGCTGCATTGACCTTGGACCTCAGAAAACACAGTGGACCAACACCAGCAGATGACATGGCACCCCAAACCATCACTGACTGTGGAAACTTTACACTGGACCTCAAGCAACGTGGATTGTGCGCCTACTGACTCTGGGATCCTGATTTCCAAAGGAAATGCAAAGTTTACTTTCTTTAGAGAACATAACTTTGGACCACTCAGCAGCAGTCCAGTCCTTTTTGTCTTTAGCCCAGGCAAGACGCTTCTGATGCTGTCTGTTGTTCAAGAGTGGCTTGACACAAGGAATGCGACAGCTGAAACCCATGTCTTGCATACATCTGTGCGTAGTGGTTCTTGAAGCACTGACTCCAGCTGCAGTCCACTCTTTGTGAATCTCCCCCACATTTTTGAATGGGTTTTGTTTCACAATTCTCTCCAGGGTGCGGTTATCCCCATTGCTTGTACACTTTTTTTCTACCACATCTTTTCCTTCCCTTCGCCTCTCTATTAATGTGCTTGGACACAGAGCTCTGTGAACAGCCAGCCTCTTTTGCAATGACCTTTTGTGTCTTGCCCTCCTTGTGACAGCTGTCAATGGTCGTCTTTTGGACAGCTGTCAAGTCAGCAGTCTTCCCCATGATTGTGTAGCCTACAGAACTAGTCAGAGACCATTTAAAGGCCTTTGCAGGTGTTTTGAGTTAATTAGCTGATTAGAGTGTGGCACCAGGTGTCTTCAATATTGAACCTTTTCACAATATTCTAATTTTCTGAGATACTGAATTTGGAATTTTCCTTAGTTGTCAGTTATAATCATCAAAATTAAAAGAAATAAACATTTGAAATATATCAGTCTGTGTGTAATGAATGAATATAATATACAAGTTTAACTTTTTGAATGGAATCAGTGAAATCAACTTTTTGATGATATTCTAATTATATGACCAGCACCTGTACACTACTAGTCAAGTTTTATGTTTTTGAAAGAAATCTCTTATGCTTACGGATTCAAAAATACAGTAAAACAGAATAGAATTTATTTGAAACAGAAATATTTTGTAACATTAAACATGTCTTTACTTTCATTTTTGATCAATTAATATTTGTCCTTGCTGAAAAAATTTAATTAATTTCTTAAACAAAATAATCTTACTAACTTCAATCTTCTGAAATTAATGCAATTTGGAAAATATGTCCAATTCAGCTCTGCTACATATGAATTTTCAGGCCCTAAAAATCTATACCTTGATGTCTAGTTCCTTGTATGCATCCATGTCATCTAAGCATAAATCTGTATGTTCTACAGCACTTATGACTTACCACCTCACAGTTCTTAAGAGTTTGTCAAGTGATGTTAGTGATTGGGGTGGTGCAGTGAATATGATGTCTCAGGCGGTGTAAGGGCGTACCATGTTAGAGTGAGGCTGCAGCACAAGTCTGGCCTGTTTCCGCCGCTGCTTCCTGTAGTAGTTTTCAAATGTGTCCCGGGCACCCTGGGTAAGGCAGATACACATTCTAAGCACCTGAGTGAAAATATGGCTCTCAATTTGTGTAAACAGCTCTGTGACCAATGAGCATCAGTCATTTAAGAGCGTTTACACCGTAAAAGCTCAAGATGACCAGCAAAAGAAACAAGAACGGGAAGGTGATGACTGAGAGAAGCAGCTGACACAGGAAAACATTATCCCACTTGTAGAGACCGAGCTAAACATCAAAAAAGAGCATATCGGGCACTCTCTAGTCTAATCTCATAGTACGACTCAGAATACAGTGCAGCAGAGGCTTGTGGTCTAAAAACAAAGGCCCTCATTCAGTGCTTAAAGACTTGACCCTTTTCCCAGAGTCCCAGAGCGCAGTTCCTGTCCATCTCACACAGACTGCTATATCAAAGTCTATAAGGGCATGACACCAACACATGCACACACGTCCCAGTCAGAAAAGAGCGCAGAAACAACACAGAAACACACAGAGAGAGAGAGATAAAGACAGAAAACAGCGGCAGTACGGTAGGACTTATCACTACTCCCGGTCAAGTGCCTTTGAATTTATCTAGGCAGTGTGGGTGACTGGAACTCTTATAAAAGGATAATACAACAAGACAAGACTTGACCACACAGAAATATTTTACTGTGAAATACTATGCACTTATCGCATTAATTTACAGTGTAAAACAGTCAAAGGACATTCCAAAAAATCATTGTGTGACATGAAATATGACTATATAAATAATTTTGCTTCTTATTTTTGTTATCAGTAATGTACATTAGGGTGTTTTGTGCTATACTTTTCTGTTATTTAGTTAATGTTTAATGCATTATTTTAGTATAATGCATTTCACCCTGATGGTGTTTTGTCTGTGTATGACCCTGTGCACCGTCTATGTATGTTTTATAGACAGACCACTTATGATGAACTCTGATTTATAATGCAGCTTTCTATTTTACCACTTGTATTATTATGGTGGTTATTATTAGTACATTTTAAAGGAGCAGTTCACTTTAAAATGAAAATTACCCCATGATTTACTCACCCTCAAGCCATCTAAGGTTTATATTACTTTTTTCTTTCTGATGAGCACAATCGGACAGTAGTGAAGTATTTTTACTTTCCAAGTAATTTTATTTTTCAAGTATATGTACTTTATCAGTACTCTTCTTTGGAAAACTTTTGCTTCACAACATTTCAAAACATAATATTGTACTTTTTACTGCACTACGTTTCATATTGAATATCATTTAATACTTACATTAAAAATGTAGTATTTTTTTTTACTTTTACTCAAGTAAAAGTAATTCAAAGTTTTACTTAAGTACAAGTAAGAAAGTACAACATTTTTAATGTAAATAAGTATTAAAGCTAAAAAAAATATATATTTAATTTAAACATTTAATTTATGAAATGTATTGCAGTAAAAAGTTAGTGATAAAGTAATAAAGTACATATGCTTGAAATATGTACTTGAGTAGAAAGTAAAAATACTTCACTACTGTCCACCTCTGCTTGAGGGTGAGCAAATCACTGGGTAAATTTTCATTTTAAAGTGAACTACTCCTTTAAGGTGCAAAGTAGAATTTGGTACTTCAAGTAGATGTGTATATTAACACTATACACTCACCTAAAGGATTATTAGGAACACCTGTTCAATTTCTCATTAATGCAATTATCTAATCAACCAATCACATGGCAGTTGCTTCAATGCATTTAGGGGTGTGGTCCTGGTAAAGACAATCTCCTGAACTCCAAACTGAATGTCAGAATGGGAAAGAAAGGTGATTTAAGCAATTTTGAGCGTGGCATGGTTGTTGGTGCCAGACGGGCCGGTCTGAGTATTTCACAATCTGCTCAGTTACTGGGATTTTCACACACAACCATTTCTAGAGTTTACAAAGAATGGTGTGAAAAGGGAAAAACATCCAGTATGCGGCAGTCCTGTGGGCGAAAATGCCTTGTTGATGCTAGAGGTCAGAGGAGAATGGGCCGACTGATTCCAGCTGATAGAAGAGCAACTTTGACTGAAATAACCACTCGTTACAACCGAGGTATGCAGCAAAGCATTTGTGAAGCCACAACACGCACAACCTTGAGGCGGATGGGCTACAACAGCAGAAGACCCCACCGGGTACCACTCATCTCCACTACAAATAGGAAAAAGAGGCTACAATTTGCACAAGCTCACCAAAATTTGACAGTTGAAGACTGGAAAAATGTTGCCTGGTCTGATGAGTCTCGATTTCTGTTGAGACATTCAGATGGTAGAGTCAGAATTTGGCGTAAACAGAATGAGAACATGGATCCATCATGCCATGTTACCACTGTGCAGGCTGGTGGTGGTGGTGTAATGGTGTGGAGGATGTTTTCTTGGCACACTTTAGGCCCCTTAGTGCCAATTGGGCATTGTTTAAATGCCACAGCCTACCTGAGAATTGTTTCTGACCATGTCCATCCCTTTATGACCACCATGTACCCATCCTCTGATGGCTACTTCCAGCAGGATAATGCACCATGTCACAAAGCTCGAATCATTTCAAATTGGTTTCTTGAACATGACAATGAGTTCACTGTACTAAAATGGCCCCCACAGTCACCAGATCTCAACCCAATAGAGCATCTTTGGGATGTGGTGGAACGGGAGCTTCGTGCCCTGGATGCCCCACAAATCTCCATCAACTGCAAGATACTATCCTATCAATATGGGCCAACATTTCTAAAGAATGCTTTCAGCACCTTGTTGAATCAATGCCACGTAGAATTAAGGCAGTTCTGAAGGCGAAAGGGGGTCAAACACAGTATTAGTATGGTGTTCCTAATAATCCTTTAGGTGAGTGTATCACTTAATGAAATATACAGTTGCAAAATATGCAAGTACCAATATGCCATTCCGTAATAATGAAAACATGATCACAGTGCTTTTTAAAGTGAATTTCTGGCAAAAAAACACTGCCAGTTTTTTACCATGAATTTAATGGAACATTTTTTATTTTTTAATAGTGCATTTTTAATTTGATTTTTTAGTTGTTGTTGATCTAATCACAATGCAGCATACATGCGATGCTAACTTCAATTGTGGCCAAAAGAATGCATTACAATGCATCAGTCACAGCTTTGGATAGGCCTTCATATCAGAGAGCTTATGATGACTAAAATGTTGTCTATGAAAAAAGCTCAATAGACTACTACAACTTTGTTATTTAGCTGATGCTTCGATCTACAGCATACTTATTATGTCAGAGTCTTTACTAAAGGCACAATAGTGGTACTGAGACACTTGAGGGTTTGAACTTGCAATTATTCGGTTACCAAGCCCAAATAGTTTACAACTAGGCTACACCACCCCAAGACCACCCAGATGTAATGATGTGAGGAGAAGAATAAGGTTTGAGAAATGAGAACTGAAGGAGAAAAAAGCAGGCACAGAAATGGAAAATCATTATACAAATTTTAAATTACTTCAGAACAACCTTGAACCTTTAATAACAGCAGGGATCAAACTGATACTCTGCTTTGACCACAAAGGCCTTCAGAGTACAATGAAAGACAGAAGTTGGAACAATTTAGTGAGGAACACGAAAAGAAAGTAAACTTGCTCAACATTGAGTGCAACAAGACACAAAAACCCTTTTCACTCACAAAAAGTGTTGGGAAGTCTGATTCATTTTACTAAGTTGTTTCATTCATCAACTTATTTATAAAAAAAAAAATTATTCAATGATTCATAACCACTCGCTTTAAATTATGAGCAGCTTACAGTTTGACAAGCTGCAGTTTCAAAGTAGCTTCCCCAAAACTGAACAGTCCAAAGTGGGGCAAAATGACTCCTGTACAATATATAGTCATTGATGACACACAGACTCTTTGGAGCAGGATGTATATTACCTCAGAATCCTTAAAAAGAAATTTGAGAGAAGGAAAAAAGGATGTTAGGGAAGGATGCTGTGTTCTGTGTGAAGGGAATTTAACTGAGTGTGTCCATCCTGTTGGCAATACAAACTCTTGTGCGGTTACTAGACGGAGAAGAGAAGGTCTACCAACTGCAGTCTAAACCCAGTTAATCATGTCCAAAATGCTCCATCTCGTATCGATGTTCCTTAACCTAAACAGTCAAAATCAAAGAGGAACAGTGCCAACATCGACTATAGTGGAAAGATTCACGCTAAAGTTCAGCTGAACTTCCCTACACAAAGGTCTAGTGCCTCAGATGCCTGGGTGTGGTTCTCTTGTGTCAGAGAAGTAGGATGGAGGCCTGCTCTGTTGTTCTCTTTCTCAAGGGTTTCCCGCTGCAGCTGGCCCATCACAACCAGTGTGCGTTTTTACTGATCTGAACACAGACCAGAACTGTCAGAGAACTGAGACACTGTTCAGACTTTGAATTCCATCAGGACCAAAGAGGAGGGGTTTGAGCTGGAAGTCAGTACAGGAGAGTAACAGGACAAAAGTCAAGAGGAATAGAATAGAATAGAAAAGAATAGAATAGAATAGAAAAGAAAAGATCTATGACCATTTTAAGCTACAGTTCAAAAGTTTGGGGTCGGTAAGAAGGTTTTGAAAGATGCTCACCAAGGCTGCATTTTACAGTGTTATACACTCACCTAAAGGATTATTAGGAACACCTGTTCAATTTCTCATTAATGCAATTATCTAATCAACCAATCACATGGCAGTTGCTTCAATGCATTTAGGGGTGTGGTCCTGGTCAAGACAATCTCCTGAACTCCAAACTGAATGTCAGAATGGGAAAGAAAAGTGATTTAAGCAATTTTGAGCGTGGCATGGTTGTTGGTGCCAGACGGGCCGGTCTGAGTATTTCACAATCTGCTCAGTTACTGGGATTTTCACGCACAACCATTTCTAGAGTTTACAAAGAATGGTGTGAAAAGGGAAAAACATCCAGTATGCGGCAGTCCTGTGGGCGAAAATGCCTTGTTGATGCTAGAGGTCAGAGGAGAATGGGCCGACTGATTCAAGCTGATAGAAGAGCAACTTTGACTGAAATAACCACTCGTTACAACCGAGGTATGCAGCAAAGCATTTGTGAAGCCACAACATGCACAACCTTGAGGCGGATGGGCTACAACAGCAGAAGACCCTACCGGGTACCACTCATCTCCACTACAAATAGGAAAAAGAGGCTACAATTTGCACGAGCTCACCAAAATTGGACAGTTGAAGACTGGAAAAATGTTGCCTGGTCTGATGAGTCTCGATTTCTGTTGAGACATTCAGATGGTAGAATCAGAATTTGGCGTAAACAGAATGAGAACATGGATCCATCATGCCATGTTACCACTGTGCAGGCTGGTGGTGGTGGTGTAATGGTGTGGGGGATGTTTTCTTGGCACACTTTAGGCCCCTTAGTGCCAATTGGGCATTGTTTAAATGCCACGGCCTACCTGAGCATTGTTTCTGACCATGTCCATCCCTTTATGACCACCATGTACCCATGCTCTGATGGCTACTTCCAGCAGGATAATGCACCATGTCACAAAGCTCGAATCATTTCAAATTGGTTTCTTGAACATGACAATGAGTTCACTGTACTAAAATGGCCCCCACAGTCACCAGATCTCAACACAGAGCATCTTTGGGATGTGGTGGAACGGGAGCTTCGTGCCCTGGATGTGCATCCCACAAATCTCCATCAACTGCAAGATGCTATCCTATCAATATGGGCCAACATTTCTAAAGAATGCTTTCAGCACCTTGTTGAATCAATGCCACGTAGAATTAAGGCAGTTCTGAAGGCGAAAGGGGGTCAAACACAGTATTAGTATGGTGTTCCTAATAATCCTTTAGGTGAGTGTATGTTACATATTTGATCAAAATACAGACACTACTGTGAAATATTATTACAATTTAAAATAACTTTTTTATTTTAGTATATTTAAAAATGTCTTTTATTTATTCCTGTGATTTCAAAGCTGCATTTTTAGCAGACATTAGTCACATGATCCTTTAAAAATCATTCTAATAACATTTCTTATTATTATCAATGTTGATAATTAATATTTCTTTTGAAAACCATGACAAATTTATTTTAGGATTCTTTGATGAACAGACAGTTCAAATGAGCAGCATTTATTTGAAATATAATGTTATTTCATTTAATTTCATGTTTGATCAACGCTTGAAAAACATCCTTGCTAAATAAAATGTATTTTAAAAATTGTACTGACCCCAAACTGTTGAACGATAGAGTATATTGGGAAAACACTGGGAGTAGTTAACTTTTTTTTATTATTTGTTTGTTTGTTTTTATGTGTAGAGTACTGTAGAATCTATTATATTCTAAAATGTTTTTAATAAATCATCTAAAAATCACCTTCTTTTATACAAATTTGATGTCTATGCTACATCAATCAATACAATTTTATTAAAAATGAACTAATAGGTGACAGAAAGAATTCAAATGCCTCATCACTGCACACACTCACAAATCTGGCAACCAACTTGACCTCATCTACACACGCAACTGCACTACAGACAACATTTTGGTAAAACCTTTACACACCTCAGATCATTACTTCATCACGTTTAATCTACAACTTACTACTCGTGCACCTCCAGTCCCTCTACCAGTTACTTTCAGACGAAACCTGCGCTCTCTTTCTCCCTCTCATCTCTCCTCTGTTGTGTCATCCTCCCATCCCTCACCCACACAATGGATGTCAACACTGCAACAGACACCTTATGTTCTACCTTAACTTCCTGTCTCGATAGTATCTGCCCTCTATCTTCTAGGCCATCACGCCCTATTCCCTCTAACCCTTGGTTATCTGACGTTCTTCACGAACACCGGACCAAACTCAGGGCAGCAGAGAGAAAATGGCGAAAATCAGACGACCCATCTGACCTGGGTAAGTACCAATCTCTGCTCTCATCCTTCTCAGATGATGTCCATGCAGCTAAATCCTCATTTTCCCACAACAAAATCAACAGCACCTCAAACACACGCACACTTTTCAGAACATTCAACTCTCTCCTCTGTCCCCCTCCACCACCTCCCACCACCTCTTTATCTGCCGACGTTTTTGCCCATTTCTTTACTGATAAAACAACAATCATCAGTAGTCAGTTCTCACCTCCACACACACAGGATCATAGATCAGCCACATCCACAGACAAACATCTTTTCTCCTCCTTCTCTACACTCACTGAGACGGAAGTATCTAAACTTCTCCTTTCCAGCCATCCGACTACTTGCCCCCTATTAATTTTGGCTGTGCTCTGGCAATGTAAAAACAATAAGAGTTATGGTAAGTGCAAGACCTTAAGGCAGAGAGGTCACACTTTCAACAGCTAAACTCAAGTATCACACTTCCTCTTTTCTCTGCTTTCTATTATATTGCAGTCCGCTGTTCTCTTTTAATTCCACCACTCCAGAGGGATAATCTTTTTCCTCTGTCCGTTTGAACTTTATTTTCTCCAGATTCATAAAAATGTCAATTGTTTGATGGCAGTGTGAAGAAAAACTTAACCTTAAATAGAAGACAATGTGTTTTTTCAGCCAAACTTGACAAAAGGCTGTCCCCTACAACGGCCATTCTGACCTCTCTCTTGTCCTTTTCGCTTTCATCATCCTTATTCTTTCCATCCCTCTGCTTGACTTTCTAACCAGAGTTCAACTTCCTTTCCCTCCGCAGCAGCTCCACACTTATAGTTCCAGGCCCCACAGCCATACTGTCTCACACACATACGCAAAAAAAATGCTCAGGGACACCATGGCCAGGTCACAACCCCCTGGTATGAAGGAAACCCAGGTGAACCCACTAATCGTCTCCTGCCATCTGGAGTCCAGCCAGCTCAGAAGTCAGAGCAGAACCAAAAAAGCACCATTGTACATCTACAGGACCAAAGTCACAAACAAATTCTATATTTGACCCTCCCTTCATAAGTGTTTCTCTGTCCCTCTCACTCTTTACAGTAGCGTGTAGCAGTGTTTACATGATGTTTGTTTAAATTATCTGGAGTGATGTCACACTAAGGCCAATCGCCATATAAACATACAACAGTCTCAACAACTTCCTTCCTGTAGGGGCGTTCAGGACTCTGACTGAATATACAGTGAATGGGAAATATCTACCATAGGCGCATTGAAACACGGCGTTCATGAGTGTACTCAGCGTTTAAACAAAAAAAGTCCTTCAGGGACATATAAAGTGCAATTCTGATTGTTTTTGTATAAGCAAGCAGTGTGATTTCCCAGGGTCTGAGGTGACTCAAGGGTCACCAGGGAAAGGAAACACAAAAACTTGAACATTCCTCTTTAAAAAGAAATCATTTGTTTGCTTTTTTTCTATAACCTCAAAACAGTGTGTGTGCCTCACGTCTATAACTCCCTGGTCACTTTCAAACAACTCTCGTCCTTTACTTTTCCTCCCTTTTCTTTGCGTCCTCAGATGGCTCCTAGACCTGGTCTCCAGAGCAGCTTTGGACTGGTCAAAAAAAGGGCAAAATGTAAACTCTAAAAGCTTCCTCTCTATCCCAAACCACCAGCATGCCATTCTCACCAGCTTCCATTACAAAGACTATTGTAGTAATGACAGTCCATCTGCTTGCACATGAAATTTACAGGCCGGAGGGGCATAAAAGTGACATTCCACCAACTCAAACAATTCAAGAGTCTTCATGAGGAGCTGTCAGCACGTACACTCTGAAAACAAACACGTGCGTACTCATGTAAAAAAAAACAGACGTACCCACCCAAAGCACGTAGACCTACACCAAATTCTTGATCATATTTTGAAGCTAAATTAACACTGATGCACTTAAGAAGTGTTTTTCATTACTTGTGACTGCGTCAAATTAAATATTTGTTTGTGCAGGAAACATTCCAGGGTACTTTTGGGTGGAGAACCTGCAGGTAAACTATGGAGCCGTTTCCACTGGCATATTTCCGCAAAGTCATCAACAAACAACTGGTGCTAGCCACTTAGTTTTAAAATGACCAGCCAGCACTAATTAACAGATGCACTTATAAAAAAAGAGATATAAAATCAATGTAGGGCTGCATGATTTTGAAAAAAATATTGTGATTATTTTGACAAATACTGTGATTTTGTGATATTATCACTGATATTCTATCAAGATATTACAGCAATTAAACATTCACAATGAAAGTATTTTGCCAGGTTCAACAAGAACTACACATGTGAAAGTGGTCTTTTTTTTACTTCATATTGAGTTATGTTTTAACCATTGGGATTTCAATTTTATTTCACTTAATCATGCAGCTATACTGTGCAACAAATCAAAAATATGTATACATTATAATTCAAAAGTTTGGGGTTGGTAATGTTTTTTAATGCTTTTAAAAGAATTATCTTATGCTCATCAAGGCTGAACTTATTTAAACAAAAAAAAACTGTAAAAATGGTAATTCTGTAAAATATTAGTACAATTTAAAATAACAATATAGCAATATTTATTTGAAATAGGATTTTTGTAACATAGATGTTGTTACTGTCACTTTTGATAAAAATTAATGCATTCTTGCTGAAAAAAAGATTCCCAAAAAAAAAATCTTACTGACCCCAAACTTTTGAACAGTAGTGTAAAACACTCACTCGATAACATTAACGTGAAATTTTAGATGACCAACCTCTCATACACAAACAAAAATACACACACATTTTCATGAACATATGCTGAAAACACACAAGACATTCTCTCCCTGAGAATTTCACATTGCAAAGAAAGACCTTGGGGAACGAAGCAAGGGTTATATGTGTAAGCGTGAGGGCCAATATAGAGATCGTATTCTGATTAAAAATATCGGACAAGTCAAATCTGAAATAAAACAGAATGCAAACTCACCAATACAGTGTAGATGTGTAAACAGCGATACACAGGAGAGAAGTCCACCAAGTCCTGCGCACCAGGAATCTGCAATAAAATCAAAAAGTCAATGAGAGACACATCACCTATACAGATAAGCAGCACTAAAGCTGGAAGTCAATAGGGAAAGTCAACAACATATTTTAACTAGAATAAGATTTAACTAGAATTTATTTTGAATTCAAAGGTCATGAAAAATTAATGTAGTGTAATAGTTTTTACCAGATTTAACATCACATTCTCTTTATTTCCCTTTGACTTGAGCCACCTTACCAGTATAGGAAAGACTCTTTTTCCAAAAGTAAGTGCCAACTGGCCAAATGGCCAACTAAACAATACCAGCTTTGATCTGGTGCCCGCAAATTAGCAACAAGGGACATTCAAACCCGACTACTTCGTGGCACCACCAACAATAACCCAGAGAATGTGGAAAAAACAATTTGGTCTTGATGCACCACTGGGACAGTGCTGGAAATGTCTGCCCGGTTTAAGGATGGCGTGTTCACACCAACATACTCCCCTACAAACAGTTTACAGACAGGACAAAGGAGCACAAGGGGACATCACTCAGGTGGCAAGGGGTCATTAAACGGGCACTGATCTGCATCTTTGGATACAACCGTTTCTCAGGAAGCCCCTGAGCACAGAGATTCAAGCAGATTAAAGCCTGGCACAAGCAGTGCTTCTCAAACAGGAGCCAGAAGAGGAAAACATGATGACGCACAGACTGATTGAAACATGGAGAGAAGGGAAGGGGGAAAGGTCAAACAAGAGGGCAAAAAGCATTAACCTTACCAGGGTCAGTTGAAGGTAAGATTTTCACTTATTATGGAACTATTGTGGAAATTTTGATGCTGACCAAACAGACTTCAAAATAGTATAGTTAACAATGTTGCACCATCATGGAATTGGATAAGAAGTTAGGTAAAGATGGTAACTTTAGTCAGCAATTATATTAACGTTTATTTAGCAAGTCATTTTTTGTTAGCTGCTCTGATACGAAAGTGTCTGTTTGGCATAACGCAAACAGAAAACAAAAGTCCATCACCAGTGCTTTGGTACAAACACAACAAGTGTCAATCTTGCATTGCTTCAGTTTGAGCAAGGGAAAACACCATGTCAAAACAAGCGAAGAAGTCACACAACACAAACAACGCTTATCTGAGCATGTCAAAATAAAATCAATGTGAACTACAGAACGAACACTGACTGTCTTGACTGTGTCAGCTTAATTTGTCTCTCAGGAACTAAGTGAGGATCATCCTTTCGCTCCATGCTGGTAGCTACAGCTAGGGAGTATGTCTTGCATGCTCCACACGTCTCACATTGCTGCCTCAGAGGAGAAGGGCAGCCCTAATGACACTAAACGACTGCAGAGCTGAGACGCTCCATTAAGAAAGGGAGGAGATCCTGGACTGGGCAGGCGGCCCAACAGCAAGTCCATGGGGATATTAAAGTAAAGCAGGAGAAAGGGACTGATGGAGAGGGATGGAAACAACAGAGACAGAGAAATATTCA
Source organism: Rhinogobio ventralis (assembly GCA_039654625.1). NCBI lineage: Eukaryota > Metazoa > Chordata > Actinopteri > Cypriniformes > Gobionidae > Rhinogobio > Rhinogobio ventralis. The sequence goes on from CM077193.1 coordinate 39,318,633, forward strand.
ATATTCAGAGTCAATATTCAGAAATGGTTCCATTTAAAAAAAAAAAAATTTAAATCATGAACTAAATGATTTTCAATGCGGACAGAACACTGTACTAAAAAAAACTGTGACAGCGTTTTCCAGATCTAAGTCTGTTATTGATAAAAAGACTGAATCATTAGGAGTAGTTACTGAATTAACCTGACTCACTCATTGAGTCATTAATTTCGTCATGTTTAACTAAATGAACCAATAACTATTATTGTGTTGGGGCTGGTTGTTCATTTGAAAGTGTGTAGAAAAATGTTATGAGTTAGTTTTTTTTATAAAAAATATCCATCTCAAACCTATTCAAAGAATTGTTAGCGGAATCACTAATAGGAATCAGAACCAGAATAAGAATTGTTACATTCTTTATGATACCCACCAACAAGAAGGACTGACACAGAAGAAAAAAAGAGCAAGAAAACAAAGAATAATACCCAAAGTCACTGTGACGAGGTGGACGAGCAAGAGACGCGGGAGGCTCAAGCGAGACCGGTGCGTGATTGAGAATGAGCGTCACCTGCGAGGCACACCAGTCTCGAGTCCTCTCATGAGGGAGCTCAGAGGCATATAAGGACGAGCGACACCAGTGAAGGACGAGAGTGGACCCGGCCTGGACTTTGCGTTGAGTTTACGTTTTGTTATGTGTGTGCTCGCCAGTCGTCTGTGAGGGGCTGCCGCTTTTACTTTCAGTTTGTTTATTTATTTATTAAAGTGTTTTAAATGTTTGCCGGTACCCACTTCCTTCCTTCACTATACTTTGAACTCCGTTACATTGGTGCCGAAACCCGGGAGGAAGGAGGGACATGCTGTCGAAGAGCCCTCGCTGCTGAGGGGGATCGCAGTGCTGAGAAGCACCATCGCTGCCGTGCCCCTGGGTCGAGGTGGGGTGGCTGCCGTTCTAGAGGGAGCGGAGGAGTCACCAGCCTTCGCCGTGGGCCGGAGCCTGCTACCATCCGCCATGATGGGGAGGAGCAGGGAGCGTGGGACTCGCTGCCAGCTGCCCTCAACAGGAGGAGCAACCACCGGCCACCAGGGGGCGGAGGAGGATCGAGTTGTCCACCGAGCGTCCAGTACCATCGCATGGCACCATGAGGAAGAGCCTCTATGCTGGCTGAGGACCAAGCGGCAGTGTGTCCGGGAAACGGACCAGAATTATTTTTTATTTTGTTTCCTCTCTCCACTCTCTCGTCCTGCCGCTCAGACCCCCAGACGCGGGAGACGAGGAGATTGGGGCGCCGTTTTGGGTGTACCCCCCGGCCTGCAAGGGGCATGGGGGTATGTGGCGAGGTGGACGTGCGAGAGACGTGGGAGGCGCAAGCGAGACCGGTGCGTGATTGAGTGCGTCATGAGGGAGCTCGGAGGCATACAAGGACGAGCGACACCAGTGAAGGACGAGAGAGGACCAGGCCCGGACTTTACGTTGTTTTGTTTACGTTTTATTATGTGTGTGCGCGGCAGTCGTCTGTGAGGGGCTGCCGCTTTTACTTTCAGTTTGTTTATTTATTTATTAAAGTGTTTTAAATGTTCGCCGGTTCCCGCCTCCTTCCTTTACTATACTTTGAACTCCGTTACAGTCACATTTTAAATTAAGAATTCTCTTTTTTTCTGGGTTCATAAAGTGCCTGTGCAGAAAAAAAAAACTAAAAACGACTTGCTAAAAGCTTAACATTTATTGAAATGCTTGACTGCTGAGGTGAATCTTTCCCCTCTCACCTCTTCCTCTTCATCCTCCACATCCAATATCCCAGAATCCTGTTCTGTGAAGGGGTTGTTTTCAGTTCTGTCGCACGCTTCTTTACATATCTTCCGTCCACTCGCGGACCGCTGCTGTGATGTCAGGGCATTGTCACGAGCGATCTGCACCTGTGCCTGGAAAAAAAAAACACAGCGACATGTGAACAAGAACATATGGAAGGACTTTCATTTAGTTTTTTTGCACAAAAAAAGATAGAAAAATGGATAGAACGATGGATAGGACATGGATAGTTTGTTTTTTAAAAGAATACAAGTGAAATTTGAATACATTTTAAATTAAATTACAAATAAAAAGGGTTTTTTTTACTCGTGGCGATACCAATTTCTGCAAAACTACTTTAAAATACTTAATTCTATAACAATGAAAAACTCAAATTATACAACCAATCCAATAAACCATGGGGGAGAAGAGAGAGAGAGTATATTAGTATCCCACATGTATTCAAGAAGGAACAAAGACTGAACTTATGTCAATCATTTTCCCTGTGACATTCTACATACTGCGATACTGTGCTACATACAGACAAAGTATGTCTTTTCCCATTAGTACCAACAAAGGAAAAGGCACCTGTGAAAAAAGATTTCCCATAAGCAGTGCAGATGAGATTTCCTCAATAGAACACTTTTCTTTAACTAACAGCGTCTGACGTCAAGACTAAGTTCAATGCTCATGCAACCTTCTCCTTACAGACCTCTCAAGTTATTTAGTGGGGAGCAAGATTCGGACATGGAGGGCTCTTGAAGCAGACAACAAAAAACTGCCTCTTTATTGAAGAAAAAACAAAGCAAAAAGGGAACTGAGAGAAAATTCCATAACTCCAAAACACCATGAGGACAAGAGAACAGAAACCAAGCAGCAACAATAGGATACAAAGGGTGATGTTGTCTGCATGGTGGTTCCACAAAAAGGAAGGTCCAAATGCACTTACTGGACTACACAAAGATTGAGCTCTCTAGTAGACGTGCGTCATAGCGAGGATGTATCGGATGGTGGCACATGAAGAGACCTTTGCAACTCAAGAATTTCTTCCCATTAAGAGCATTTGAATTAAAGGACTTCATTACAGGAAATGTTGTGAACATTTAAATCCAGTCTCTTTAAGCAGACAAAAAAGGGCCTCTTTATAGACAAAAAGCAATAAGGGAATAGAGAGAAAACTTCAACACCATGAGGACAAAAGAATTGAAACTAAATAGTGATAATATGATGCAAGGTGGATGAGGATTCAAGACAACACTGTTTATTCTTATTATTTTTCTCTGAGAACGAGAAGGTCTAAATGCACTAATTGGTCTATGTAAAGATTGAGCGTTGTCATTGTATTCATCATAGAACTGTGCTCCACTTATTTCTTTAGACATGTCTGAAGTTCTAGTCCTCTTCTAATCTCTAGTAGAGGCATGTGCGTCATGGCGAGGGTGTATCGGATGCAGCAGGCTACAGTAGTGTGTTGTCTATTGTGCTTCATTGGCTGTTACATCCCACTTGTCCAGTTTGGTCCTCTCATCTTAAGTAGAGCCATTAGCGTCAGAGTGATGGGGTACAGGATGGCAAACAAAAACAAAGAAACAAATACTGCAAAAATTCCTTTCCTTCAGTAGCCACCTGAAGGGCTCCATTATTAAGAACTTCTGAATTTTTACAATGAAAGACATATTAGTTAGCCACAGCTGCAATGTCAGGATTTAAACAAATGTGACTTTGTTAATCCAGTGAAGGAACAGATCAAATAAGAGAGGAAAAAGATGATTCCTTTTGAAAAATTAAATAGTGAACCGGAGCTGTTCACGTTCTCAGACTCGGATTTATGCCTAATATTTTCAAAGCTAGCTTGCTATTGCTAGCCTTTCTGAAATTTCCTACCCTACCTTTAAGAAGCCAAGACTGCTAAAACAGGACTATTTTCAGCAGGTTTCCCAAACACTGCAGCTTTGTTAAAGGTTCAATCATTCACAGTTGCATAATTTACTAATAGTCTTGACCAGAGTTTTTAACATTCATATGATTGTCTGTGGCAAACGATGGTGTTTGGCAAAAGGTGATGGTTTCCAAATAACTAGATATAACCAACCTCTTCCTAAAATACAAAACAGAAGACAACAAGAGTGATTCTGAAGACGGTGGAAACATTTGCCATTTCATTGTACAAAAATGCTCCTTCAGAGAAAATACACAAAGAGGAGTAAAATGTAACAAAACTGAAATAAAATTAGGCTATGAAATAGAAGTGACTGACAGAACAAAATCTTTGACTAACCGTTTCTCTATACTAAACATACACACAGACTCTCTGTGCTCGACAGCTTACAATGGAGCCATTATTACAGCACTGGATCTCCAAATACATTTATTTTCAGATCATTTGTTAGTGGAATTAAAACAATCACAGGCTTGCAGAGACTGGGCCTAATTTCCAGTGTTATAGGAACCAGTCTAAGTCTGGATCACAGAGCCCCTAGACAAATAGCCTTCTGTTATTAGCGGTTCGCTCGTGAGCTTTCTAGCTCCTCTGGAGTTAGGGATGGAAGAATGGAGCGGGAAGGAGGGAATGAGAGACATCCAAAGCTCAAGAGAAGCCATCTCTGCTGTGGAAAGGGAAGTGGATCCACTTGAGGTTGAGGGTCTTACCCTGAAACAACCGATTTATTGCCCAAAGGTATTTGGCGGTGGTAGTGATGCCATCTGTCTTGTGACGTCAGCCTAAAGAATGTGGAAACTTCAAGTATTTCTCCATACAACATTAACAATGTGACCATAATATGCAGAGATGGATGGGCAAAAATGACTAAGAAGTGGGCAAATACAGGGTAAAAAAAAGGGGGAAAAAATGAAATCCCTGAACAGAAAAGAAATATAAAAGATGGGAGGAAAAGGCGCTCTGTTCTTCATCAGTCAGCAAAGAGCAACCGATCCATTCTTCTCCAGCTTTTACAGTCAGAATGTCTCCAACGTCACTCGACCACAAAACCACTGGAACAGAAACCCACAAAAAAGTAGAAAGAGCGACGGCACCCTTCTGTATTTAACAGCAGAAACCACTACTGAAGCTGCAAAAAGGCCACAGCGAGCGCCAACATGTAAGCAGAGCAGTCACATCTGCTAGCGAGAAGTCGCAGGTCAGAACCAGGAGCCAGCGTCTGTGTCAGCAATCAAGAATAAGAGAGTGTTACAGATTGATTCTCTGAGTTAACAGAAAGCTTGTGCAAGGTGACATTAGAGCTTGATTTATCGTTCACTTGGTTTACTTTTGAGGAACAACTCCATAGCTTTGCTCTAATCAGCACGTGCCGGGTTACAGCCAAAACACACACGCACGTGAACACGTGCCAAGAAGACAAATCTTACAGGACTCAAAGACATGCAAGAAAACAAACTTTAATAGGAGGAATGTGAGGCTTTGGCAAGTGCCGATTGGACGGTCACTTTGTTCAAAGGTTACTGGAGTTTGAATATTGGTTTAACTCTACACCAACATTCCACTTCTGCGGGAGATGTTACAGAGCGGAGACAGGCAGAATCTGGGACGACCTCTGCTGCCACCTGCTGGATGCAAATGGAACTACATGATGGAGAGCATTGACTGCTGGAAAAAAGGAAAATTGACATGAGATTGTGTTTTGGCTGGTTTACAAGCCAAAATTTAAGGGGGAAAATGTTGACGTTTTCTGAAGAAAAAAGTAAGTGATGCAAAACCTGCTTACACAATGCCAAAGTGTTGGTATTTGTGGTTTTGAACAACAAAAAGAGTTACCAGCATCTCAGCCTCAGATGTCATGCCCACGGACCGGTGGCTGAACGTCTGATGCATATGGCACACTTATCTGGAAACACTTCAGGAGTTTCAAAGTCGTCATCTGATTGGTTGAATTCTACAGGATGTCTGTGAGAAGTGTGAATTGCGTTCTTTAACGATTTTTAACAAATGCCGCAAAAAGAAAGCCATTGCATTTACAACTGTAACAACTAAATGCTGGATTTTCAAACATGTGAAGTTAAACTTGCAAGTAAACTTGCACAACGTTTTTGATTGAATAATTTATAAATGCACACCGGTCTGTTATTTCAGAGACATCGACTTGAAATTTTCACGCCCCAAACAAATTTTTGGTTGTGTTACATGTCAGTCAAACGACCTCTTGGGCTGTCCTTGACCAATGAAAGCTGCGATAGAGTCCAGACCTTCTGCTTTCAGTCTGAAGGTCTGGCTACGCGAGACTACCTTATCAAGTACCACAGCAAAAAAAAAAAAAAAAAATTATTTCCTTACTCGAGTACCTCCTAATTGATTACCTTACGGTTCCATTTTAGTTTCCACCAAAACTTTTAAAACACATTTCCTTTCTCTCTTTTATTAGAAGATAAACCTGGGGATACAAAGTCAGGCTCCAGGGAAGATTGATTCATTCAAACAGTGTGTTCCCAAAAGGGAGTCACTGAAGATCAGCTCCAGCCGTGCCCCGGATCAAGGCTTATCTCAGAGACTCAAGCAGTAGCTGAAGTCAGTGGCCAAGATCGGGTCAGACATGGATCGCGTCAGTATGAGTAGAATCTGGGTCAAAAGGAAGTTTGTGATAGCAGATGATGGAAGATGAGAGGACGCTAGGGTGGGAGGAAGAGCAGTTAACCACGTTTTGAACCCGAACAGCCGCGCATGGTTAGGACACCACATGGTGATGTTGACATAAGTGTGTGTGCATTTGCCTGGGTGGTTGTGCATGCTGCAAATCGTGTGGTTCAAGAGTTTGAACACCGTTCAGTACAATTAGCTGTTCTACGCCAGAGGCCACTGGAAGGGTAGGACAGGCACCCAAGAAAACACATAACCAAAATCACATGAGCCAGTGTGTTTCATTATCTTTTTGGCAATCTCATCCACCTTACATCCAACCAATATTACACACAGGGATTAATCCTTAAAGCTTATGTAAATGGTTTAAAATGGCATAAGAATGTATTTGCGCATCTGCATGGCCCTCTATGGGGTTTTGTTACGGTCAGTAGAAATTTACAGACAAAAAGAGGGATATTCACTGATTGTTCCCAATTTGACTACATCTTGTGCAATCTACCTTTCACCCGGTTACATGATTCCCTTCTTCTCTATTCCCAGAATCTCTTCAATAAATCCCAATACTAAATACAGATGACCAACTACACCAGGAGGTCTCAAACACCAATCACCTAGAGACCCAAGAGGTGGGCTAGTTGAAGAGTTGCAACAAATACAAGTATTTTCACCATTTGAACCTAAACTACATACACTACTGTTTAAAAAGTTTGGTGTCAGTATGTTTTTTGTAATATATATTTGAATATTTATAAAGATAATTATTGGCAAGGTTATACAGTTATTGTATGTATAGAGCGTTTCAGGACAACTCTAAATCTAGTATACTGCTCTGCATGGTCATGAAACAATTTTACTTCACTCAGATAAGTAAAATTAAATGTCTGAATTAGCGGTGGAATTAAATTTATGGATAAACCGCTTTTCATGTGTAATGAGTAACAATGTTATTCATTAAATTAATAACCCAATGAATGATAACAATCTAATAGACGTGTATGCCCTTTGATAAACAAAACAGATGATCAGACTCAAAGCAGACCAACAGAGAGTTCAAACCAAACAGTCCCATCATCCAGTTTGGACTGGTGGAAACTCACCAAGTTCCGGAGCTTCAAGAGCCAACAGTATGTTCAAACTATGGACAAGGGCACAGGCTGATGAGGAGAGGGGAAAAGGGACAAAGTGGAACGAAAGGCTGGGCTGGGGCAACTGGAAGCAGACCAGCAACATAAGAAATGGGTATCTCTGATTACAACTCATGGTGTCCACATGCATTTGCTCATGTCAGACAGCGAATGCATTAAACCTGCTGGTAGAATACACATCTACCTCAGTTCTGCCTACCTGGATGAATACACATATTGTTTCATTGTCCAACTTCTCTTCTTCAACATCGTCAGAGACAAAATTAACTTTCCAAGAACCAGTGTTATTGAAGTAACTTTGAAACTCTAGCTTCCCAAGCTACACGCTACTCATAATTGAAAGTGATTAAATTACAGTAAAGCGTCTTTTGAGAAAAAGTTAATTACAAAACTAGTCCCAGAAGCAAAAAAGCAGCCATTGAAGCTGGGGGAAAAATATGTCTTTAAATATAAAACTACATGATTATATAATTAAACATTTCATAAAAGTATATTGAAATGTATAACAGAAAAAAAAGAATGGGTTTATGAACTTGAACTTGAATAGAATGCATGTTAAAATTTGCACTCTCCTTAAAAATAGAATGCATCTTAACTTAGCATTTAGCTGGAAACATCAGCAGCATTTAACTAAATATTTTAATGAACAAAAAACCTAAAATGCCACACTTCTGCAATGCGACTCAAATGAGTGAACCATTTCTTGAATCATTTAATTTAAACCGCCTGAACCAAAAGAAGAATAGATCAAATTTCCAATGCTTCATATAAGAGAAATGGCCGTTTAGGAGAGCTCCTCAGCTTGCTTGACTGTAAAGCTGCATGCACGATAAAACGTGACATAAAAACCAGCCATGTAGTGTTGCGCTATACCTGGAAAAGCTATACACTATTTGGGAAAAAACTGAACTAACTTTGAACTACTGATGAATGTTAAGTTAGTAGTTTTGTTACGTTTGTGTTCTTGAAAGTGTCGGGGTGTAACTAAAAAATTTTCACACAGTAAAAAAAAAACACATGTTCTAGCACACCATCACATGCACACACTTTTGGCTTTGGTCTTTTTCAGGGAGGAATATCTGAACTCTTCCATGACATCTTTTTGGCTACTTTTGCTCTCCACTGTTTGTTAATTAGGATCAGCAACTGATCCGTATTGAGAGGAACTGGAAGTGATTAGAAGAGTGGAGAACTTTCTGAAGACAATGTGGTGTTGACGACTGCAAAATTATACTTAATGACGTTAGGGTGTTCTAGGTGGTTGCTTACTGGCCAAGGGTCTATGCCAGTGGTTCTCAACCTCTCCAAGTCCCACTACTGTCCTAAGAACATTCAAAAACATCATGACTTTTTTTTTTTTTTTTTTTTTAAATGCTCATATCAATAGCTATTTCTAGACAGTGGGAATCCTGGATCTTTATAGATAATGCTGTAGCCAACTGCTCTATAATATAATGGTACCAAGATATGCTCACCATTGTAAGTGTGTTTTTACTCAAAGTCTGATTGCTTAGAAAATTATTACTTCAAGCCCCCACATTTGAAATATCAGTCATGTCTGTACCACAAACATTGCATGAACATTTTAATACTTATAAATACGGAAATGCCCCTAACTTAGTATGTATGGCCATGTAAGTAAACTATATGCAATAGAGATGCCTTAGAAAACATCGCCAATGGAGCTTTCGCACAATAACATCTATCATGATCAGTTGTATTCCTCTGTGAATAAGGACAAGGAAGAAAGTAAAGAAAAATATGTTAAAGAGAGGGGAAAAAGTGAGGCCAGATTTTTATGGTGCTTGGGAGATCTTAATGTCTACTTGGCGTTTCATATTCTAATGCACTCCTCACCCCATCTTGGTCTAATAACTGTAAAAGAAAGCAGAGGACTTCTCTGCATTCCAACGAAAAAATCCACTCTATTTCTCTCATATGTGTTCCCTGAGTCTTCTTTGTGTCTCCGTGCACTGTCCTTGAAGCAGTGTCCATACACAGTGTTCCACGACTCCTCTGGCATAAACAAAAGCGACCTAAAATGATCTTTGATTCAGAACAGATTGGTGGCTCTCTTTCCTCCAGACTAGATGACTAGATGGTCAGAGATAAGATGAAAGGAAAAATGGGGAAAAGCACATTAAACTACTGAAGAACAAGGCCCTTGTCCTTCCCTTTGAGACCTCACATTGAAACTCAGCTGTGACCGTCAGGTCAGAGGTGAGCACATAAGGCAGCTGTCAAAGAGTAGTTTGGATACACCTTCAGGCATTATTCAGACATGAGCGCTCGGTCACTCTCTCTCAAGCACACACACCTGTTTCATGGCAGTCTCTCCGATCTTATCCGAATGCTTGCGGATGCTCTCCAGGAAGTCTTTGAGGTCAGACATGGAGACGTCTCTGATGAGCGTGCGCAGGCGTGGGATATTCTCTGCCATGATGGTGCAGAAACGATATGATCCCGCTTGAGGCAAACAGCTCTCCTCCAACTGTTCCAGAGTTCGTAAAGCTGGGTAGTATCTGGGTAGCATACGACAGGGTCAGAAATGATGGATACAGGAAATGTTGCATATATCTGCTACTTCAAAACCTTCCCACTTTTAATGAGCACAAATGCAAGGGCTCAACAATAAGTTGTTTTTCTGCTGGCAAACTTGAGACACAAGTTCAGAGTTTTACTGTCAACATTTTCAATGACCACAAAGCAACAGCTTTTTTTTTTTCATTTAATATGAAGAAATTAAAAATTAATAAATTAAAAATATAATTTATAGTTGCTTTTTTTCATTCGTACATATATGCATTAAACTTTTTGTATTTTTTATTCCAAACTGGAAGGAAAATGACAGTCTCGTCAACTGACACAAAACTCTCAAAGCTCTCCCCAGGACATACTAATTGTTGAGCATTGCACATGTTAAAGACTTAGATCTCAGCATGATAACAATTTAACGCAATCAAGATGATCTCAGAGATGAGCTATGCTCATTGCGCACACACTTAATACAGCATCACAGTCACGCAACATTACACAGCAGACCCGACGCCGGGGAGAGAGTCTCTCTTGGCCGACCCTGCCGCTACCTTCAGGCTAATGGCAAAACCAAGCACACGAGAGAGACAGGGAAACACAGAGAGCAGAGATAAATAAAAAACAAAATGGATGGAAAAGTTGCAGGCCCATGCCGAACTTCAGGTCACACAAAGGACACGACAAGACAGCAAAACCAATGCTTCAAAAACTTTTAAAGGGGCACTTTCAAATAGAAGTTAGATGGACTAGCTTTTTCAGGGGTTTTCACAATTTTGAGTCCCTTCAAAATTTCTAAAACATAAAAGCAGCTATACGTTTTCTTTTTATTAAAAAAATAGTAATTATTTATATTTTGTAAGAATTTTACAATGCAAAATTAATTAAAATTAAATACTATTGATGTATTGAAGCAAATTATGAAAAAATTGGTTATTTATTAAGTGTATCTCTTTTCTACCCACTACTAGAGTGATGATAAATGCATTAACATTTTCTATTCAAATTCATTTATTAACAGTTAAGTTTAACAGTCTTGTTATATTTTGTAAAATATTTGTACTTTTTTACAAACCCCCGAGAAGCTTATATCCCCCTGAGGGTTGCGATGTGCTTGTATATAAGAGCTGTGTGCTCATAAGGGAGCAGGTTAAAATCCTGTAACATCTCCACCCAGTTCCCCCTCTCTCCCTCCACCTTCCTGTCAAATGTCTACTATCCTTGACTATAAAAACAAAAATCCCATAAATAAGAAAAGATGTCTGATAATGCTGAGATTTGGGATGGTTCAATGTATGCAGCTGCTAAAACTAAGAAAATCCAGTCCAAATGTGTCCTCTGTGTCTCGGACTCCTGACAGCTGCCAAATGCTGCTTTGGACATCTCAGACATCTGAAAAACTCTCTTTCTCTCTGTCTGGTCACAGACACATCAGACTGGATGAGATACTCCAGTGGTCCAGTGATCAAGGGCCTGTTTAAATCATCAACACCTTGCTCTCTCTTTCCCAGCTGAGAATGTCCTGTTCTCAAATGTACTTTTTTTAAGTAAAGGTGTTAAAAATTGTGGGCACTGAACGGTTAAACTCAATCTGTATAAATGTACCTCTACTGCCACCTAGTGCTCCTAGTCTGGTATTTTTGTGTGCAGCATATACAAAAAAGGCATCTGAATAAACATACCTTTTAGCCTTCATCTGTTCCTGCAGTTTACTGTACATCTCCAACACTGCAAGAAAAAAGCATGTGGAATTATGGGAAGAGAGCACAGCATGTGAGCTTCCAAGCACTTACAAAAAAACAAACAACAGTTCAAAAGTTAAGGGTGGGTTTGATTTTTTTTAATGTTACACATTAAAATGCTATTAAAATAATATTGTAAAATATTTGTAAAATTTTAAAGAACTGGTTTAATTTCTTATTAAATCGCAGTTGACTCTTTGATGAATAGAAAGTTCAAAATAGTGTTAATTTTGTCAGCTATTTTTAAATTTAGTCTCAGTCGTAGTCCTGCGTCAAATGTGCTTTTTGGTTTTTATCATATTTAGTCAACCTTGTCCTGGTTTTGTTTAGTCAGGTTTTAGTCAACTAAATGCCTCTTGCATTTTAGTCTAGTTTTTGTCATGCTGCATTGATAATCCTGCTCAAAATTATAACCTCCTCGATTGTTGTCATTTGAGAAATAGATTTTTACATTTCATCAGAATTGTTGCACTTTCACCTATAGGCCAAGCACAAATCAAGAGAATGTCGACACACATGCATGGTTTATTTTACCTCATCTAGTTTAATGATTTATTATAGACTATTTATCATATAAGACTAATGCAAAAATAAGAGACTTCTTTAACATTTTTATGAAATTCAACATTACTTTAATGTTTTTCTATTAAAACAACAGCAAAAAAGACTTTGTATTGTCACACAGAGCGTATGTGCAGTTATTCAGCAAACACAAATCGCAAATAGTCGAGAGTTCTATGCTTGGATTTATTACAGTTCAGTTCATCACTGAGAAGGTTTGATGGCAGATTTAGTCGCACAAACAGCACAAGCTGCTCGTGAGTCACGACAGAACACAGACCGACTGAATGATACTCTAATTTAAGCAGAGAATCTCAAATGGAGATCTGTAAAATGCAGCTTAGCTTGTTTATTGATGTTTTCAGATCATCCATGCGAGAAAGAGAGCTTGCATGGTTGCCAGATTTAAGTAAAACACTGGTAGTCATGTTAGTCAAAAAAACAGCATTTATTTGAAATAGATATCTTTAGTAACATTATATATCTTCATTGTCAAGCTTTTGAATGGTAGTGTAAATATAGCAAATAGTAAAAATTGAAAAAGCTCAAACAGAGGTCTGAAGTTTGTACCTGGTAAGCAGTGTGTGAGTTTGTCAATGGTGGTGGCGATATTCCTCTGCTGCAGACGGCACTGTCTCAGTTCATCCATTGACGTCAGGAGCTACAGGGGAGGTAACCACTGATTTCATGCTTGTTACTGATATAAGTCACTTTAAATGTTACGTGTTCTGAATCAAAGACTAAACTAAGCAAGCATGATACACACCTCCTTGCCATCATTTTGTAACTTCTGATTGGTCTCAGTCACCTGACCCTGAGAAAGATAAGACAACCAATTATCTGAGAGTGAGTAAAACAGAAAGTAAAACAGAAAGGAACTCTATATGTCTGGATTTTCCTGGCATATGACACACAAGTAGTTCAAATCTTTTCAGTTTAGCCCTATAATAATGCTTCTCTCGTTTCTTCTCTCTGGTTTTATAGGATTTCTTCAAACCCTCATCATCCTTTCTGCACCTTGAGTTTCTGGGCTTCCCCGCGCACTTTGAGCAGCTCAGTAATGGAGTCAACAAAGCCCTGGAAGTGATGGTTGCACATCTTCTCAATTTCACGATCGTGGTTGCGGATCCGCCCCTCGAGTTTCTCCATGAAGAGTCCATGTTCCTGTCCATCATAAACAGACCTTCCAGGAAAACAAAGAGAACATAAAAGAATAGTGTCAAAATTACATTACATAAAAATACATATAGGCTACATTACATTGATGCCAAATACAAAATATATTATTACTGCTCATTTAAACATGAAACCAAACAACTGAAAAGATTATCAAGATATATAAGACGTGCCTTGTTGATCTTTAATTGTTTTGAACTTATCTAATATAATAAACTACTTTAAAATTGAGATATCCTTTATGATAGAGTAAAGGAAATGGCAATCAATCTTCCTGTCATTGACGCTAGGTGTTCTCCACTAGATGGCAGTAGAAGACATAAAATAAACACTCCTTAAGAAGCTCAGAACTGCTGACTTGTAAGTGTTGGAAGTACTTTTTCTTTTTCATTTGAAATCAGAGCAAACATAACAAATGACAGGAGTTATTTCAAAATCAATGCAATGAAAACACAAAACGACACTGAAAATGTCTTTCAAAAAAATTGTATACATTATAGCAACATTTTCTTTTGTGTAAAATTAAGTATGGTATCTATCTAATATACCAACTAATGCCTAGAACAATTAAATTAAATTAAATATATATATATATATATATATATATATATATATATATATATATATATATATATATATATATATATATATATATATATATATATATATATATATATATATATATATATATATATATATTATATATATATATATATATATTTTTTTTTTTTTTTTACTTTTAAGATAGTAAGGGAAGCAGGTTTGGGGTGAATCAGGACTTAGCAGGGGGAGCCCAACCTCCACTGATTGGCTTAGACATCACACTCTCCTGAACGATAAAGGTCATCTCGTCATAATATATAAACTAATCCTGATTGTCAGGGAAGCATGTGGTGTCCTGTTCAGTGAAATACAGACTAATTCAGGACACAAACAAAAGCAGCACATGGCTACACCTGAGCACAGCCTTCCTGTGGCTCAGGAAATGTCCTCTTTCCATTAGCACATTCTTGACGTCACTGATCGCTTCAACAAACACTCACAGTAAACACCTCAAATCCAGGGCTGCAAGGTGAAAGAAGCACTTCCCAAACTGAAATTAGGATTTTTGTCTGTAGTAAGAGGAAGATGCTGGAAGGAAATGTGAGACGTGTACAGGAAAAAGTTAACACTGTGACAGACAAATGAGCAGACATGCTCCATTTAGTCATGCAATGCCTAGGATACTCTATACTGCCCCAAATGTATTTTTTAAGGGAACATGTGCAGTGTGCACAGATGAATAATTTATAATAATTTATTAAACACTTTAACATTTCATAAAAAAAGAAGAAGTAGTATCAATTTAGATTTCATGGGGACTTTATGGAGAGTCAATACTTCAGAGGACCCAAGTTTGCATCTCGTTCGAGGTCCTTTCCAGATTCTTTTCGCCCTTTTCTTCCTATTGCTGACACTGTTTTATGAAATAAAGGCAAAAAGGCCTAAACATGGCCTTTGTCTATTGTCTATTAAAAATATATACATTTTATTTTGTATTATTTAATATTTTTTCAATAAACTTTGAGGGGACAATGTTCACTTGCTGTGTGTGTGTGTGTGTGTGTGTATTAGGCAGCAAGTGAACACTGTGCCCTGAAAGTTGATGTATTAGAAGCAGGAAAAATGGGTAAGTGTAAGAATTTGAGCGAGTTTGACAAGGGCCAAATTGTGATGGCTAGCCGACTGGGTCAGAGCATCTCCAAAACTGCAGCTCTTGTAGAGTGTTCCCGGTCTGCAGTGGTCAGTATTTATCAAAAGTGGTCCAAGAAAGGAACAGTGCTGAACCGGCGACATGGTCATGGGTGGCCAAGTCTCATTGATGCCTGGGGAACACATGGCACCAGGATGCACTATGGGAAGAAGGCAAGCCGGCGGAGGCAGTGTGATGCTTTGTGCAATGTTTTGCTGGGAAACCATGGGTCCTACCATGTGGATGTTACTTTGACACATACCACCTACCTAAGCATTATTGCAGACCATGTACACCCTTTCATGGAAACGGTATTCCCTGGTGGCTGTGGCCTCTTTCAGCAGGATAATGCACCCTGCCACAAAGCAAAAATGGTTCAGGAATGGTTTGAGGAGCACAACAACAAGTTTGAGGTGTTGACTTGGCCTCCAAACGTGCAGAACAAATAAGTCTGGTCCATGGAGGCCCCACCTAGCAACTTTCAGGACTTAAAGGATCTACTGCTAACATCTTGGTGTCAGATACCACAGCACACCTTCAGGGGTCTAGTGGAGTCCATGTCTCGACAGGTCAGGTCTGTTTTGGCCCTTACTTCCATGATAATTATATATATTTAATTAATTATCATGGAAGTAAGGGTCATCTCCATCTCCAGTTGTTGCACAACTACCTAAGCAAGAGTCACAAAAACAAGCGCAGGGATGGGAACAAAAAGCTGAACAAATTGAAGAGCACAGCTGCAGTGCTCCAGCTGTGTGAGACTATACAGCATCTGGCTCAAGAACACCTTTTAAAACAGTTAATCAGAATAAATAAATAAAGCATCAGGCACACAGTCCACACCAGACTCTTCCTTATGAATAATACAATTTTAAAAAGGTCAAAAAATACGATTTGTTTGCATTAAGAATATCTACCTACTGACGGTATGAATGTAATGATTCTACCCATTTCACAGCATGGGTCAAACATGAAGTAATCTTACTTGATTGACCATCACTTTTGGCTCTCAGTCACAAGTACTATTTACAAACAGGCTGCCGATCCCAAAACAATATGACCAAAATTGATCATACCACCATCTACACATACCTCGGGTTGAATTTTAAATGGAACCTTCAACTTGGCCATGAATGAACTGAAAGAGAAAGCAAGAAAGGCTTTCTCTGCCATCAAAAAAAATCAATCCAATTTGAAGAATCTGGCTCAAAATATTCCAATCAGCCATAGAACCTATTGCACTATATGGCAGTGAAGTGTGGGGTCCTCTCCTAAATCACGAATTTGACAAATGGGACTAAAACTGAGTGACCCCAACTCTTACCATTTTAAAGCCCATGAAATGAACACTGAGAAGAGTCCCCTGATTCAGCTGGTCCTGAATCTGCAAAAAACAAACTAACATGACTAACAATAATCAGCCTCAGGACACTGACACCCTCATCCACAGAATCAGGCCCAAACAAACGATTAAAGCACAAAAAGAAAATTACCTTATTGGAATGAATAAACACAAAAACAAAGCAAATTACAATGTTATTTGGCCCTAAACAGAGATTACACGACAGCAAAATACCTGAGCACAGTCAGAGACCGCAAACTGAGGAAAAACATGACGAGGTACAGACTGAGTGACCACAACTTGGCTAGTGGCTATAGAGAAGGGCAGATACAGACAGAACTGGCTGCCCAGAGAGAGCAGGTTATACCTGTACTGTAGCCAAGGAGAAATAGAAACAGAGCTGCACTTCATAACCACCTGCCCTAATTATAATGACATTCGAAAATTATTTGTCCCAACTTCAAAATGTTAAAGAATGATGCACAAGCTCAATATTTACTTGGCGAAAAGAGAGACTGCATTTCACTAGCAGCAAAATGCATCAATTCCTGCCACAAAATGAGGGAAGAGTCGACTAAACAGAGATGCGTCCATTTACTCACACAAACTCTTATACACACATATGCAAACACACACCACTTAAAGTACATACACTTTTTTTTTTTTTTTTTCAGAGACAGAGACAAAGAGAAAACAGTAAGAAAGAAAAGCTTTTTCACCCAAACATGTCTCATAATGAAAACAGAACATGCCTATACACTAAACTGAAAAGCCATAATGTCCAGGAATGAGTCGTACCACATCAAGGGACCATTACTCTGCTATTACTGTGTTTACTGCGCTGAGATTAAAACCAGGGGGTCTCATAAAATGAACAATTGAATTTCTAAAATAGAAAAAAAAAAAAAAAAAACACTGTTCAAAAGTTTGGGTCAGTATATATTTTTTTAAAGAAATAATACTTTTGTTATGCACGGATGCATAAAATTTATCAAAAGTGACAATAAAAGACAATGTTACAAAAGATTTATATTTCAGATATATGCTAGTCTTTTGAACTTTCTATTTATCAAAGAATCATGAAAAATTTCAGTTTCCACAAAAAATATAAAATTGTGAAATAATAATATTGTTTTGCTTCATAAGACCTGTATCATCAGGAGCCATAGGTATTAATTTTGTTTTGCCTGTATATGTTTTTACTATCTGTATTTTTATTTATTTTTTTATTTTTTTATGTAAAAATGCAGAATGTTTTCTGTGATGGGTAGGGTTACTGTAAGGGGATAGAATATACAATATGTACAGTATAAAAAAAACATTACATCTATGGAGAGTCCTCACAAAGATAGCGAACCAGACGCGTGTGTGTGTGTTGACCTGTTACACAGCATTCCTATTCACAACATTTCCTCTGCAAACTGTTGTCACCCTCAACCCACTTAAGGGAAACCTATGCTTATGTGTGCTATGATGTCATATCCCGTTGGCTGAAAGAAATCTAGAGATAGCTCAATGGATGGCAGATGGGAAACAGAATGGATCGGAAATAGAGCAGAGGATCTAAACTTAGAAGCCACACCAACACACGTCAGCACCTAGCCCCAACAATAGCAGCGCACTTTTTCTGTCTATGATGTAATAGCACACCTACTGATTCACACATTTTGGTTTAAACTTACTGTACCGGGTAGTTCAACAGTTACAACAAATACATGACAGATTAGGGGTGGCTGATATGACTAAAATATTATGAGTAATGTTATTCCACGATAATGGCATACATCACAATATATTATTTACGCTAGAATTAAGGTTGTTACGGTACCAACAGGGCAAATAAATACAATAAAACAGAACAAATATACAAATAAAATAGTGAAATAAATAGTGATTTATGCTTTTCAGGCAGAATGGGGAAAAAAAATCAGTATTAAGGTAGAAAATACTACAGAAATGTAATTAAATGTAAAATAAAACACTGTAGCCTTCACTGTATGAATTAAATACAGATTAAAGCATATTTTAACGTTGTTTCATTAACATTAGTGACATATAGTGTTGTCAAATGTACCAATACTACTGGTACAAAAAAAGTTGACGGTACCAGCATTTCTGTAATACCGGTAGTAACGAGTACTGGGTATATTCGGTACCCGCTGATAGACGCTGCTTTCAAATGCTCAGGGTCCTCATTTATAACCATAGCATATGCACAATACAGGCCCTAAAAGTGACATACACCACTTCCGACGCATAAGTTATAATTTATAGAAACAAACTTGACGGGAAAATGTACGCACCTGCACGCAAACTCTGACCATGCGTACAAACTCTTTTACTAGAGTGAGAAAAGTAATGACGTAAGAACAATTTTAAACTCAGTTTTCATTTTGATATACACATTTACATTAATGTTCCAGTTTCATTAATGGCAATATGCACTGAAATTACAAAGTCATTACTCAGAAGATAAACAAAAATTATATGAATTTATATAGACATGTGGATGTGCTACTTTTTCAGCTACTTTGTTTTAAATGACAGCAAGGATTAAATATAGGCTAATTCCAATAATTCCTCTTTAAACTAAACTACAGATCTCATGTTATGAAAATATTTTTAGCGAGAACGGTGATCAGTGACGCACACTTATTTCGATATTACAGACACTGCAGGATTTGGTGGTCAAACGGTCCATTGTCCGGTTTGAATAGGTCCAATGATGATAATTGCTTACTGTACAACCACGACTGCACAGAGGTGTTGATTTCGTGTAAAGGCATCTTTACAAAATCATATTTTGAAGGATACAACTTGAAGAAAATGCTAAGATTTGCATGTCTAAAATTTGCATTAAAATACTTTGTCAGTGACACACCGAGTCAGACAATTGTATTTACCCTGCAATAAATAGGTTTCCATTAAAAATAGCCTATCATTCACATTACCAGCAAAACTGCATTAATTTGATTTGATTTGAATTGTTTAAAATGAACTAAATATTTTGAATTAAAAACAACTTTATTCTTAAAACTGAGGCCCGATTTGTGTTTGAGAGCTTTCTGAACCTCAAGGGTTTCTATTTACAATGTGTTTTTACAAGCGTTGAGCATTGTAGCCAATCAAATCTAAGTTAGTCAAAATCTGCTCAACATTGCTGAAAAAGCATGAGGTTTGTTTTGTTCAACGTAAGATTCATTGTAAAATTAAGACACCTTTTTTATTATAACGGGAGTTTTTGTGAGAGTGCACAATTCAGTGAGCTTGCGCTTTAGAGATTGATAGCCTTAGTGATTATAAAGGGAGGGCTCTGCGCTTGCTTTGTTTATTACCCATTCACAATCTGAATACAAGTTTAGTTTTTCACGCTGCACACATTCAACAGTTTTTGCTCTGGTACCAAAATTAGTGCAGATAAAATGTAAAATTTTACTGGTATTGGTACAGATTACTAAACATTTTTGGTACCGTGACCCTAGCAACATAGACAACAGCAGGAATATTAGGCTGCTGTCGCTTTAAGATGTAATGCACAGATCCAATGTATTCACACATCCAATATTCTCCCAAATGTTCATGTTCACTTAAGGAAATAACTGACTCTGTTTATAGAAACACTCGCCAAGACAGGTATTTTAGCATAACCTTTCATGAATTTCACACTTTAAGCTGTAAGCCTTGGAAAGTAACTCAATTCAGTATTCATGCATTGTGACAAGCACGTCAGAACAGTGCGCGAGTAAAATCACTTGAACATTTAAATGGCAAGGCTTAAAAGCAAATGAAAATACATTGTGAAAGTATATAACTGTCTGCAATAGAGACGATAATCCAAAATGTATACTTGTCAAATTTCTAATCTACTGGCTTATCACGTCTGCCGGTATACGGCCCACTCTATGACAGATGTAACAAGACTAGGCCATTATGATCTCAGTGGTGATCTCTGGATCAAAAAAATGCAGATATTTATAATTTATTGCATAAATCACCTCAAACATGGACTTACTGTAGCACAATAACTGCATTTCATGAGACATTTGCCTGCTGGCACATTGCAGGCAGTGAAAGCAAACACTATCCGGGACAAAGTTTGGCCCCCAAGTCCTACTTTATTGACCCTGGACTAGATCCTTCTCTGACAGCAAGGGCTGAACTCCATCTGGAGGTTCTAAGGTAACATTAGAAGCTCTAAGAGAGGAAATAGTATCAGCGCAGTACGTTAGCTAAACACTGAAATCTGATCTCTGTCTAACAGAAGGAAGAGTTTGCAGTCACTGCAGTTCATGACTCTCAAATCACTGTCTCATGTCAATGTACTCAAAAAACCTTCCATTTGATTAACCTTTTATGATTTATTTAAAAAGGACAACTATTTGAAATATGGACATTTTCTTAAAGTTAACTGACAAAGCACCTAATTATACAATTCTAGCATGATCATTCTTAGCATACTAACACTGTTCACATGTGATTACTAGCTGTAAGAAAACAGCAAGGCACGAGATACTCAAAATTCCCTTCTAGTTCACCAGGATGAGCACAAAACAAGTTTATGGTGCTCAGCCAAGACAAACTCTGTTGCACGATGGTACAGTCAGTGATGTTATCAGATGGTACTTTTACATACACTATACTGCCAAAGGTTTTGGGATGCCTGCCTTTACATGCACATGAACTTTAATGACATCCCATTCTTAATCCGTAGGGTTATATGGAGTTGGCACACCCTTTGCAGCTATAACAGCTTCAACTCTTCCAGGAAGGCTTTCCACAAGCTTTAGGAGTGTGTTTACAGGAATGAGGTCAGGCACTGATGTTGGACGAGAAGGCCTGGCTCGCAGTCTCCGCTCTAATTCATCCCAAAGGTGTTCGATCGGGTTGAGGTCAGGACTCTGTGCAGGCCAGTCAAGTCCCTCCACACCAAACTCGCTCCTCCATGTCTTTATGGACCTTGCTTTGTGCACTGGTGCGCAGTCATGTTGTAACAGGAAGGGGCCATCCCCAAACTATTCCCACAAAGTTGGGAGCATGAAAATGTCTTGGTATGCTGAAGCGTTAAGAGTTCCTTTCACTGGAGCTAAGGGGCTAAGCCTAACCCCTTCAAAACAACCCCACACCATAACCCCCCCTCCACCAAACTTTACACTTGGCACAAGGCAGTCAGGCAAGTACCGTTATCCTGGCAACCGCCAAACCCAGACTTGTCCATCGGATTGCCAGACAGAGAAGCGGGATTGGTCACTCCAGAGAACACGTCTCCACTGCTCTAGAGTCCAGTGGCGGTGTGCTTTACACCACTGCATCCGACACTTTGCATTGCACTTGGTGATGTAAGGCTTGGATGCAGCTGCATCCATTCCATGAAGCTTTCTACCTACTGTTCTTGAGCTAATCTAAAGGCCACACAAAGGTCTGTAGCTACTGACTCTGAAGTTGGCGACTTCTGCGCACTATGTGCCTCAGCATGCGCTGATTCTGCTTTGTGATTTTACGTGGCCTACCACTTCGTGGCTGTTGTTCCCAATTGCTTCCACTTTGTTATTATACCACTAACAGTTGACCGTGGAAAATTTAGTAGTAAGGAAATTTCACAAATGGACTTATTGCACAGGTGGCAACCTATCACGGAAGAATTCACTAAGCTCCCGAGAGCGACCAATTCTTTAAAAGTATTTAAAAGTAATTCAGGTGTAATTAACCAGTCTGTTATCCATTTCCACCGTGTCAGCGCTGGTTCTCATGCCAGAATGGGATTTGCACTCTGCGGGTCTTTGAACTTTAGACCGGACGTCCTGTGTTTCACTCATAGCAAAAGATGCTGCGACGCGCCTGACTCCATAAACTGCCAATAAACAAACAGTGCACAGTTCTGAGAACATTTTATCATCCAAATTAATTATATTCATTATCTTTAGGAATAAAGTTGTATGTTTTGAGCAAGGCACCAGGCGTTTCAAAGACAGAACAGACTCGATTCGGTGATTGCGTCCCTGTATGTGGTTTTGTATTAAACAAAATAATTTAAAAGTACATTAATGATTTTGTAGATAAAATAAAACACACAAACCTGAATTTCACCAGTTCTGCGACACTGAGAAGAAGGAACTGCTCTGGAGACTGAAGAGAATTCAAACAGCCCGCACTCACGCGAGTTGTGGTCACGTCAGATGGTGGGGTAGAGGTGTATTGTTTTAATTGAGTAAACTTACTCAATTTCTTGAGTGTGTGTTAAAGATTAATAATGTTGATTTTAATTAAGTAATATTTTTTGTTCTTGAAACAGATCAGTTTATTTCTCCATTCTAGAATATTTTGATAGAAATTTCACAAATATATTACGTATATTTTAAATAAATAATTGGTTAGTCAAATACTAAATTCTTTTAGTTGAAAAAACGTAAACATAACTACATTTTAGACAAAATTAACTGTTAGTTTTTTAGTCAATTGTTTTGGTATGTTCAACTCAAACAATCAAGTAAATGATATTCAGAGATTTTTTTAAGTTAATCAAGTTAATTATTACTATGATATTTACTAAGCCACTGAATTATTTTTTAAGAGTATAGGTGCTTGATTTTATCTGTGGCCATGGAAGTGATTGGAACACCTGAATTCAATGATTTGGAGGGGTGTCCCGATACTTTTGGCAATATAGTAAATATCATGGTACTGAATGATTACCACCATGGTCAGTGCTCAAAAATAAGGATGGCCAGCCAGCCCACAGCCAGTGTGTGTGTTTTGAGCCAGTTGACGGAATTGACAATTGCTGCATTGCTACTAAAAATTCACACAAAAAAATTATTGATCTTGTACATAAATTTTTTAAGCAGATGTTCGGTTGATCAATTCTACATCGGTGACGAAACAGCAGAATTTGCAGCAACAAAGTATTCTTAGCTGGCTAACAGAGATACAGTTCATCAATTTGCAAAAATTACTTGTGACAGTAAAAGCAACTATAAGAATGTGATTTATTAAAAGTTATGCATAATATGCCATTATTTTTCAGAAAAATTATTTATGAATTTATGGAGTTTGCTTGCAGCAAGTTGTGTTAAAAAAGCAAACAATTATGAAAAAAGTATCATAGAATGCTTTCTGAAAGATCATTCAGCTTTGCCATCACAGGAATAAGTTACATTTTAAAATGTATGGTAATGTAACACATAAACAAGTTGTAATAACTTAATATTAATAATAACTGTAATAATATTTCACAATACTACTGTTTTTTACTGTTTTTGTTTAAACAAAACTATATTGCTAAAGACCCTTGGTTCTAGCAACAGCACAGATAACAGAAAACACAGACACATAGAAATATGCTAAGCCAGAAACATGTACCAGTAACGGCATGGTACAGAAAAACCTGAGGTCTTGTGGGAGTGACTGGAAGTGAAAGAAGAGAAAGGTAGCAGCAGTCTAGAAACTGTAAATTCCTCTGTGGGAATAAAGGCAGCAAGAGTGAGGGCAGAGACAGGCCACAGTGAAACAGCTGGAGACTGCCAGAAGTAAAGCACTGAGCAACGCAGAATATTGCCCAATGTCTAATTCAAACATTACAGATGTTGCAAGTACTTCTTGCACACAGCAGAGTTCAAAATGTCAATCTTAAATCTCCAAAAAATCTGATTAGACAGCAGTTTTGTTCACACTTTACCAATGCAAAAGGCACATTAATGTCATAATAGAGACTGAATTTAAAGGTGCACCAAGAAACTTTCATCTAAATATGACATGACTAAAATGTCGTACACTCAGATGAGATGAAAACTATGTTGAAGACATGTTTTCTACATGGGGTGGGTGCCATATCATGGGGGCAGTAGTAGCCTTTCTTGGTTGTGGGTCACAAAAATGCCTGTGAACAGAATATTTCTAAAACAGCACTGCTAAAATTTCTACAAAAAAAATATATGGATTGAGTGAAACAAACTAAATAAATTACTTGGTGCACATGTAATTAATTTGCCTGTACAGGCCATTACATTTTGGCCTATTACATTTTAAGTCAAATCAACTAAATAAAAACAACAGGCAGTATGATAGTCTTTGAGACAGAGGAAGCCATTAAGAGCTTATCACAGATCTAATCTAGTAAACCACCAAGTCCACTGTGGAGAGAAAAGGAAAAAATCATTTCAAACACTTCCCTGCTAATACCAAACAAAAAGCGTAGACAAGAACATCTTTCAACCAAAAGAGTTTTAACATCGGACCTGTAAACAATCTTGTTTGTGTGTGTGTGTGTGTGTGTGTGTGTGTGTGTGTGTGTGTGTGTGTGTGTGTGTGTGTGTGTGTGTGTGTGTGTGTGTGTGTTTCCCGTGACTCAGCTGGGTGTGGACCTGGCTGCACCTTTGTGGTGAGTTGGTCTCTGCTTCTCTGCTGAGGTTTATAGCTGCAAAAACATCACACATAGGAAATAATTGCTGAAAACTCTGCTCTGCTTAGCTGTACCTGATTGTTGCTGCTGTTATTAAAACTAAACAGAATAATGCAAAACTGCTAATTCTAATGCTACAAGTCAAAGAAATGTCTGAAGTGGCTACATATCATTTACAAAAACCCTGTTTAAAATACAAACAGAATAAAAAAGAAAACCCATAGTTATAATAGAAACTATAGAAAGTATATTGCTATGAAGGGATTTTGTAACTTCAAGGGGTTTCTTGCAACCACCTGCAGACATCTCTCTCAGTCCTGGCACCCTGAAGGTGGAGGTCCGCAAGTTATTTCCTTCATCATCAAGTGTATCGTTTCCAGGTTAACAGTGTGATTGCAGCTCTGTTGTAAAGGTATACAGCTGCTGATATAAAGATTCCCCACTGTTCAGCAAGTATAAAACGGAGAAGGTGGTGGTTTGTGAAATGATTGCCCACCTCCAACTGCGTCCACTGTGCGTGCTTTTGTGCTTCCAGATTGGTTAAAATGTATGACTATGGCAACCATCACTATTAATATTACTTTTGTTCTAAATCCCTGACCCCCTATATTCAACTTTCATGCTCACCATTGTGTTCTGCACATGAATTCTCTCAACTCATGTGGCTTGTTAAGGAGAGCTATGCCTTTACTGTTTTTAAACAATATATGACTTACTTTTTTTATTTGCTTGGTGGATGATAGACCAACAAAGTGGGACCCAGGTTATGTCTAGAGACCAGACCAGTCCTCTAGATGTAGGCCAAATCCCAATTCTATTTTATAACCCTTTGCCTACGCCTACCCCTACCCCATGTCTTTTGAAACAGAGTGGCAAAGCGTAGGGGTGAAAATATTTCTCCAAGAAATGGGACACCACTACTACACCATTACACTAAATCCTATGAAACTTTGATACAGTTCTTTGCCTCTGTTCTTTAAATAATCAATCCTTGAGAAACGTTCCTACACAACAATTGGCTCAAGTGCTCTGAAGTGTTTGTTCGAAATTCCTCAGGTGGAGGCAGGAGAGCCCAACATATTTACAACATTCCTTTTGCCATAATTGGAACAAAGAGCCGTGTTTCCAAAGCTGCAGTCCTCTCTTCCTTTTTGAAGTAGTAATCACTCTACAGGGGTCAAGACAACAACTGCCCACACAGAGTGCAGGACAGCAAGGACACTGAAGACGGACAGATTTATTCACAAAACTTATAAACCGAAAGAAGAGAGATGAGGATGAGACAGACAGACAGACAGACAGACAGAGAGAAAGAGTTTATGATAGCTGAAATGGTATTTGCAAGAACAAGCAGACAAGTGTCTAGCATTCAAGTCACTGTGACCCAGCATGTGACAAGAAACCTGACTACTCATTCCTGGTACTCCAAGATGCATGGTGTCCTATTTTTCAACGATCTGTGGATTGTCATAAGGTCCCTGATATTTGGAAGAAATACATTGTTGTTCCGATACCAAAGAAATCAAATCCAATAGAGAATAATAATTATAGGCCCATAGCATTGACATCATGTGTCATGAAGTGCTTTGAAAGATATATGGTGTCCTTGTTAAAGACAGAGGTAAAATCAGTTTTAGACCCATTTTAGTTTGCCTACAGACAAGGTCGTGGTACAATGGATGCTATTAACACTATTACTAATGCTACTGCGAAACATCTGGAGAATCCAAAAGCCTATGCACAGTTGTTATTTGTTGATTTTAGCTCTGCTTTTAATACAACTATGGTCTAATCAAAAAACAGAAACATTTTTAATTAAATGGTATTATTCTTTCTTAACCAGTCGAACGCAGCAGGTTAAGGTTAACCATACTTTATCAGAAGTTAGAAGGATAAGTATAGGTGTTCCACAGGGCTGCATTAGTTTCCTGATTCTCTTCATGCTCTGTACAAATGAAAAGTTCTGATTCTAGTAACCTCATAATTAAATATTCCGATGATACAGCTTTGCTTAGACTCTTGTATGATAATACTGATCTTTCTGTGTATCATTCAGAGGTAGAACATTTTGTGAAGTGGTGTGACATTAATCATCTTGTTATAAATGTTAAAAAAACTGAGGAAATTATTTTTAAACCAAGGTCAATGGGGAACCACTCACCAATAACTATTCATAAGATACCCATTAGACAAGTGTGTTCTTACTAGGGGTTGCAGACTAGTTGACTAATCGACTTTAATGCTCTGCCATGATGTTTTAAGCTTGACGTCGACTAGTCGCTAGCCTATAGAGGGCGCAATAGGATAAGCCATTTCCTGACACCACGCTCCGTTTCCAGCAATTAAAATGACAAATAAACACATACTCAGAGAGCTCTCCACAAGACATGCCACCTAGATGCTCAAAATTGATCAGGAGAATGCAACAGCTTATTGTACAGGTCAGTTAATCACCATTCTAACTAATGCGGTGCTGCATTGTAACGCGTGGCTCACACAAAATCATTCAGTAGCACAGAAATGTATTGTCAACACTGTTCAGTGATTTATCAAAAAAATAGCTTAGAAAGAAACTGAAAAGTTCTAGCATATTTCTTGATAACTAAAACCCACAGCTTTACTATTAGTAGAGAGATGCTGTCAGGTAGAATTAATTCACACGCAATCGCTCTCTCATTAATGCATTCATATAGATGTAGCCTAATATTTACTGTGCTACTTTATCTGTATCTGATTCAGAACGAGCAGAAATCTGTGAGAAATAAAGACAAAAGAATTGATAAATAAAAGCTGTTATGCAGGAGCAATAACCTTATGGGCAGCGCTGTGTCATATCAGCTGTGCACAAAAAAAACCCACGTTCTCGTCTCAGCTCGAGGTTCAGGTTTATTTGTTCATTAATGACATCATCAGCGAAGAAAAAATCTGAAGTCATTCAACCTCTAGTTCTTACAAATATGTGGGTGTTAATATGAATAACTTAACTGGGGATTTCATGTGGATAGTGTATGCTGTCGTGTGCAACAGAGGTTGATCTTGTATTTAAATAAATTAAAGGATTAAAAAAAAAGAAGTATTAAAAGGTATTTAAGGGTATAAAGAAAAATAAATTAGAACTGTAAAAGAAGTTCTAGTTCTAATTGTAGCCTAGTTGTTAAGTAATCCATTTAAACTATTTTTATTTAAACACATTTATTTAAAAATATCCACACATTTGCTCTTATTTTTATATCTAATCTGTCAAAGACACAAAATGTTTCATGGATCATATAAATTATAGCATTGTCAATTCAAAATGTGGTCATAAAAAAGGATATCCTTCGAAAAAGATAGGGTGTAACCCCGGCATCCTGGCCAAAATTGCCCATTGGCCTCTGTCCATCATCATGGCCTCCTGATAATCCCCATATACTGATTGGCCTTATCTCTCCTCTCCTCTCTACCAATAAGCTGGTGTGTGGTGGGCATTCTGGTGCAAAATACTGCCGTTGCAACAGAAAGTAATTTAGTTACAAAAAAATAAAAACTGCACGATTCTGGATAAATTGAGAATCAAATTTTTTTTCTCTTTTGGTTTCAAACAGAGATCACGATTCGGAAACAGACAATTAAACAAAATAACATTACTGGAGACTCTGACAAAATGAAAATGTATACGGTCTATTTAAAAATGTTTCATTAATTTGAATGAATTTTTTTTTTTGAAAAGTTTTGAATAGACTAGATTCAATGACTCGCTCATAAATACTTTTTTTATAACAAAATGAATGAATCAGCGTTTTTGAAAGAATCTCTTGAATCTCTCAAATTATGATACTGTGTGATTGAAAAGACTGTTTCATACCTATACTACATGACAACTGCTGGGTCAGCGGGAGCACACCAATGTAGATCTGAATGCTCCAGGAATTGTTGTCATTTAGGAATAAGATTGAGTGGGTGTTGGAATCGAGGTCGCAATCTTTTTAATCATGCGGCTCTATTAGAAGTAGGAATTACTGATTCCTAACCGTTTGACCCGTTTCCACCAAGCGGTACGGTTCAGTACAGTTTAGCACAGTAAGCAATTTTTGCCATTTCCATTGTCAGAAGTTGTGAATAGTTCCTTAATTCTGAACCGTAACAAACCACTTTTTTGTCTCCCTTCAGTTGGGGTACCTAGCACAGTAGTCCGGTACTAAAGGGTGGAGTTAGACTCACTGCAGAACGTTAATTGGTTGACAGAGAATCGTCACTTGCTTGTGCTTTTTCGCCTGTGTTTTTCCTTGCAGCCTGCAGCCTTGGATCAAACAAAGCGAGTCTTCTTCTTGTGACAACAGCCACATGCCGAGAAGCAAGAACAAGATCTGCTGTATGTCGTCCATTGTTGTTTACTGTTTTGCTTTCTTCTTCGTGCGAAAATGACATTGATCACTACACCACGCTTGTCATAAGGGTACGGTAGGTAGTTGAAATGCAAGTCGGATCAGGGTTTACGGTCCCAAATCGTACTGTACCGTACTGAACCGAACCGCACCGCATCGCTCTGTGGAAACAAGCCTTTTATGTATTTCAGATCAATTTTCCATGAAGACAAAATGTAAAAAAAAAAATAAAATAAAATAAAAAAAGTACCGCAACAAATTCACAACTAAATAGCACTTTCCTTTTTACCAGGCAGAACAATGTAATGGGTTTAAGCAGGTCTCTCCCTAAAGGCTTATGCACTTCTCTGCCATCTTAAAATTGTGGTGTAGCAACAGATCTTCTGTATTGTGAAATATCCAAGTTGAACAGATTGTTGTGTAAAGTCTAGGACAAGGACTTGGTTCTATTCATCACTTGATAGCTTTTTTTTAACGAATTGGAAAAAAAAAAATATATATATATATAAAATTGCTTTATTTTAGTACTTGTTTATAGACAAGGCGGTGCGTATTACATGACATCATATCTCTTACTAGTAGGGCTGCAACTAACGATTATTTTGATAATCGATTATTATTTACCCCTGATTAATCGGATAATTTTTTTTTTTATTGACAAAACACACTATTCCACATCCTGCCCAATGCTGCCTTTCAAACAAACATGTCAGCTGAGAGCTATGAAAACATACATGGTGAATATATCTACCATTACATAAATTAACCATGGTTTTACAATGAACAAAACAAACAATAATAATAATAATAATAAATAAATAAATAAATAACAGGGTTATTGTGGTAATTCAATGGTAACCACCACAAATTAACCTTAGTTTTGTTTCAAATCCATAGTTTAACTATATAGTATTTGTGTGGTTATACAAATGGTAATCAATACGCCAAAAAAACACGGTTTTACTACAATAAAAACATGGTTTTACTATGTAAGCTCCATCCACGGAATCTAACGGCTTGGTTGAAGAATTCTGCGTGTAAGCCTTTTCAGCATTTCTGTTAAATTCACTTAATTTATTAATATCTAATTTTAAATCTGACTCCATGAATAAAGTGATCTGACTCCAATTTTATGTGACTTCGTTCATTTTGTTACGTTTGTAATTTAACAGCTGGTGATTTGTTGTAATTTAATTTGGATCGTTGATTTTTCTTAATATCTCTTATTTTCGAATATTCGTTTATCAAGGGACCCGATATCGCACAGAAACAGACGCGTCGCGATTCGCACGTTCACGGACACAAACTGTCCAGTTCTGATATTAGTCAGAGGATTGCAGAGTGAATATTTTACCTTTAAGTGGTCGCACCTGCTTGCTCAACAAAAAGTGTATTTGATTAATAATCACGGAAGCTGCAACTTGCTAATACAGTGATAGTCAGAAATCAGATTATCCCAAAATGATGTGCTCCATGCTCCAGTCATTGGGTCCTCAGTTTGATCTATCCTGGCAACAGATTTGCGGAAATAAAGGACTCCACATTGATCCATACTAGAATAATGATTTCAGAATAATACAAGATAAATCAAGATTAACATTTATTTTGGCCAGACAGAACTTAAATAAACATAATTAAACACGAATCCATGGTACACAACTTTCTGCATAAAAATATAAAATACAATTACAAAGTAATATGAAAATAGTTTCAAAGAGTCATTATATCTGGCACAGTACACACAGTGTGTGTGAGTGCCTCTCGGACACTGACACAGCACTGCATGGGGGCTCTGGCTACAGAATGTTCCCCAATGGCAGCTCTGCTACCCTTCCTTAAATACCCAGACCAGAACAAAGGGTGGTAAATATTTGCAACACAGCACCTAGTTTGGGGGAGAGGATCAAATATCTTTGAAGAGACCACTCAAAAAGGGAGAACATAATTCTCATATGTTTCAATCTTTCTCATCCTACCAGTGACTACAGAGAAGTTGAGACCATTTCACCAATCGCACTGAGACCTTTAAAAAGATACCACACATGAAAGGGGAAAAACAATAGATTTACAAGATATGATCATCTGTGGTATATCTGCATTCTGTGACTTTAATCAGGGGGAGGGAAGAGAGGAGGGAGAAGGGGAGAAGGTTTTGGGCAGGCCGATGTCCTACACTCTTTCTGTGAGATCTTCTCTCCAGATTAGTGAGTTTTATTGTTCTATTGCAGGGGGTTGGATCTTCAACTTTTGTCTCAGCAGTAAAACCGATTCTTACAACTATAATAAATCCATGGTTAATTTTCATAAGAGTATATCTGTGCTATACATTATACATTAAAAAAAAAAAAAAGTTACTAATCAAAAGGAGTTTAAATCCCTACATTAAAATGATATTAAAGAAAAACAAAAACACAAAAAAAAAAACTGTTAGCAGATAAGAGGAATGTTCTGCAGGGACACAAACACATTGGCCATGGAGAAAGTAAACTTACTGTCCTTTCTTGATCCTGTAAATAGGCCATAAGAAATGTCTTCTATTTATATTCAATTACACGCTGTTATCCCTTTACAGTTACTATCATAAAATACTTGAATTGCATGTTGACTTTTAAACCTAAATTTAGCGTCCAACAGCAGATATTTCAGCTAAATGAATGTTTTTGCACTAAATATTAATTGTCTCCCTCTCTACTACGTTCTGTCTGTTTGACGTGCATGTGCGCGGCCTCCGCACCGGCGCTCGTTTAGTGAAGTTTGATGTTTAATACAGACTGTAAGGACGCGCTTTCATGCAAAATGGAAATACTCACGTTATTAGTAGCATTTACAGATAAGGATATAACTACTGTTCTCTATAGATCAGTGGATATTAACCTGTAAAATGAACGTTTTGCACTGAGGACACGGATCTTTCAAAGCGCATGACAGGTAGGCCTATGTTAAATGTTAATGCATTCGCTTGAAGCTTAAAATAAAGAATTCTCATGTTTTGGGCGCTTGGATCACGTACTTTTCCCACAGAAGCTCACTCTGTTTCCACTCCACTATTTCTAGATGCATTTTGTCCATTGGAATGCGTTATTCAGTGCTGTAATTTGGAGCGACTGGTGGAAGCTTACCATGCACAGAGGGCAGACCAGACTAATTGATAATGAGAATCGTTGTCGATGATTTTCATTACTGATTTTATCGACTAGTTGTTGCAGCCTTACTTACTAGACACAAAAAAAGAAAAAATTGGGGACAGAAAGACATCTACGGATTGTCCAGCCCCATCATGTATAAGTGTATCTTTTAACTTTTCGCATGGTCTAGAGTTAAAAAAAAAAGCAACAACAACAAAAAACGCAATACATAGCAATATCGAATCGCAATACTTGTGAAATCCCAATTCTTAAACATCACAATACATATCATATCAGCACCCAAGTATAGTAATTGGGCGTATCGTCCCAGCCCTAGGTTGAAGGCAGATCTGAATGTGAGCTTGTAACAATTAAGTGAACTAAACGATTGGAGTGCGGCATACATCACCAGAGAGAAGTCATCAAGTTATCAAATTAAAAAATGTAAAATTACAAGCTCACCAAAAAAATCATATGAATGGATAAATCGTTCACAATAAGATCGATTAATTAACTACTTGATTACATGAATTTAGAAATAGATTTCCATTTCATGCTGACAATAGAACTTCTAGATACCTTGGAAAGGATCAGTAGACCAAGGAAAGGCAGACTGATTTTTCTTTTTTTTCTTCTATGCGTGAATTATACTATAGGGCTTAACCATTGGAATGTCATCACAAGTCCTGACGTGTATGCATATTAAGAAAAAGCCAATCACTTCTTCTATGGAGCGATAAAAATGACTTGCAAAGCACACTACATAACATACTGCAGTGGCACATATAATGCAATTTAAAATACTAACCATAACCAGTCCATTTACATTAAGAGACTGACCAAAATAATCAAGTAATTATAGTTGGAGTTGGGTGGGAGTAAAGGCAGCACAGTCTGGGGAAAATGACTCACTAAGACAGACCAGCCCAGGCTGTCTCAGCGTTCACTCTCTCTCATACAACACACAATTTCAGACCTAGGGCCCCAGAAGTCTTGCTAAAAGCATCTTCATAAGGCCAAATATAGTTCTCTCACACACTTAAGAGTCAGCACTTCTCATTTAAATATACTATCTGATTACAAGCTTCTGCGATTGCACACATTGGAAAGAAAACATGTTGCATGAGACATCAACTAGATCACATGGATACAATATAAAACAGACAGCCGTGCATGCTACAAATTCTGATACCAACATACGCTGTGTCTACTAACAAAACACACACTGTTCTTGTGAAAGCAAGTCACATTCGCTGACAGCTGTGCCACAAATGCAGAAAATTCAGTCTTTGGAAAGAGGTACTAATTTAGAAATATGAAGATTTTAAACCTGCTCAAGTTTAATAAAGGTAAACACCATCAACTGCATCTGAGCTTTAATATGAAGAGCATTTAAAAATGGCAACAAAAAAAGCTCAAACAGACATCTAAATTGAGACAGAGGTAATGTTCCGGAGCCAGGAAGTCAATCATTAAAAAAAAATGTTGTCATCGATTAGCTTGTTTACATTTTATTGAGCCATGTCTCATAATGTGTATACCATCCATTAAAAGCACATCAGAATGTGAGAGGCCTTCCACGGCCCTTGAATTAGCACTTTAAGGAAACAAAGATATAAGAACACAGTCCATTAGATCTGCACAGTCAATTAGCTAGCAGAAGTCAGGGACCTATGCTTTATTCCACAACTTGACCTTACAATATGATACATGGGAAGTCTCTGCATTACTTGATGTCCTTCTAATGTGAAGTGCAACAGTGCAGGAGAGATATGAGTTGTATATATTGGATTAACAGATAAAAAAAAAAACCTGGGTCCAATTGTTGAAAAGTAATCTTTTTAAGATTTGATCGGATTGATTCAAATCTTGAAAATGGGTTGTTCAAAAAGATTACATCTCAAAATCCAATCTTGGTTTTGTTCTGGATCAAATCATCAGTTTGTTTTGTTCAAAACCTTTTAGTAAGATCAGGGGTCCGTTCTTCGTATGTCGCTAACTCAGTTAGCTGGATTTGATTGTTGACGATTTGGCATGATCTTGGTTTGTTTGGTTCTTCGACGCTCATCCTGGACTTGCTGTCATAGCAACAAGTCCGGAAGCTTAAACCTGCTCGCGAGCAGGCTTATTTCATGTAAACAGGATTAGACTGCATCTTTTTAAGCGCCGTTGATACTTAAAATTTGTCCCAACCACTGCTACTTTATTACAAGAGTTCCTTACTGAACCAGGGGCAATACTTATTTTAAATAATAAAATGTCTTATAATGTTGTGTATAATACTATAGTCAAGTCAACTTTATTTATATAGCACTTTTTACAATGCAGATTGTTTCAAAGCAGCTTCACAGTGTTAAACAGGAAAATAATGCAACAGAATTTAATTTGGCTGTACAGCCGCTCTGGAGAAAACGGTGATGTCATCAGCTCATTTCAATTATCATATATATTCAAGTAATGTAGTTGACATAGTTAATTTAGTTTAGTAATTAAATTTATTTGGATATTTATTTGAAAATTTAGTGTCCCCAACTGAGCAAGCCAAGCCAAATGCGACAGTGGCAAGGAACCAAAACTCCATCAGGTGGCATATGAGACATAGCCACTTGATTGAGAGATTTATTTTTGATAGAATAATTACTTTATCATTTTATTAGAGTCTTACACACATGCTGTACAGTTAATCTGAGCCGTGCATTAATTTGAGTGATGATGACAGATATTATGGGATGGCTTGATGTAGCGCAGGAGATGCAGATAACTTGATCTTGACCCTTAAGAAACTTTAATGCTGTCACGTAACAAATCTGCTTCAAATTGAATTAAAAATTAAATGAATTGCTAATTACATCATTGAAATAAAAATGTACGGGGTGTACAAATACTATAAAATTGTGAATATAAATAATTGGGAATCATGTTTAAAAAAAACAGTGCACATTTCATGTACCTATTATAACTTTGATGTTGTTTTGGTCGTTTGGCTGTTTCCTTATAAAGGTCAATAAATTTGTGGAGGTTTTTTTGTGTAATTTGTCATGTTTTTTGCCAGGTAGCTTTTTTAATTATATGACGTCATTACATTGCCACCTTGCCACCAGCCAATCGCTACATTACTGATCGTGGTTTCGAGTATCGATGCATCGGCCCACTTTTTTTGCAAAGTGACATTACTTTCATAACATTTTCCCTCAAAATTCTCATTACTATAACATGTCCAGCTGTAGAGGTCAGTATGTAATTCCCATTATTTACAATGTTGTCTCATTAGATTTGTATTACTGCAAGTCTGTGATACAGTATTATAATATCTGATTTTTATGTAGACTGGATTAGAATGGTCTTAATTTTCTTTTTTAAAAAATTCTTCAAAATAAAACAAATTTCTTTTGATTCTTCCCTGCTAGAAAATGTCCTAGCAATATAAACAGTTTCAACAAAGACAGTACTTGTTTTTGACATTGGATTGGACCATGGAGTCAGTATAAAATGAAAATTCACTTTGAATTTATTTATTTATTTTTACCTTTTTTTTGTTTTGTTTTTAATCAAAATGACAAACCAGGTGAAACAGATTTTTCTCTGGTGGAGAATTTAGTTAGCTTAAATGCATCCTTTTTCATGCAAGCTCGTATTTAGATATGCTTCCATACAATTAATAACCGATGAAATAGAACACTTAAAATATGAATACATCAAAATATGAAAGAAAAGATCCATTGCTACTTGCATTACATTGTGATTTTAATCATAAAATTGTTGTTTTTATTAAGCTCACGATGCCCATGCACTGAACACATTTTTCACCACAAAAAGAAAATCAAAAAGCTACATTTCTTGTGTTTTTCTTTAGGTGGCCAGCAAGCATTAGCTCTACTGTCTTATACATGCCACAAAGAACACAGCTCCTTATGTTTTTAGCTGAACTGTCTTATGGGACTGGTGTAAAAGAACCACGTACAATTATGTTCAATGTCATAACTAAACATGCAAATATGACCAAGGCCAGGACGCCAGGCTGTGCTCGCAAAGTCCATTCTGTAAATTAAAGTCCCACCAGAGGGTGTGAGAATATGAAGCCATTATCAATGTGCCCAACACACCTCCCTGCTAGCACCAAAATTAGCATCACACAGTTCCACTATCTAAACAACAATGTAAAACACAAACTGGTCACCGAGTTACAGGAAATGGATTCAGTTAGTTATTGGTACTTGACCTGTATCCAATCAACATAGTTGACATGCAGGTTCACTATGAGGAAAGTAAGTGGAAAAATTACTGTGCACAGTATGTTCTCTAAATTATGTGTACTTGCTCAAGACATTGTGAATATTATGATCGTTAAGTAGCCTAACTGTCATTGAATTCACTGCAGATCTTCACCATAAACAGCTTTAGTTGAGTCATAACATAGATGATGCTGTCATATTTGTATGAAAGGCTAAAAATAACTGAATGAGAATAAATATACACAATGAAAGATAAACTAAGCTGAACCAACTAACCTAAAATACTGCTGGATTGTTGATTACATTTAACTCTCATAACACATCCTTTTCTAGAATGTCAACCACTTCTGACAGAGAATTGCTGACCTTTAACTGAAATCTGTGGTTTGCAAATTTAGCTCCAGCTAGATAAAAAGTAGAAACTCCACAATAAATAACTCTTCATTTGCTGATAACTGAATTTGTTTTTCATAAGCAACTTTTTACTAATTTCTCCCATAACCATTAATGTCTATTCAAAACAAATGTGTCATTAAGCTCTGACGCAGAAATACATTTTAAGAAAAAGTAAAATGCCAATGTTTTGAGGAGAATTTAAAAGCCTGGGTTACTTCCTTAAATACAATGGACAGCAACAAAAGAACACAGTGTAAACACTTATTTTGGTTTGTTTTCAAATAAAGAGCATTACTCATTATACTCCAATATCCGCCTGCTCTCCCCGGGAGTCCTGCAGGGAACCATGTGAGAGGAATACTAACTAAAACTGTCTCTAAACCGCTACTGAGCGCCTACTTTCCCAGCCTGACAACTTGAATGGAAGATTTCCTGGCAAGTCTCTAAAGTGAGAAGTTGAACGAACAAGGAGAACAGGCTCTCCGGGCACCTTTGAACCAAAATGTCACATTACACCCCAAGCCCGGTAGCCTCCTCTACGATTAATGAAGACTTACCGGAGCGTTGGTCCAATGCAGTTCGTGTCTGTGCTCTCAATCTCACGCAGGATTCGCTCGTGCTCAGCCACTGTCTCCGCGCTCGCCATCTTCCATATCCTCGCGACGCGCTCGAGAAAACACACACAGCGCCCAGAGTGAGAGAGGGGGGAAAATACTGGAGCTTTTACTTCCGGTAGTACTGTTGGAACTATTAATTACGGCAAAATAAGTTTTTGAGTAAACAAAAAAACATCGTTTTTATCTGTAATACTTTAATGAGGAGACATTGAGGAGATATGTCATTTAAAACTTAATTATTTTTTATTATACAACAATTAAATACAACTTTTTTGTAACGTATCACAGTTAAAGAAAAATAAAGCCAGAAATTTAATTTAAAATATGTTAATATATTATAATTATATACTATATGAGGATTTTAATGCAAATTATTACAACTATGTAGCGTCAAGTAAAAACTGTATTGCAAGACAGTGACATCTAGTGCTTCATGTACTAAACAAACCAGCATTATGTTAATGGATAGTAAGTTATTAAACATGACATGGTAATAATTTGGGGCATAACAAATGTAAAGATTTTTTTTTTTTTAAATGTACTTATTGGATCATTATCATAGCATTATCGTAAAATGTTTTTATGATTATCAAATACATCATATATTTTCGGTTATCAGTGTCTCTATGGTGGTCACTCATTTATGAATAATGATTGTTGTTCATAGCAACGCCCTATAATTGACCAATCATCCTGGAATCAAAAACTAATTGTTCAACAATTTCAACTCATCAGTATTTCATATCCATTCCTTTATTTGGTAAATAGCCCAGGATGATCAGGACCCCGGGCTGTATATTAGCCATTGTTTTATTATTAGACTAAATATCTGACTAGACTCTTCATCTCATGTAAGAGTACATGATTTTAAAACATGATTCCTATAACATGATTCCTATAACAAAAAAATAAGAATATATATACATCCATCTGTATATATATTCAGTACATATCTACCCTGTAAATTCTGTTTATAGTAATATCCATCCGTATATTACATTCAGTATATATCTATCTATCTGTAAATTCTGTTTACAATAATAGCCATCTGTATATATATATTCAGTACATATCTATCTGTAAATTCTGTTCAGTATATATCTATCTGCAAACTGTTTATAGCAACATCCATCTGTATATTATATTCTGTACATATCTATCTGTAAATTCTATTTATAGTAATAGCCATCTTTATATTTATTCAGTACATATTCATGTCCTGCACTTGCTGCTATTGCACTTCTGGTTAGACCCAAACTGCATTTCGTTGCCTCGTACCTGTACTTGTGTAATGACAATAAAGTTGAATCTAATCTAATCTAATCTAATCTATTTATTTCTCTATAGCTAAAACTTTTTCATTTAAACAACAGCAATACCCGTGCTCATTTTATGTAGCCTACGGTATATCATTTTTTATGTATTTCCTTGATTTGTTATTGACTTAATTGTTGTTTACATTGTTTAGTGTTCAACACTATGCGAAGTGAAATCCTGTTGCGCGTCTATTCTGCACAGCACGGGTGAGGGTCGGGAGAGAAGCAGGAGTCCAAACAGCCTGTCCAAACACCAGAGACCCAGATCACCCGGAAGACTCTACGTAAGACGCCAGAAATCGGTGAGAAACTCGATAGTTGAAATATTAATAATTAAGTAATGCAAGAAGCGATGTTGAAACTACTACAAAGCAGGACGGAAACTTTAAAAAGTTAATAACTCACAGTCGTTGGACGGTATAACCTCATTTTAAGGGTTTTCGGTGGCACTGAGCCTCAAAAATGTAAACTCCTTCTTTTTATATATGAACGTGTGAAATTAAAATTGCATTACAAATTTAATTATGGTTGCCATCATGGTAAGAAATTCGACAAACACGACAACTAACGTTAACGTTAGTTGGCTGTTTGCGAAGCTTGGTATTGAGAACACTGTGGTTTATTGTCGTTCAGGTGTAAGATAAAGCAGGTTAGTTCTCTTAAGTCAGCTCTGAGAAATGTGTCTGTGTTAGTTTACACTATAAAAGATCACGGCGGGAAAGCTTGTCTGAGTTCAGACCATAACAGATTGTTGGTGTGTCTCAAGAGTGAGATGCTGCGCAACAGTGTTGATTGTATTAGTCGTGAAGTATTGCACTGTTTGTCTCATCTTAAGAGGTTTTGGCTAAATCTGCTCTTATTTGATCTGTTTGAGGATAAGCTAATTCATAATGTGGGATAGCATATATACAGTCATGGCTTCTAGACAAATAAAGTTAGTGCAGTAACCAATGCCTCCATTTACTAAAACACTTTTTATGAAAATCAACTTTTTTCTTTTCTTTAACTTAGAGTTTAATAATGGCGCAAATGTTCATGATCTCTGACAATGAGTCAGAGACGTCAGAAGACCGTGAGGACTCTGGACAGACAGAACATAACAGTGGATCACCACAGAGAAAGCAGCACCTCACTGTGCCTGGTAGGCTGAAAGGTGAGTCAGTCTCAAGGGCCTGTGGGATGGTTAGAAGAACACACGTCATTTCTGCTGCATCCTGGATACACCTCACTGCCAATTACAAGACAAACGTAAAGAATGTGATGCACTGCTCAAATTTGAATCTCAAACTATTTTTTTCTCAGAATAATCTCTGTGTTGGCATTGGTTTTAGCTTAAAGGAATAGTTCTCCCCAAAAATTTAAATTACCCCATGATTTACTCACCCTCAAGTCATCCTAGGTGTATATGGCATTCTTCTTTCATACAAATACAATCAAGAGTTATATAAAAATATGTCCTGACTCTTCCAAGCAGTATAATGGCAGGGAATGGCAGCCCAAAAGTGTAGTGTATCCATTCATTATAAAAGTACTCCACACGGCTCCGGGGGGTTAATAAAAGCCTTCTGAAGAGAACAGAAGTGAAAGAAAAATATACTTTACAATAAGGTTTCATTAGTTAACATTAGTTAATGTATTAACTAACATACATTAACTAATGTTAACTAATGAAACCTTATATAGACAATACCAATATAGATATTTTGGTAACACTTTACAATAAGGTTCTTTAGTTAAATACATTAGTTAACATGAACTAATAATGAACTGCACTTATAAAGCATTTATTTATCTTTGTTAACATTTACTAATACATTATTATTGTAACAAAGATTAACAAATATAGTTAGTAACATGAACTAACCATGAGCAGTACATGTGTTACTGTATTTGTTAATCTTTGTTAACATTAGTTAATAAAAATACAGCTGTTCATGGTTTGTTTGTATTAGTAAATGTTGAAATTTACATTAACAAAGATAAATAAATGCTTTATTGAAGTTCATTATTAGTTCATGTTAACTTATGTAGTTAACTGATGAACCTTATTGTAAAGTGTTACCAAAATATCTATATTTAACACATTATAAAGTAAAATATCTAGATTCCGGCGGACCGCCTTCCGTATTCAACTTACCAAAAAAAAGCCTAACTGGCGCAACGATGATGTCGACGTAGCGTAAGCATGAACTGCAAGAGGCACTACACTTTCTTCATAAGTTGAATACAGAAGGCGGTCCGCCGAAAGCTAGATATTTTACTTTATAACGTGTTAAATATGGATATTTTCTTACAAAAACCCATAAATTCACTTCAGAAGACCTTTAATAACCCCCTGGAGCCGTGTGGAGTACTTTTATAATGGATAGATGCACTTTTTTGGGCTTCAAATTTTGGGCTGCCATTATAATGCTTGGATTAGCCAGGACATTTTTGAATATAACTTTGATTGTATTTGTCTGAAAGAAGAATATACACCTAGGATGGCTTGAGGGTGAATAAATCATGAGGTAATTTTTGAGACGATAATGAACCAATTTTACTTTACATGAAGAAATACTTTAAATTAATTCCAATATGAGGTCCAATCTGATCAGGCTAGGGTCATTCAGTATCAGATGTCATTGTAGGAGAGCAGCTGGGAAGACAGAGGAATCTCTCAATGAATGAGGAGGATCTGCTGGAGACCGAGGCAGCAGATGAAGGCGATTTCAGGCCTAGATCTCGCTCTGCTCCTCCTGCTTTGTGGGCCGCTAAGAAATATGGCCAACAGCTAAGGAGAATGAGTGATGAGTTTGACATCCTCCTTGATAAAGGGGTAAGAAAAAAATTATTTGGCATAATAGGAGCAGAGGAGGGTTTGGACTATTAGAGAGTAAACTGAAACCTACTTA
Source organism: Rhinogobio ventralis (assembly GCA_039654625.1). NCBI lineage: Eukaryota > Metazoa > Chordata > Actinopteri > Cypriniformes > Gobionidae > Rhinogobio > Rhinogobio ventralis. The sequence goes on from CM077193.1 coordinate 39,360,555, forward strand.
TTTAACCATAAAATGGATTATTAAAATCTTCTTCTCATCTCTTACAGATGAAAAGGGTGAAGAGTGCAGGAACAGCACGTCAGATGCGACAATCACCCAGCTGGTTGGCCTTCCTTTGGAGTCACAAAGAGTCTGAAGCTGAGTCGCGCCCTGCAGAGTGATTGAAAGTGAATGAATGATGGAAGAGGAGAGAAAAGAAGACTACTGTACATAACAATTGATGGCAGAAGAAAAGGATGCACTGCTTTGAAGAGAAGGAACAATTCCATTGACTGGTTTTAAACCTTTTCCATGAACTGCACTGGGACCCTTGACTGTTGAAAAGCATGAACTGTATCTCACTGGCATGTGCTATGCAACAAAGACGACAAAAATGGAGAATCTCCTTCTCCTTTGACTTTTCTTAAGCTCTGGGAAAAATATGCAGTAAATTCCGTGAATGTGAACTGGATATCAGCTTGTTCAAAGACTTTCTACACACTTTCTGTCACTCTGCCATATCAGCTTTTAGGTTCAGATGAAATAATTTTTAACAAAGATATTTTATAATACGTCATTTGTTAAAAAAAATTTACAATATTTTTCTGTACAAAAATCTGTTTTTATCTGTAAAGGGACTTTGGTCACTTAGAAGACCCCTTCTGTTTTATAACCATCTCTGAGTCATAAAAATCTCTTGGAATCATCTCAACCAACAATACCAATAAGCACAAGAGCCCAAAAAAAACAAGACTGGGTCTGAATACCCATGAGAGCAAGAACAGAGGACACCATCATAACTGGTATTACTTGAAAAATACAGATTTTCAGTAACTTTTTTAATTAGATTTTTTTTTTTATTGTAATGTTATTTTGTTGTTTGTAACAAGTATAGTCTAATAAAAACTCTAATAAACCACTTTCAGCAAAGGTTGCGCTTAGCAGCACTAGTGTAAAACATAAGTACTGTTCTTCATGTTAATAGTATTTGGCACTATGTATCTTTGTTTCCAAGTTTGGTTTAATATACTGTTTGCATCAGAACATCTCTTTTACAGTTACATTTTGAATTGTCAAACAAAAGATGCAATAGCACACTAAGCATTAAATAAAGAGACATGTAGGTTATGCTGCGGGCTGTAAATTTGTACACCTGAACTTTCATTGAATCATTGTCTTTAAGACACTTGTGTTGGATCCCAGCAGAACTTCTCCCCACAATCAAGTGCAGAGAGCCTCTCCATATCCTTCTCGCTAATCTCAAAGTCAAACAGACACCCATTCTCCTCCACACGGTCTGGTTGACATGATTTTGGCAGTACTGGAATGTTCTGTTGTACAGCCCACCTCAGCAACACTTGGGCTGGTGTCCTCCCATACTCTTTAGCTAAATACAGAACCATGTGGTCTGATAACAGAAGCCCTGTTCCAAGAGAGGAGTATGCCTGAAAACACACCCCTCTTTCTTTACAAAGTGCCCTTAGGTCTTTTTGAACCAGCTTTGGGTGGAACTCTACCTGAAGAACTGCTGGGGGCACTTTACAGCTCTTAAGCAGCTCCTGCATGTGTGTTACTGTGTAATTAGACACACCAATGGCCCGAAATTTTCCTTCTGAGTAGAAATCCTCCAAAACTCTCCAGCTTTCAGCACGGTTTTCAGGATTTCGTTTATCCCCCACTTGCAGCCCCTGCGTACCTGGCCAATGAATAAGATATAGGTCAATGTAGCCCAATCCCAACTGCTCCAGGCTCCTCAGGCAACCATCCCTGGCTTTGGAGCCCTGGTCTTTGGGACCCAGTTTACTAGTAATGAAAACATCTTCTCGTGAGAGGCCATGCTTGGGCAGCAGGCAACGGAGGGCGTGACCTACATGTGACTCATTACGGTACACTGCAGCAGTGTCGAAGGCACGGTAACCAGCTGTCAAAGCAGTGTCTATAGCATTGTAGGTGTCTTCTTGGCCCTGCAAACGGAAAGTACCCAGTCCCAATAGAGGCATCCGAGTCCCAGTGTTGAGAAGCACAGATGGCTGAGGGTCAGTCATTATGAAAGGAGGATGCCTTGCTTTGGAGACTAGGAAAACCTAGTCAAGTGCATAAATATAAGTAATGAAACCGCTATTAGATTAATTCCAGAGATTACAAGTAATAGATTAAAAATGCACCGTCAAGGTAAAATGATAATAATACAGAAACACAAACTCACTGCAGGGTTTTTTTTTTTTAAATTAAGACGCCAGTCGCCAGTGACTTCAGCACGGTCAAGGTCCAATGATCTTACTGTTCCATGTAAATAACAATGCTAATTTATCTACGTACTTCCTGTAACAGTAGGAGATACACTTTCTGCAACAGTCTTATCTTCGTCAGCTTTTACAACCTGCTCAACCTAACATGATCATGTGACAATAAAGGGGCGGAACATATTTCTGTGGAACTCTCGTCACCATAGAGATAGCAGTTGATTCGCGCCTAACTGGATGACGCGTTTGACCAATCAGAGTTTGTTGTCGTGAGTTGGGGGGCGGGACGCGTACAGCTCGACAATCTCGCACTATTCAGTCATATTTGGCGCCGAATACTTGAGGCGTTACGGTAACTTATACTTTTGCCTCTGACTGTTTATTTCCATTTAATACATTTAAAAAAAGCTAAACGTGTCTAAATTGGCTATATAAATTACTGGACCTCTTTTGTTAATCATTTGTCCTAGCTAGCTCGAGTTTTTTTAGTAAAACGTTGGATTTCTGTACACTATACATAAACATAAAACATTGCATTTATAAAATAGACTAACGTTATACTATACTTTTTTTGTATGTGTCTTGTTTTTGTTTTTCAGTAAAGATTCTGTTCATCCTCATTAGATGAAGTAACTATGTCAATCCAGGCCTTTTCCTTCCCTGTACCTGAGACCAGATTTTTTCAGGCTGGACAACAAGTCTTCAAATTCAAGATAAGACGGGGAGAAATGAGCAGGTAAGAACATGCAAGGTTATTTTATTTGTTTAAAGTACGTAGTATTATTTTGAAAATACATTTAAACTTGATTTTAGACAGAAAATTATAATTTCTCTAGAAATATCTGACTTGGATATTGCTATTCACAGCATTGATGATGAGGAGGACATGCTGAATGGGATGCTAGTCACTGAGGAGCTGGAGGTTTTTTAAGATCAAGATTATAATTTTGGATTCATAAACTTTGGGAAGATTTAATTCCTGATGTGATTTTGCTTAACAGAATGCTGTGCGTGCAGTACTTGCAAACCTGGATGGTCTTCACCCCTTCACAACCCAGCATTTCACCATTTTCCCCTGTATGCTTTTCTAAACATAGCTTTAAAGGGATAGATCACTCAAAAATGAAACTTCTGTCATCATTTAATTCCCCTTATTTTATCCCAAACTTGTGTGACTGTCTTTCTTCTGCTGAACAAGAAGATATTTTGAAGAATGTGAGTAACCACACAGTTTTGGCTACCTTTGACCAGTGTTGGGGGGTAAGTTACATGTAACTAGATTACGTAATTTAATTACAAAATAAATGTAACTGTAATCCGTTGCAGTTACTGAGAAAAATGCGTAATTAAATTAGTTACTTGTGAAATGTTAATGATTACAAAAGGGGTTACATATGAATATTTTCTGTAAAAAGCTAGGGTATGTTGAATTATATTAATTTGTCTATGATGTGCATGATGCCTCCTGCCATTTAAAGGCTGTTTAGTAAAGTGATGCTATTCTAATGCTTTTGATTGGTTCTCATTTGAATTTGCAGCGCACTACGTGCCAATTACATCAATCCACATTGCCACTGGAAGCTTTAGGCTACAACCTGTCTGAGAGTTGCCACCATGGCAAGTGATAGAAATGTGTTCCAGTGCTGGAAATTTGAAAAGTAATGAAATGTAATCAGTTACATTACTTTAATATAGTAATTGAAATAGTTACACTACTTATTACATTTCAAATAGGGTAACTTGCAATCTATAACCTCTTACATTTCCAAAGTAACCTTCCCAACACTGCTTTTGACTTAGGACTTATCATTGTATCGCTAAAAAACACTTTTTTTGTGTGTGTTCCACAAAACAAAGTCATACAAGTTAGTAAATAATGACAATTATTTTATTATTTTTGGGTGAACTACCCCTTTAAAGATATTAAAGAGCTCAACCAACAGGGGGCCTTGACTTTTAACTTTTTTTGAATATTTGTAATTTGAACTGCTGTGAATAAAATGTTGCATTCAGGGTCAGTTAAACTAAAAGTGATGTGTAATTTATACAACTATTGGACCATTGATTCCCTTGACAACATACAACACTTACAGACAAGAATAAATGGGAACAAGTGTCCAAAATGAGGTTCATGAAGGAGGATGTAAAACTGTCTCCGTACCCCTTCCTTATCACACTGTATGTGGAGTATCGTCAACCGGCCTTTCGATGTGCAGGTGGGCGGCCTCTCAGTTACAGTACACTTCCTGAACACTTTGACATATGCTCTGAATTAACTTTGTCTCCTCTTGTTAACCAGTAACAAATACCAATTCCGGGAACACACTGGTGAGTGTCTCACCAGTTATATTGAGCTTATTTTGTGGTTCATTTCTTAATTGAGCATGTAAAAAAATCTTTACATAATTTCTTGTCATGGCGCATGGTGTTCATATCCTTAGAATTGTCACAAGCTGACAAAAGTAAATGTAAATGCCCTCAGGACTCTATATCGAGAAGTCCACGGCGTGCTAGTGAGCCAATGAGGACAGTCCAAACCACTGCAATGGATCATCCAGAAGAGGGCACTATGAGCCAACACAAGCAGAATAAACTAACCACAGCAAACTCTCAGTGCCTTCAGTAAGTGTGTTAATGTGATGCATTTTGCATGCTGGGGTGATCAAATCTCTCTCATAGTGTATTTAATAATTTGTATTGCACCACATGTAGGTTCATATCTGTACTTCCTCAAAGTCATTGCTGAATGCATAGTCACAATAGGACATGAATGGAAATAAAATAATAATAATAAAATGGCAGAACAGCATCAGCCTAAACTTTAGCTCATTAGACACATACAGTAAATAAATGCCAGTAGATCATTTATAACATACAATTATAGGATGGTGTTTATAAGTATGCTACCTTTCATGGGACCTTGCTATCAGACAGACACAAACCCAGGAGACATTTGTGGGATTTTCCATTTTGTTTTCGGTGATGGTTGATAAGCTGATAAGATTGTTGACCCGAGTGATGAGGTGTTGAGTCAGATGCAGTAGTTATGAAACAGCAGAGCAGAGGAGCTTGAGCATGGGGCGCCATCTCAATGAAGCTGTCACTCAATCAGCATGTACTTTTAATTCCGTCATGTCCTAATTTTGTTTGTGGTGGGCGATGGGGAAATTATGGTGTTGGTTCATTCTGGCGAGAACTCCAGTAATTCAGTGGAGTTTACACAACTCACCTACCGAAAATAGATGCCTTTTCACAGGGGATTTGTGTGTATGTGCACAAGCCCTCCAGCTGATATGCTTGCAGACTTGCCTACAACAGGTCTTTTGTTTTTATGTTAAATGTGCTGGAAAAGGGAACAGGAATTAGATATGTCAAAAAAGAGAACCAATAGATCTTTCTCTCCCTGTCTCTCTTTCAGGGAGTCCCCTTGCTCGGCCAATGGTGCAGAAACGATGGTTTGTGGCAGTGAGGTTAGTGTATGAATGTGTGTGTTGGAGGGAGACAGTTTTTCTGTCCATCACTCACTCACACACACACTGGCTCAATTGTTAATCATCTTTAATTGCCCCTGCAGGGTGCACAATCTGACACATTAGTCCATTCAAGTGGCATAACTACACTATGATGTTAATTATAGAAGCTGATAAAAATAAAATACCTGTTTCAGGTACTTTTCATTTGTGAAACCATCCATCATTAGTATTTTCTTCATCTTTCTCTCATTTCTTTTCTTTTGTAGATTCATGCTGATTCAGATGTGAATTGTCTACCAGCACCAGATGTGTATAATTGTAAATTGCATATATCAGTGTCTTTCCTAATATTAAAGGGTTATTTCACCCAAAAATTCTGTCATTAATTACATGTCATTCCAAACCCATAAGAACTTCATCTACGGAACACAAATGAAGATATTTTTGATGAAATCCGAGAGCTTTCTGACCCCTCTATAGAAAGCAATTTAACTACCACCTTCAAGGCCCAGAAAGGTAGTAAAAACATTGTTAAAATCGTCCATGTAACTACAGTGGTTCAACCTTGATTTAATGAAGCGACAAGAATACTTTTTGTGCACAAAAAACAAACAAAGATAACGACTTTATTCAACAATTTATTCTAGCCTGTGTCAGACTCTTACGCTGTTGACGTAGTGTAAACAGTGCAGAGCGCCAGAGCAGACCATTGGCCGACGCTATTCACGTGAGCACCACGACACATGTGCACGAGTTGTTCTGCCGTAGAACTAGGAAACACTGCACTGTTTACACTACGTCAACAGCGTAAGAGTCTGACGCAGACTAGATCTTGTTGAATAAAGTAATTATTTTGTTTGTTTTTCGTGCACAAAAATTATTCTCATCTCTTTATAAAATTAAGGTTGAACCACTGGAGTCACATGGACTATTTTTTTTTTTTTTTTTGTCACATGGTAGTTTTTACTACCTTTCTGGGCCTTGAAAGTGTTAATTACATTTCTGTCTATGTAGGGTCTGAAAGCTTTCAGCTTTCATTAAAAATATCTTAATTTGTGTTCCGAAGATGAACTTGCGGGTTTGGAACGACATGAGGGTGAGTTTTTTTGGGGTGAACTATCCCTTTTAATTTTTCTTTATTCATTTTCGATGATCATTTAGTAAATGACCAAGCCAAGCAATGTGAGGAGAATTTTGCCATTAGATTCCCATCTTTTCTCTTTTATTAGTCATCAAAGCGCTACTTATTCTTTTTGGGGATCATCCAGCAAATCAGTTAAAATTAGTTGTCGACCGATATGGGCTTTCAATGGCAGATGGAGGAAATTATCTCCCCTGAGGGCCCCCCCACTAAGGGCCAATGACCAGGGGGCACAGAAAACCTAGCAACGACTCAATATTTCAACGGGAAAAAATGGCAACAGAAATTGTTATCCATGCACTGACAAAGCTGTCAATAGAATCTGTAACTGACAAAGTGGTGAACAAACATTTAACAAGCTGCTGGGCAATGCTGATCATTTCAACATGATCAAATAGTGTTCAATATTGGTCTATAATTAGTTAATAAAATAAGTGTTAATGAACTAATATATATAATACTTTCTAACACTTTGTTTAGATGCCCCTCAAAGTCCTGACCCAAGTTCAGCAACTGGACAGAACACTGGAATCATTACTAGAATGGCCAGGTAAGAAATCTCTAGCGAAATATGAAATATGACATTAATGTCCGGTTTCACAGACAAAGCTTAAGCCTAGTCCTGGACTAAAATGCATGTTTGAGCTGAATGGAAGTTATGACATTGAAAACTAAGAGAATAGACTGTTTTCTTGATGTTCTTCCTGCTCTTTTCACAGCTCATTGTTTCCCTTCTCTCTGTTCTTCCGTAAGAGTCCTGCAAATTAAAAAGTTCAAACCATCATTCCTTGACACTTGAGGAGTTCCGACCTGTTTTTATTAAAGAAAAGGCTGTTTTAAGTTCTTTCAAGGTTTTGAATAGCACCTGGTCTGTTATGTAAGCAAATGTGTGCTGTTTTGTGCATTCTGTTTGTGAATTTCTTTTAAACGTATCAATAATGGTTCCAACTGTGTTCATTTACGCTGTATGAGCATTACAAATACACACTAATATTTCAAACTGTTGCTTTGGGTGAAAATACCTTTTGTTGCATGTCACTCTCACTAAGCCTGAAATTACATTGTATGTTCTATTATGCGTTCACCTGAATGGAGTCGTTAGAACATCAAGTTTTGTTCACTTTTTAGTGTTTCTGTGTGTTTGAGTGTGTGCATGTTGTTGCATCATCTGCTAAATTGAGTGTGTGTGTGGCAGACCACTCTCAATAAGGTGAGGTCATCGGCCAAGGCTATACACGCCCAATCCTCTTTTCTCAAAATCCACACCTGTTTCTGACTGCCTTTTCAAATTATTACAGGATCAAAGAAGAATTAGTTGAAGCTCTCTTGTACCTATCTGTCAAAGACTTCTAACTTTGGGTTCATGACTCAAGAAAAAGCCAAGATTTATCTCTCGTTTTTATTTTCAGAGTTTACATATCGCTGTAACCTGGAAACCAGGCGAGTCATGAAGAATTATATTATTAATACATCCGTTTGCACTTTATAGCAGTTGCCAAAACAACAGGAGAGGGCATGGCCTCACGTTTTCACTTGATGAGCTAATTATATTCACATCTCGACCTTTAAACCTCCATGTCAATCAAGCTCTGAACGTTTTCTGAGAAGCTGGTCTTGTATACATCTTAATATCTCTTTATAATTACACTCCATCCTGTGACAAAAACCCAGGAGACCTTGAAGTATGAATCATGCTGATCGTGTGTGATGTGGGGAGGTGGGTTGAGAAGATCATGAATTATGTCATCCATTCCATTTGCAATGACATAATAAATTGTGCGTGTTGGAAAGTGAATGGATTAATAGTAGTTTGCTAGTATAGTCAGCACCCAGGAATGCATTGTTAAGAAGTTTTTAATTTAGCCTTTGCACTAAATTTGCATCACCATTTATTTATTCATTCAGCAGACGCTTATATCCAATGACCACATTTAAATGCACATAATTTTTCTGATTAAGTTCAGATTATTTTTCTTTTGAGTAACAGTAAAGAAACATTTTTGAGTAACAAAAAAATCAAATAAATGATTTTCCTTCTATTCATCGAATCCTGATAAAAACAAGGTGTCCACAAAAAGTATTAAGCAGCAAATCATATTTCAATGTTTTACAATATTACTGTTTTAATGGCTAGTTCTGTCATGAAACTCTAGATGGCGCATGCTGATGGGTCCTTAACACAAGCTAATGATATTTACAGCGTTCATTGCTTGGCACAACCTGATTAGTCCATGTTGCATCTGCAGCCAATAAGCTTGCTGCTCAACATTTAAATGGCTGGTTACCATTCTCTATAGCAGTTTTCAGCATTTCAGAGTTTGTCTAAAACCCTCCACCTGTATAGATTTGCTATGGGATAATTGATATATGCTATTTGTGCAGCAGCAGCATGTCTTGCATGCTCACAGCAATGTGTCGTGTATGTGTTGGCAGTAGCAAGTTACTGTACTTGCTCTGCAGCAGCAGCGATAATAATAATCAGCAGCAATCTACAACAACAGGAATAATCGACAATAGCAGCAATTCAGCAGCAGCGTAACAGATTTATACTGCCAAGACCAAGTACATTAACATTGTCATATCCATTACCATGCTAAAAATCTTCCAGAGAGTTGATAGAACTGTATTTTTGATCAAATGCAGCCTTGGTGAGCATAAGAGATTTTTTTTCAAAAACGTAAACTCTCATGGCCCCAAACTTTTGAACGGTATATAAACGGTGTATAATCTGGTCATTCTTTATTCTTAAAAAAATGCTCCACAGCTATTGGAATATTTCTTTTTATATAGCCTACACTATATAATTAGCCTATTGAAATAAACTATGACTGTAGTATACTTTATATGTCTGCTATTCTCTTCTGGAAATAAGGAAGATTCTCTGTGGAGTGAGAGGGGAGGTCCACCAAAATGAATTAAAATGCCCCTAAAATTATGTTGGGATACGCTCTTGTTTTTTTTTTATATTTATAACATATAGTTAAGCAACATCATAGAAGGATGTGATGTTTTTTCCTGAATATCAGCACAAAATGATTTTATAAAATAGCTAAAATTAAGTGACTTGCAATTTAGACACAATTTTATCTGATAATATTGTCTGTTTTTGCTTCAAACAAAGGTATAAAATAACTTTTGAGTGTCTCTGAGCAATACAGTGGTGTTTTGTTACTGTTGAGCAAATTATTCATAAAGACAGTCATGTCTTTGTTCCTGAATTAATCAGCTGTTTTCAATGATTCGGTTGAATGAATGATTCAAAGACTCATTTATTCAACACATTAGAATAGTGACTTGCCGTCACCAGGCCATTTTAGTTTCCAAATGAAAAGTATCTTTTAATTTTGTCCTATCATTTCATATTTCTATATTCAAAATTTAAATCCTAAAATGATTTATGCTTTTGTAATGCAGTGTAAATGCATTTCTGTAACCTCTGAGTCTCTGTAAATACATCTAAATGCCACTTCTGTGCCACATCTTCAGTGCAATCTAGTGTCTAATTTTTCTAGTTACATGTATTGAATAAATAATTTGACATAAAAGATGACACATTTAATAAGTACAGATTTTTTGTTTTAAAAATGAAAATCCAGCTAATTTCACCCTTTAATGGAAAAGTTTATTTCTGTCATTGGTCCACTGTGGTTTGTAAATTATTAGTTAAAAAATTTGATCGCTGAATGTTGTGAATATTTCACAACATTGCACATTTACAGTAGGCATATTGTTTAAATTGTTTGAACTGAACTGCTCAGATATAGTGCATGGATTTATAGACCTAAAGCAACTTATTTGAGATGAACAATTATTTGAACACCTTTACTAAAATTTATCACATTCTATTGTATTTATTGTGGTAAATTTTGACTTGAACAATTTATAACAGATTATATTTTTAAATAAAGAATTATATTACAACTGTGGCGTGTTGAAGCTATAGCTTCTAAATGTGTATGTTGCTATTTTTCATAAATGCTATAGATAAAAAAGAAAGAGAAAAAAAATAACATTGAGCCATCAATGGTCTTACCTGCAATTATATCCTTATTGTAACAAATAGTTAAACAATTACAAGAACTATGTTACTTTTTCATAAGGCCACACAAGTACAAGTTAGAATCAAGGGCTTTAAATTATTGACTAAACAATTAACAGATATTAGGAAAAGCCTGGCTTTCAGATATTCCAAGAGATGACAGGAAATTAATATTTTCAATATAAAAAAATTTTTAAGTAAAGTTAGTTGGACCTACCATGAAACTTTAAAATTCTGTCAAACTGATAAGGTTTTAGGTGCTTAAATAATATAAAATACATCATATATCCTATGTAAACAAGTAATTGTTAACAAGGTTTTTACTTTATTGCAGTTATGTTACCAACTTTGTATGTGTGGATGATACCAAAAGACCATTTTGCAAAAATAAATAAACAAACAAATAAATCTCTTGAGGGACCATGCCCCAGGACCCCGCTAAACGTTTCATACTTCAACCCCTGCACTGTTCAAACCAAAACTACGCCCTTGGACAAAGACCAGAGCAAGAGAGATTAAAGGACATGCAAAGGTTTATAAAGTTAGGCAACAAACAAAGAAAAGGGATGGGAAAGTGAAATACAGCAAGCACATTTAAACAGTGTAATAATGGCCATGGGGAGGGTCCCGTTATACACATCCACATGCATGAGGACACATTGTTAAGTGGGTGTGACTATGCTGGAAGCTGAGGGCTCAGTTTTACCTGCACTACATATATGTGCTCTGCGAGAAAGAACTTCATCCAGTGACTATACACACCTGCACACCTGCCTGAGGTCAACATCTTATCTGCACACACTTTGGCTTTGAACTAGGATCCACATCTACAGGTAAACTTTGCTTGTTTCCCTTTAAGATTCTAATGTCTGATTGTAAATGTAATGTGGATGTCTTTGTGTGAGATTAATATTGATGTAAGTCTGTAATGCTGATTTCTCTATTATCCATTATTAATGCTGTAGACGAGTTATTTCCGTGACTTTCCCCTCAGGGAAGTAATTCTTTATATATTTATCTATCCATCCACCCGTCCATTAGACGGCAGTGAAGGCAAGGTTCGCACTTATCGCTCTAAACAGTCTCTAATTCAATCTCTGTGTATTTTCATGCTGCCAAAATTCTGTATACTTATTCAAAAATGTTGGATATATAACTGTAATGATATCCTTATTGTAACAAATGCTATATTTAAACGATTACAAGAACTATGTTACTTTTTCAAGGCCAAATCTTTAAAGTATGGACCTACTTAAATTATTGACTAAACTGGTTTTTCATAATGTGTTATAATGGTTTTTCATAATGTGTTATATATATATATATATATATATATATATATATATATATATATATATATATATATATATATATAAACAATAGTAAAGGCAAGAAAGAGTGAAAAAAGACAAATCTTTTGAAATATCATTCTCCAAAGAAGCGTACATGTATTTTCTAAACATACTGGACAAAAAAACACATTGATAATTGTTATGAATTGTTCCATACATTACACATACAGGATGTATGCTTGGACCAGACACATGTGCTGATAATAAAATGGATTTACTCAATGAGTACCAAATACAAACCCAAGCAAAAGCCTTTACAGCATGGAAACATTCATTCACATTGCGAGGGGGAAGTGGCAGATTAATTTTCAGATTATTTTGACAACTCCAAATAATGGACTCCCAAGACAATAGTCAGGAAAGTTTGGTCAGTTTTCTCAATTAGGGAAATTGTTCTTGTAACGGGCCGAATGACTTAAATGTTTTTGTAAATGGTATGAAATCATTTATGCACTAAAAGATGTGTCATATGGTTGACCTCAGATTTAGCCACTTGTCCGGAGTACGAAAAGAGAGTATGCAAAAATGACTACATTTGATAATGAACTATGATTGAATTTACTTAAATTTCTTCAACTCTGGCAGGTTACCATCACCATGTTCCGCTGTGTAACATCTGACCTGGTAGTACTTATGTTGCCTGTGGTTCTGTTGGCGTTGCTAATGCCCCTCAGCTGGAGTTTTCAAGCCCTGACTCCTGGCTGCCACCTTTACCGTGAGTGGAAACGACCTCAGTTTTAACAAGCACCCAACTCATTCTTAAACAATAGAGTACTGATTTAGCCCTCTGTCTACACACAGCATTTAACGTGACCATACGTACAGACAAGCGAGGTACATGTCGAGGAACTCAAGTGGTGTACGCTTGTGTGGGCTACTGCGAGTCCAGCGCGTTCCCCTCACGCTACTCTGTGCTCCTGGCCTCCAATTTCACCCACAACATAACGTCCGCTTCCCGCTGCTGCACCATTAGCAAGGATGCCAAGGTACAGCACTGTTACCATGTTCTAACCATTACTATTTAGTATTACTTAGACCAATTTTACATCAGAAGAACCAATTATGAATTATAATGACTAAAGATTAACAATTTCCACCACCTATTTTATTCAATTAGGTAAATCACTTCAAAATACAGCCTACTGACAAAGCATTTACTAATAAAAAAAATTATTTTCTTTATTTCTGTCTCATCACCTGATTCCGCGATGTGTCTGTCTTTTCTCAGATCAAAGTTCGTCTGCACTGTCCTCGAGGCCGTCACCATGATGATATCGAGATTTTGACTGCACGTGCCTGTCGGTGCAACATGTGTCACAAATCCCGTTACTGAGGGCCCACGTAAAGAATGCCTCACTCATGCTGTACTAGACACCTGCGAATGCTGTGCAATTATAATTTTCTGACTTTACCATTTTCATTTCACTTGTAACTACCACTGAAACGTTTGGGGTCAGTAAGAATTTTGAAAAGAAATTAATACTTTTATTCAGCAAGAATGCATTCAATTGATCAAAAAGAACAGTAAAGATATTTATAATATAACACAAGATACATTTTTCAAATAAATGCTGTTCATTCTAACGTTCTGTTCAAAGAATCCTGAAAAAAATGTAGCAGTGCAACTATTTTCAACATTGATAATATAAGATTTTTTTCTTGAGCAGCAAATCATCATATTAGAATGATTTCTGAAGGATCATGTGACACTGAAGACTTGAATAATGATGCTGGAAATTCAGCTTTGCCGTCACAGGAATAAATTACTTTTTGTTATTGTAAATTGTGATAATATTTCACAATATTACTTTTTTACTGACTTGGTGAGCCTTTTCTTTCAAAACCAAAACAAATTTGTACCAACCCCAAACTTTTTAACGGTATATAAAATATAATTATTAATATCATCTTTTCTTTTTATCTTTTAGCTAAAGTTCTAAGATGACACAGCATGAGTGAAATGTTCTTGAATGTTAAGACAGAAAGTAAAATTCTACAAGCATCAGTTCAATATAAAACAATGGTAAAAAGCATCAGATACTCTCTTATATTATCTTAAAAAATAATTTGTCTAATGTCGGTGCCACCTAATGACATAAAGAATGTATCTTACCTAATATATATATTTATAAGGTGATGTTTGCACAAAATGTGTCTAATCTTTTGAAATAAAGGACTACATGACATTTTCTTGTGTGTTATTGTTAAATCATGTTTTGTTTTGTTTTTTAATATATGCCTTCTAATGCATAACAATAATAACTATGATCATTTTTGGCATAGAGTAAGCAAAGAAGATTTGTGTGTGTGCCTTTAAAAGGTCTCACACTCTGTGTGGTTTGAGGAGCAGTAGGTGCAGTCACACTGTAAGGCCTGAGGGTAATGATAGATGGGGGAGACGCCAGGGCGACAACCTGGTAAGCGCGCTGTCAGGTGAAGTGTATGGCTGTAGGTGCAGACACGGTGGTGCCTCTGGATATACGGCGGCTCCAGAACTGGCCTCTGTGATACCAAAACACACAACAACACATATATGCCATGCAGAAATAAATACACAAACATATACACCATTTGCACTCGTATTTTTATCTTTTAATAGTTCTATAAATAAGTTTATTATAGCAGGTTTCTGTCACCTCCCAGGTGTGGCAGCGGCCCCAGCATGCCTCAGTGCTTATGCGCAGACTCCTGCATCCAGGCTTCTTTGCCACAAAAGTAAATTCACGTACCGCACAGCCACGAAAACTCTGCAAGGTCGTCACAGCCATGGTGGAATAAAAGCCAGGAAACAGGAGCAGAAAGGTCACAGCGGTCACTGAGAAGCGGTCGAAGTACATTCTGAAAGACATTATGATGACTTATCATAAAAGATAACATGATATCACGTTTAAAGCATTGTTGTTGTTGTTTTATGTTCAGGGAGAATCTCTGACATTATTAGCAAGGGTTCACAGACATTTTCTGGGGACTATTTTCCCTCACCTGTTCCATTTAGCTAAAAAAAAAAAAAAGAAAAGAAAAAAGAAAGTAATCACCTATGTACTCTATGAGAACAAATACCAAAAGGAAAAAATATACCTATTCAGTCATATAAGCCTACCTTTTAAGCATATACAAAGTATGGTATAATGAACATTACACAAAATATATAATATTGATATGTGGTAATGTTACAATATACGCATAATTAAATAGACGTTGTCCTACTTTACCACTATATTCACCCTGCAAAAGTAAATTACCTTACATTATTTGTGTTCCTCTGATTGTAATTGCATAATTGTGACCAGCAGACGTCGCCAGCGTGCAGTATTCCGGGGGTTTTGTGTGGCAAGATTCTTTTTTTTTTTTTTGCAGTCTATTGGTAAGACATTACTGGTTAAATTGGATAGGATACCCAAAAATGAAAATTCTGTCATCATGTACTCACCCTCAAGTTGTTCCAAACCTGTATGAATTTCTTTCTTCTGCTGAACACAAAGTAAGATATTTGGAAGAATGTTTATAACCAAGCAGATCTCGGCAGCCATTAAATCCCATAGTATCCCCCACAATCCCCCCCCCAAAGATATTCTACCAAATATCTTCCTTTGTGTTCAGCTGAACAAAGACATACACGATTTCGAACAACTTGAGCGTGACTAAATGATGACATAAGTTTCATTTTTGGGTGAACTATCTCTTCAAAAGCTCCAGAAATCCATATTTCGATACACCTTTTTTTTTATATAAATATAAGACATAAGACGTTATATTTGTCATCTTTTTCAATCAGAAAAGTACGTTCCAAAGTGCCTTACTAACTCACATGTAACAAACGCAAATAACATCATGAGCAAGCAAACTTGTGTAACGATAACCACTATTTAGCTAAACAGATTTTATTATTATTATTATTTAAGAGTGATAGGGCGAGATTTTGTTGTGCAGTTCGTCAATAAGACCCAATAGAAAGCAATATAATGTAAAGTAATTTATTAAACTAATTTACTGATTCATTTATGAAACGAAACTATCAGGCAGTTATGGAGGGAATTAATCCAAAAACAAATGCTTTTATTTTTTTAGTTTAATTTAATGTAACAATATTTGGAAATGTACAGTTTTATAATGTAAGAGCAAGTAATCATTCATTATAGACCTTTTAAATGTTAGTCTATGTATATAAAATATGGTCGTTCTTTCTGAAGGGCATCATCTAACAGAGGGGGAAACTGGAACAGCTCTGGTCACGTGAGTATTGACACCTGCCACGTAAAATGTTTACATGAAATCAAGACACCTTGCTTTTCCATTAATAGTTGACAAGACACGTGCCTTTGTTAACGCGTTGGGATTAATGGGCCTTCGTTAATGACACTGACGCGAGAAATGAATTAATCCGTATGAAATGACACAAAATAGCAATAAAACAAGACACTCACCTGTTCGAGTCCACAAGCAAATGTCAGAAGCTTATGGGAAGAAAATGACCAAACCGTGTCGCTTCACTGACTGCCTTGCTGTTTTAAAGCTCGTTTATAGGACAATCTGACATCACTCTAATTATAATTCCCATTAATCTGGCATGGAACATTACAACACACTACATGTAAACTGAACCAAACATGTTTGAAACATCTGCTCGTGTTTTAGTAATGAGCTGAATGACATCAGCTTCATGTCAATGGTGTGAACTAATGTTATCGGACTGACTAAAACTAAAGGAAAAAGGGTCAGCTTTGAATCAACACGTTTCAGAAGAAAATGTTTAAATACTGTAGGCTACTAATGAGTGGGGGGAAAACAGATGTGTCAAAGGTTTTGAGTGAAAATAATGACAAAAGTGTTCTTGATGCTGAGTTTTCATGTTTACATCCCACTTTTATACATTCATAGGCCTATCCCAAAGCCGCTTATCCCCCAAAAATACATTGCTATGTTTAAACACAAGACATTGATCAAAAGGACAGTGCAACTCTAGTTTAAGTGATGCTACGTATGCATACAATTTCAGTCCATATTTATTGCCGTGTCTATTCTATTTCATTTTTCTTTTCCATTTTGTTCCTATGAAATGTGATGTTTCTGCAGATACCAGAGGTCAAACAAAGGGTGTTAATCCAGATGCTTTCTTTTGAACAAGAACATGACTCATGTTTGCTTTTCTCATCCTTTTCTCAAGACAGACTACTGTAATTGAACAATAAACAGTGGCAGTTCATTTGAGCGTTGACGCACACTCAAAGTGAATGGTACATTCTGACCTAATCCCTGTTTTCTTCTAAACTGTAATAAACTTCTCTACAACATCCACACATCAGTCTCTTCCTAAGCTTTCTCAGTATGCCTACACACACAGTTCCTTCTCATTAACAATACTCTACATCAATAAATATAAGCGACAAAAAACAAATATACAAAAAATTAAGACAAAAATAAGACTGTCCTCTCTTGAAATTGTACTGAAACACAAAAAAGAGAATGTTTGCAAGCAATTTGATTAAATGAAATAAATAATAATAAAATAAATAGCCAGACACACATTATTCAAAACAGTTGAGAATATTGCTAAATTAAAATGTTTTGAATGTTATATATATATATAAATAAAAAAAACATAAGAACAGACTAAAGTGTTGTCACTTCAGAACAAGTTTAGTTTTACCTAGCAGCATACTTCAGTCATGTTTATGAGGTGCTACACTAGAATACCCCCACCAACACTATAATCAGACATAGATATCATATTTATAGATATATATATATATATATATATGTATATAAAAACATCAGTTATATTAGCATAGAAGTAGTACTTATAGAATAAGCTGTAGAAGTAGGAACATTATAATCTGTACTTTTAAAGAATTTTCATCTTTACGATCATCATTATTCATTCCACTTCAGAGTTTGACAGTATGCAGAGTCTGTTGGTTGATTGACGGGGGGCTCGGATCGGGCCCGAGAGAAACAGAGCCAGTTCTGGAATGACAGTAATGAATTTGATTTCGAGTGTGCGCATGTGTGTCACCTCATACAGTTATGTTTCGCATGTTAAGGTTGATGATCCCGGTGCATGTAGGAATAGAAAGAAAAGATGCAGAGAGGCAGGTGTGTGAAGCATATGAAAGAATAGGACGCATGTGAGAGGTACTCATTTTTTTCTCTTTTATATCTCACTCGTTGTGTGTGATGTGTGCTTCAGTGTTTTCAGATATCTACATATGGACAGCCTGTCGTACATGTGCTTGTGACGGTCGTGTCTGCATGGTGTGTGCATGTGTGTTTTTGAGTGTTTTCAGACAGCGATTGAGGCATTGATCGGTTCCCAAGTCAGGTAATTATTGTGTTTTACAGTGCTGTGATACTGTATGTGTGTCTGTGTGTGTCTGTATGTTTGCGTGTGGTTTCTAGGTGGTGTTGGCAGCGCTGGTCTCTGACTGGCTCTTGGTAGTGTTCTCTCTCTCCTGCAGGTTCTTCTGGTTTCTGCTGGCCTCGGTCAGACTCTGCAGTCGCCTCTCCTGCAGATCCTCCAAATTCCTCCACAGCTCGGCTCGCTCCCTCTCTTTCTTCAGCTCCCTAAGGAAAGGAGAGGAAAGAGGGATGGAAATGAGTGTAAAAAGGGCTTAGGTAAAGATGAGACGAAGTTAAAAAGAATTGAAATACTTTCTGTGCTTGTGAAGTCATCATGAAATCAAAACTCATTTACCTTTTTAATACACAATCCTGGTCTCATTGGTGCTTGTTTTATCCCAGAGAATCAAATAATAGAAAAAATATAAAATTAAAATAAATACAAATGACCCTATGGAATTGGTTTTCAGTGGCATTTTTTACTGTTGTGAAGGCATGTTGTTTTTCTACAATTATGATATGTTATTTTATACTACTATAGTATTTATTAAGATTTTAAATATGCTTTTATTTTTATATTTTCAGTTTTTATTTTAAAGGTATCATGAATTGAGAAATCACATTTTTATTTTTTATTGAAACCAAGCTCAGAAAATGACTCGTTTCAGATTTTGTCACATTATTACGTCATAGTGCGACGAAAGACTGCCTCTGCAGAAGAAGATCAATGCCTACTTCTGCATCATTGCCTCTTTAGCCCCGCCCACAGATTTGTGCATGTCATGTGATAGTAAATACGAGACAGACGCAAACAAAGGATTACTCCAGCAACAAATCGATAGAGATGCCTTTTAGGATTACAAGAAGTTGCAGAATTGTGGAAAAACAGTCCTTGTGTTGCCATCCTTGAGATCCTAACAGTTCCAGTCAGATCGCACTGTTCTGTTGTTCGCTTTTAAACAAAACGCAGGCTTTTTGGAGGGACTGAAAATAAAAGATAATGCAATGCCAGCTACATTGGATACAACTACATCACTACATCACACATTTTTACCATGTGTCACTATAGCCATGTTTCCACCGCAGTTCTTAGTTCTAGTCATTTTAGTACTTTAACTTAAACTTATTTTATTTCAGTTATAATTTTATTTAATTTTTTTAAATGTATCCATTATTTATATTTTATTTTATTTCAGCTTTATTTTAATGAATAAAAAATATTCACACAGTATTCCGTCCATTTAAGTCAAAAGGTGTACGAAAAATAAGCTGTTACCTCTAAATTGAAATAAACATCAAATTCAATTCACAAGTGAATTTTCTTTTTTACTATAATTTAACTCCTCCCCTCCAACCACCTGGCTTCATTCTTGTAATGGTCAATTGATGCAACCAATTCAGATCGGTACTATACTTTTACATGTGAAAGATCCAGTGTCATGTCATATGGAGTTGTAATTCTGTTTCATGTTGACTTTAACACTGTGCTGTACTTACTTCTGTTTCTCCACTTTGTAGGAGGCAGTGAGATCATCAAAGAGCTTGCTGTTCATCTCCATGAATGTCTTCAGCACATTGTAGATAAGAGAGATGATCGTCCTAAATAAGACAACAGAGAAATGTCCAATGCAAAAACTGTCTTGATTGATGTCATAGCATTAAAGTTATTAAAGACGTGTTTCAGAATGACACTGACTGGTTCCAGTGCTCTTTGGAAACTCTGTACAGTGTGCCAAAGACCAGAGGCAGGATGACCTGGCAATTCTCCTCTATTAGACTCAGAATGTACTCATTATTCCAGAAATACAGAGCCCGCTCTGCAACCTGAAGCAGAATAAAGAGAGAGAATGAGGGAAGTGTACACAAACAGGTGCATTCATCACCTCCGCTTGTTCACAAGTACTACAGGCAGACTGGTGAATGACACAGTGTGGGAGGAATGCTCCAGTGTGAAAGAGGAATCCAACCTGGAAATGAGGGCTGGAGATGCAGGCAGCAATCTGTTTGAATAGAGGCTCCTGCACACGGATAAACTGAGATGGTTCAATCACGTCCAGAATCTCCTCGATCTCCCCCAGGAACATCACCTGGGTTCACGTGACAGGATTATATACTGTACAAACACACTAACAAATATTTCCAGGCAAACACACTCTTTAAGTGATAAGTCCATTTGCAATCAGAAAACGTGAGTGGATTTTAAATGTCAAATGCAGATAATGCAGCTAATCTTGCAGATAATGCAGATAATCTTAAGTGTCAAATATTGGTTCAAGCTATATTTCAGTCTGTCACTAGCAACTATCACCAGCCTGGTTTCCATTCACACATTTTTATGCAAATGTTGTTTTTGTCATATTCAGATTTTTTTGCATAAATTAAGTTTGCAACTTGGATGAAAACAAATATTTGCCTGAGACAGGGTTTCCCAAATGGGGGTTCTATAATTATACAGAATGTAAAAATAAAATATATAAATGGGGCGGCTGCACGATGATCATGGTATTGCTTAGAGCGATTAGCAAATCAAAGGCTGCAATTTAATTAAAGAACTGTATAGTCTTTCAGAGTGATTCACCATAATTATCTTTTTATTTTATTTTACAGTACATTTGTAATTTATATCAGTAATATATTTCTGTTTTTAATATAAAACACTAATAATAATAATAATTATTATTATTATAAACATCAGAGAACCATGAACATGTGAATGTGTCATTAAATGATTGAAATATTAACTTAAAATCTAAGGAGTTACTTTAAGCAAATATTTTATGTCTAAGGGGTTTGTCTGACAAAAAAAAAGTTTGGCCTGAGAGGTAAAACTATATGTATGCAATGCTTTTCTTACCTCTTTCTGAGTGCATGTTTTCGGCCAGTATCTCAGTAGCCCCCTGATGATCTAGTGAAGTACAGAAAATTGACAAATGTATAAGACAATCATCTTTTTTTGGTGTGACAGTGCAGTGGTATGTATATGAAGTTGCATGACATAATTCAATTCGACATACGTGTTCTGTAACTGTGGCATCCTTCTCCATGAATTGCACCACACAGTATGCCAGCTACATGAAAAGAGCACAAAAAAGTCACTTGCAAGTTGTCTACACACTATAAGTGACACTTCAAGGGGCTTATTGATTTTACCTGCAGGTGCTTCTGATTAAAGGGTATGAGAGTGATTGTGTGTGTTTGTTTGTGTGTTTGCTGGGGTGGGATGTTGGTCAGTGCAGCCATGCTTTAGGGAGATTGTTCATTTATTATAGTGCAAGCTCACTTTTTTACTGTGAGAAAAATATCACAGCCCTTATCTGCCTTTCATGGTTTGATCTGAAGCTCTGAGCTAACTTCACAAATAAACCATTCTTCTAATCTAGATCCTAAATGTCACCACGTAAATGTCTGACCACACCGGGAGTTTCTACAGCAGTCAATGCATTGGTGCGTATCTATACTGAACAATACATATGTGAGTGCCAATACTGTAGCTGCTAGATGTCTGTCGACAAATGTCTTTTGGATTTACGAAGAACAGTTCTGTTAAACACAATGTATAGCATGTATAAAACGTAGGTACTGTACACTACAGCAAAACCGCAGGGTAAGCTGGCTAGATTTAGTGAATAGTAGCAGACATGTTCGTAAATACAATACAGTCCTAAACGTTGTTAAATTTGATGAACTTTTAACAGGGACAGTCCCCCTGGAAGAACCTTGCGTTATTTGCCTAGCTCAAGGGCACAGTGGTGATAGCACATGTCCTGTTCCTTGTGAGCATCACACCAGACACCTTCTCAGTGGTTGAGCTTGCCTTTTCGGTACAGTATGTGGGTGTAAGTGAGAAAGCCTGTGTTAGGTGCAAGCTTTAGAAATTGGATAAAGTCCATAACAACTAACTGCAAAAAATAAAATGTATAGGTGTGTGTATTTATAGGAAAATATTTTATATGTTTATATTTTTTTAATATTTTAAATACGAGGGAAGAAAACAAAATCACTAAACTTGGTGTCCCTAAACTTCATCCGTCCTTCGATTGAGACGTTAAACCGAGGTCCTGACTCTCTGTGGTCATTAAAAATCCCTTCAGAAAAAGAGTAGGGGTGTAACCACGGCATCCTGGCCAAATTTGCCCATTGGCCTCTGCCCATCATGGCCTCCTAATAATCTCCATATACCGATTGGCTTCATCACTCTGTCTCCTCTACACCAATCATTAGCTGGTGTGTGGTGGGCGTTCTGGATGCTGCACATTGGTGGTGATTAAGGAGATTCCCCCCCTTCCATGTAAAGCACTTTGAGTACCCAGAAAAGCGCTATATAAATATAACAAATTATTATTATTATTATGGCCACTACACCAGAGTCTTCAGCTGTCATGGCAATGGCCATTTTATGTGTCTGGGCCACGTACGTTTTTCCAGTTTTTCCCAAAAAAGCATCTGATCTAGTTTTGTCTGAGGCGGCTACTGTTCCTGAACCCTCTATATGTCCTGCCATGGTCAAGAAAACCACAAATTCTTTGTTAGTCATTGACATTCCTGCCTGTTCTGTTACGACCACAGTGGTCACCTGTGAACTCCCTGTCGTCCCAGAGTTTCCTGTTTGCTCTGAGCATCTTGTCTACCAAAATACAACCATGGAGGTTTTCCCTAAGTTTTCTGTCTGCTCTGAGCTTCTTATCTGGCTAGATATGACCATGGAGGTCACCCTTATACACAGTGCCTCCTGTCTTTATCATATTATGAACTGCAGTATAAGCTAAATTTAGTAAATATTAAGTAAATATAAAAATTTAATACATGAAAATTCTAATTGTAAATAAACATGCATTTATATTTTAGGAAGTGGGCCATCAAATTCCTGCCCTATAGGCCACACCACTCATACAGTACATAGTCATATATATATACACTGAAAGAATGTATAATGTGTTTAAAGTGAGTTAATGTGGTAGCTGATAACAAACTGAAAATGTGGTTGTCAATACAATATACTCAACGGGTTTAAAGTGATTTCAGCATAACAACCTATTACAGACTCATAGTTTCAAGAAAGCAACTTAGAGCTTCAGGAAAAACCTATACATAAAATGACATCCTTAGTCTGCACACACATGCTGCATTTATTTTCAGATTAATATATTCCCTGAAGAGGAAAGAGTCACAAAGCACCTGAACCTCAGAGATTACAGGCAAAAGAGTGAGAAAAGGGTGTTTTTTCTAAAGGGAGGTTACACAAATGTGTTTGTGTGTGTGCACATGCGATATGGCCACGAGTGTGTGTTTTTTGTTGCCACGGAAGCCCTGCTGCACCGTTGCCTGGTTAAGCTACTAGGGTGGTGATGGTGTGTGTGTGTGTCTACTTTGGAAGGGCTGATGTCACATAAAACCTCTGTCTTTCCCCAGGGGGTGAGAGCCCTGTTAACTCCTGTTTTTTTTCTCTCATTCTTTTTCCAACAAGAGCATCATAATTATCCTCTTAGTTCTCAGTCCATGTAGTGCTTTACAAAAAGGTTCAGATGTTTAGCTAGCGAGGGTGTTTATGTGCACTGTCTGAATCTTTTTAGAAGATAATGGAAGCCTGTTATGCCCACAGCTTAAAAAAATCTCTCAAATATCTCTCACAAATGCCACTTCATATGTCCCAATTATAACTTTATATCTTACAACTGCAACTTTTTTTAATCATAATTGCAACTCCTATCCCACAATTGCGAACTTAATTTCTTTGTAATTGCAACTTTATATCTCAAAATTGCTAATCTTACAACTATAACTTTATATGTAAAATAAAGTTGCAATTATGATAAAGGCACAGAAGTGATTCTGTGCCTTTATCATAATTGCAACTTTATTTTACATAATTGTGACTTTATATATCACAGTTGTGATATATACTCACTTTATTCTTATTTTTAATTTGATCTCACAACTGTCTTTTTTTAAAGGTGCACTATGTCACTTTCTGTCCGCTAGAGGTCGTCTATTCAAAACAAAGGCGTAGTTTGATGACGCCAAGTTTGAGCGCAGAATCTTGGGACATGTGGTCTTCACTTCACAGCTGGTGTAAAAAAATCGGGATAGAACTCGGCCAGAAATCATGTTCATGGATGCGATTATTAACGTTACTGTAGTATGTTGTCAGGAAGCAGACGGACTAGCTTATCCGACTGTCTGCTAGCTGTCTCGCGTCACAGAAGTCAGATAAATCCCAGCACATAGTCTCTTTCACCTAGATATTATCACATAGAGACTGTGTCTGTTCCACGAATTAGTAAATACAAAAAACCATCAAAACCATTCAACGGTAAAAATTGGGATTGGTATTTAGAGACATTCTAAACTCTATTGGAGTTAGGCAACACGTGTCAGGTCCCACTCATCGCCGTAATCATACTCTAGACCTAATATTGTCACATGGAATAAATGGTGATACCGTTGAAATTCTGCAGCAGAGCGATGACATCTCAGATCATTACCTAGTATCATGTATACTTAATTTAGCAAAGGCTGCAAAGTCGCCCCCTCGTTTCAAACATGGCAGGACTATCACTGCTGAGACATACAAAAATTGTGACTTTATATATCATAGTTGTGAAAATAATTATGTAATTCTCACTTTATTCTCTTTATTCACTTTACTCACTTTATTTGATTTATTATTATGATTTCAAAAGTATGTTTGTTAATTGGCCAGAGGAAAACTGGCACCCCGACTGAGCCTGGTTTCTCCCAAGGTTTATTTTTCTCCATTATGCCACCTGATGGAGTTTTGGTTCATTGCCACTGTCGCCTCTGGCTTGCTCAGTTGGGGACACAAAATTTTCAAATAAATATCCAAATAAATTTAATTACTAAACTAAATGAACTATATCAACTACATTACTTAAATATATATGATAATTGAAATGAGCTAGATGAGCGGCTGTACAGCCGAATCAAATTCGGTTGCATTATTTTCCTGTTTAACACTGTGAAGCTGCTTTGAAACAATCTGCATTGTAAAAAGTGCTATATAAATAAAGTTGACCTGACTATGAAGCAGAGCAGACCCGAGTGGTGTGGGAGCTGAGCAAGGCCGCTGGAGTGATTGTTAATAAGATGAATGCAACACACGCCTCGCGAGCAGCGGGACTTTTATTATGCCACAGTCACCGGCGCCATTTCCCCTTTTCCGGTCACGAGTATGAGGTAACGCAGCTCTGTTTATCATATTAGATACATTTGAGTGTGTTGAAAATTATGTTATGACGTTACTCTGTGCATTCGCTCGGCGGCTGCTATGAAACACTGCAGTAAGAGTGAAGCGTTTCTGCTAAATAAAACCGGAAACGGAGGGTAACGCAGATATGACGCAATTGACAGGCAACTCCCTCACACGTCCCGGTTCCTTGGTTAAAATAGCAATTTTCTCACGATTTACAAATAGTTGGAAACATTTGGGATATTGTAAGTACCCAACTGAACAAAATATATAACACTGGCCATGTGGTTTTTGGATATTTTACTGAATTTTTTTTTAGTGCACCTTTAATTTTGAGGTGGAAGCATAAGTGTGCCTGGTATTCCCTATGTTATAGGGAGCAAATGTCACCACAAGTTTAGTAATACCAGTATTTTTTTATCCTTTTGGTCCACATGAGAAAAACAGCTTATAAATCATATGAAATTAAGTTTTTTGAAAATGTAAAAATGCATAAAGTTTTCTGAGATGGGTAGGTTTAGGGGTATGGTTAGTGTTGGGTGATAGAATATACAGTTTGTACTATATATAAATCACTATGTCTATGGAATGTCGTGTGTGTGCGTGCGTGTGTGCATGTTCGTATATTTTGTCTACCTGAGGACCAACCATAAACTGTAAATTACTGGCCAAGGTAAAACTAAGATTAAATCTCAGCACTTTACAAGGCTTTGGTATGTTTGACTTGGCACAAGATAAAAATCCCATACCCAAAAGACACCCTAGTGAAAATATATCCCCTGGTGTCACTCAGTAGTTTGAGGCTCAATGGGGACTAAGCTCTAATCATCCAAGATAAATCCCCCAGACTTATATCAACCACTCACCATTAGTTCCTATGCAAACAAATAAAATAGTAACCAAATCACAACAGCCACAGGTTACACAGAGGGCAAAAGAATCACTGAAATGCACACTTAATGCTGGTGACAAAACCGTTTATAAAAATAGAGTTCGGTATTTAGCCTTTCATCTCACTAAGAGCTCTCTAGAAACGTGTGATGTTCTGAAGAAGTCTTGAGGGAAGTGTGATTAAGGATTTGGCTGCACTGTCATTCTGTTTCTATGGAAGCTACATAAAAAAGTCTGGCCACCCAAAGGCATTCCCTGGGAGAGCTCTATATGCCCTTGTGGCGAGTAGGAAGTATAAACAGCCCGGAGGGTGGGCACTGAATTATGGATGGGGTGATATTGACAAGGGAAAGGGCGAGTGTAGGAATGTAGGACAAGCACTTTTAGAGTACACACACACACTTATAGACATATACAAACAGGCAGTACTAATATTACAAAAGCACTTTTCAGACATAACATGCTGTTAATATGAGGAATAATCTACTGAATTTATTGAAAGAATGCATGTGCAATACAGCGCAAAGGATTGGGGTCGGTAAGATTTTTATGCTCGCCAAGGCTGCATTTATTTGATCAAATACAGTCAAACAAAAAAATACAGTAAAACAGTAATATCTTGAAATATTATTATGATTTAAAATTGTTGTTTATATTTATAAAATGTAATTCATCCCTGTAATGGCAAAGCTTAATTTGTCTTCAGGGTCACATGATCCTTCAGAAATCGCTCTAATACAAAACAATGATGAAAACAGTTGTGCTGCTTAATATTTTTGTGGAAACTGTGATATATTTTTTTTTATTCTTTGATAAATAGATAAATAGCAGCATTTATTTGAAATATACATTTCTTGTAACAAAGCAAAAGTGATTAATATAATGTGTCCTTGCTGAATAAAAGTTTTAATTTCTTTTGGGAAAAAAAACAAAACAATTGTACTGACCCCAAACTTTTGTATGTGTATGTGTAAACAATCATAGGCACACACACAGAAAGGCAAGATGAGTTCAGACTTTAATGCAGTGTCCCCAAAATGTCCAAAATTACTTCTTGACACTAAATATGCATTTATGTTATTGCATAGAAAATATCGAACCAAGTGAATTGATTCTGGCAATGACTTTTAACCAGCTGATAATTTTTTGTGGATGTATAAAGTACAGTTTCATTAGTATTTAGCACCCCCTTGTGGTGTGATATCCCATTACAGTTCATTAATTAACAGCATGATATCTGTATGTGCATCCCCAGTGTGACTGTGCCTGGGCGTCTGACTCTAACCTGCGCATGAAAAATGGAGAGAGACTTGGCAGTGTGCAGGGGGATCAGGACCCTCACCAGGAACTGCTTGTGCTCTGATTTGAGAGGCAGAGCAAAGCCATTTATGATACTGGAAAAGAGGAAAGAGGAGAGGAGAGGAGAGGAGAGGAGAGGAGAGGAGAGGAGAGGAGAGGAGAGGAGAGGAGAGGAGGCGGTAAAGAGAAAGGGGAGAATAAACAGGATTAGTATCAGTCGTCCTGATGATTCTCTGGTACACTCATTCGCCACATTATTGTTCATCAGTTAATCCCCCGCTAACCCCCCCCCCACATCCTTCCTCTCTTTCTGACTGTCTCCTCCTCTCTTTCTTTCTCTCTCTCTCTCTCTCTCTCTCTCTTTCAATTCTTTAGCTTTATCTTTGTTCTTCAACTCAGTCTGTTCCTCCCATTGCTCACCTGTTATTTAATACCATTCCATCTATACTGTCTTTCTCTGTTTCTCTCTTTTATTCTACAATCAACTCTCTTCAATCAACTCTCATTTTACATAATCTTTCTCTAATTCTACTAGTTACCTTCACTGTCTCTCCTTCTGTGGCATTCTTCCTCTTTTATACTTTTTACTTTATTTACTTTACTTTACTATACATACTTTATTATTTGGCACAAATACAGTTGAAACAACTAAATAATTCAAACAGTTCAACAAAAAAAATCTCTAAATAAAAAATATATTTGATTAAAAAAAAATTATATTCCCCGGGAACACAGGCAAAACTGTGTTATATGTATTAAACTCTTTTATATATTATACATTTTATATATAGTTTCAATATTCATATAATTTTGACATAAAATATTATGAATATTTAAATTTTACAGATTTTAAAACATACATAACTATCCTCAAAATATTTTATATTTATTTATTACACATTTTGTATATGTATATATAATATATATATAAAATATATAACATATAATACATACATATATCCTTTCCTGACTATATATACAGCTCTCTCTCTCTTTCCCTCGTTCCATCTCATTCTCTCTTCAGTAGTGATCAGAGAAATGTGTGGGTGGGAGGCACTATAAATACTACTGGCATCCACCTGAATTTAGACCTCCATCCCCAACACTCTGACTCATTCCTCCCTCCTGGTTGTCTCTCTCTTCCCCTGTTTCTCTCTGTCAAAGGTTTACTTTGTTTATTCTATTACACACACCAAGACATAGGCACCATTTTGTGTACATTGAACCCAATATGCAAAGAAGCACTGGTTTCGCTGAGAACATGGCTGTGAATAACATGGCTGGACACGCTAAAGATGGGAAACATGACTGGGGAACAGGCAGCAGGTACATGCAGCAAGCGCTGATGTCGGAGATCTTTGCTAAGTGTCTGAATCACCAGCTCACACACCATAAAGCATCTCTCCAGTAATCTGCTGCCACATTAAGTTATGTAAAACTATAATTTACTCATTCAAGACAGATTGTAAGATATTATACGTATGTACCTCCTAACACTGGAAACAATGACTAAACCACAGGGATCTACCTTATAATCTTCTAATTTACATCGGTTTGCAATATAAACATTATCTGAGCTGATTTTTAACACAAATTTAGTGTGCTTTCTATTATGAGAGTTTGAAAGAGTATCTACCTTCCCAAAATTTCCAGCAGTTCAGCAACTCCATTGAAACGCTCAGATTCATAGATGAACCTGTAGAGTTTAAAAAAGATATGACATTTTAAAGACGAACAAAGAGCAGTTATTGTCTATGTAATATCAATACTAGTCATGCTCTTTGTGTATATGACTGTGTCTGACCTGAGGAAGATGTTGTTGATCTGTTTGCGGATGTAGGCCCTCAAGCCCAGGAGTTTGCCATAGACACGGTGCAGGATAGTCTTCAGATATTCTCTCTCTCTGGGGTCCTCACTGTCAAATAACTCCAGCAGCTACATCCAAACACACACATACAAGTCAGCCTTTTTGCATTTCATCAAAAGCACTAATCATATGTCCTGACACTTAAAGGGAATGTTTATAATTGGTGTGAGTGTCCTTGATAAAGTTTAAAATCAAGATCAAAATAAATATTAATCAGAAATACTAACAATCAAAAAGTATTTATTTTGACAAATATTGCCATTTGACTATGATATGATAGACATATAACATCTCATATTGCTGCTCTAAGATATCAAAGCCAAAAGAAGAAAAAAACAAACATAATATCACCCTGAAAATGTTCTAGTGTTTAAAAACTACAAACTAGCCATGTTTGTCTCCGAACACTGGACCTGAAGATGGACTAAGATCCCCTTGACTACTTTACATATCCATTTTTATTCACACTGTTTCATTTTATTTATTATATAATAACAAGAAGATATAGGTAAAAGAAGAATTAACTAAGAAGAATTAAGAATATATATAGAATATGTATATATATATTCTTCTTATTAATTAAGAAGAATATATATATATATATACACCGATCAATATATACACAGATCAATATATACACCGATCAGGCATAACATTATGTGCTGTGGTATCTGGCACCAAGATGTTAGCAGAAGATCCTTTAAGTCCTGTAAGTTGCGAGGTGGGGCCTCCATGGATCGGACTTGTTTGTTCAGCACATCCCACAGATGCTCGATTGGATTGAGATCTGGGGAATTTGGAGGCCAAGTCAACACCTCAAACTCGTTGTTGTGCTCCTCAAACCATTCCTAAACCATTTTTGCTTTGTGGCAGGGCGCATTATCCTGCTGGAAGAGGCCACAGCCACCAGGGAATACCGTTTCCATGAAAGGGTGTACATAGTCTGCAACAATGCTTAGGTAGGTGGTACGTGTCAAAGTAACATCCACGTGGATGGCAGGACCCAAGGTTTCCCAGCAGAACATTGCCCAAAGCATCACACTGCCTCAGCTTGCTTGCCTTCTTCCCATAGTGCATCCTGGTGCCATGTGTTCCCCAGGTAAGCAACGCACACACACCCAGCCATCCACGTGATGTGAAAGTAAATGTGATTCATCAGACCAGGCCACCTTCTTCCATTGCTCCGTGGTCCAGTTCTGATGCTCACATGCCCACTGTTGGTGCTTTCGGCGGTGGACAGGGGTCAGCATGGGTACCCTGACTGGTCTGCAGCTATGCAGCCCCATACGCAACAAACTGCGATGCACTGTGTATTCTGACACCTTTCTATCAGAACCAGCATTAACTTCTTGAGCAATCTGAGCTACAGTAGCTCGTCTGTTTGATCGGACCACACAGGCCAGCCTTCGCTCCTCACGTGCATCAATGAGCCTTGGCCGCCTATGACCCTGTCGCCAGTTCACCACTGTACCTTCCTTGGACCACTTTTGATAGATACTGACCACTGCAGACTGGGAACACTCTACAAGAGCTGCAGTTTTGGAGATGCTCTGACCCAGTCGTCTAGCCATCACAATTTGGCCCTTGTCAAACTCATATATCCCACCCACTAACAGGTGGCGTGATGGAGAGATAATCAGTGTTATTCACTTCACTGGTCATAATGTTATGCCTGATCGGTGTATATATATATATATATATATATATATATATACAGTCCTGTGCAAAGGCATGTTGGTATTTTCACACGAAAAATGTTTTTAAGCCAGTTATTTATATCTTTTACTGTAGTGTGTCAGTAGGAAATATCAGTTTACATTTCCAAACATTTATTTTGCAATTTATTGTAATATTTTTTTTTTTTTTATGCACAAGAAGTCTGATAGCAGCCGGTATGATCTGATCTCACCATCATCGAGTCTGTCTGTGATTACATGAAGAAACAGAAAAAACTGAGACAGACTAAATCCAGAAAAACTAAGGCAACGTCTCCCAGACACTTGAGGAAACCTTCCTGCAAAACCACAGTACTGTGAAAAGTTTAGGCACTTGTCAGAATGCTTTAAAGTGAGAATGCTGTCAAAAATAATAACATAAATAATAACATAAAAGCTTTTATTTATGAATTAACTTCTATTAACTAAATCAAATCGATATTTGGGGTGACCACCCATTGCGTTTAAAACGGCTTTTGTCACCTGCATCTATTCCTACACCTATTCATGTAGTTTTGCAGGAAGGTTTCCTCAAGTGTCTTGGAGACATTGCCACAGTTCTTCTGGATTTAGTCTGTCTCAGTTTTTTCTGTTTCTTCATGTAATCACAGACAGACTCGATGATGGTGAGATCAGATCATACCGGCTGCTATCAGACTTCTTGTGCATAAAAAATAAAAAAAATCTCACTGGATTATTACAATTAATTGCAAAATGAATGTTTGGAAATGTAAACTGATATTTCCTACTGACACACTACAGTAAAAGATATAAATAACTGGCTTAAAAAAATTTTTCGTGTGAAAAAGCCAACGTGCCTAAGACTTTTGCACAGTACTGTATATATATATATATATATATATATATATATATATATTAGGGCTGTCAATTGATTAAAATATTAAATAATCGCAACTTAATCGCACATTTTTATCAGTTCTAAATATACCTTAAATTAATACTTTTCAAGTTTTTAATACTCTACTCAATATGGGTATGGATAAATATGCATGATTTATTATTAGTGAAACCATACTCAAAAGAGCATGAAGACTAGACATGTATCATAGGTCATAGATGAACTTGTTCTTTAAAAGCCTAAACTTAAAAATTCAGAATAAGAAAATAGAAATAAGCATTTTTACACTGGCAGTTTAGTTCAGAACGGGGCAAGGTTCGCATGAAAAATTGGTAATGTGAAAGCTGTCATGCA
Source organism: Rhinogobio ventralis (assembly GCA_039654625.1). Classification (NCBI taxonomy): domain Eukaryota; kingdom Metazoa; phylum Chordata; class Actinopteri; order Cypriniformes; family Gobionidae; genus Rhinogobio; species Rhinogobio ventralis. The sequence goes on from CM077193.1 coordinate 39,393,310, forward strand.
TACCTGGGAGTGCACAAGGGTACCACACCCGAGCCTACCCAGAGGAGGTGCTCTGAGTTAGGTTGCACTCGAACTCGATTCGTGTGAACAGTGTGAGAAACATGGATTCAGGAGTGTTCGTTCAGAAAAGTAACCTACGCATTCGTTTTAGCCGATTATAGCTAATGCATTTAGTTCAACAAAACACGTGCAAGTGGTGATGGTGTTAATGATTAAGCTTGCAGTGTATTCGCGTATTACGCATCTCCTCAGAGTCCCTTTGCAAGCATGCAACAGAAAGCCCCCTTCATCCGACACACATAGCCTACAGTAAACCCAAATGTCATTTACTCAGCTGCGCATAATCGCACTAAATTCAAAATAATTATTAAAAAAAAAACAATATATTGACCCGCGTTCTGTTTTCTGTCATGCCCTGTGTATGTTTGTGATTATGTAAGATGCACGCAAATGCACCAGGGTTCAATAGAATCAAGTTGACCAGAGCTGCGGTGGAAACGAGATCTATTGCGCTCGGACATGGACTGCAGCAAACGTGCTCAGTGTAAAAATGCCCTTTTCTTTTATTTCGACCTGGAGTCTAATAAAAGTTTAACAGAAAAAATGGCAGCTTATGTAGGTTATATAACGTCACTTGTTTCGGAATAGTAATGTTAACGTTAGCCCTTTTCTTTCCCTATTTCTGTTTGCTGCTGCATCCTTTACATCTATGGCTGCTCTTGATTTCTCCAACTACGGGCTAGATTATATATATATATATAATTTGGTGCTGTGCAATTGATTAAATCGCGATTAATCGGAATTGTGTTTACATAATATATGTGTGTGTGTACTGTGTATAATTATTATGTATATATAAATACACACATGCATGTATATATTTAAGAAAAATATGTTATATTTATATATAAAATATTAATATTTATATATAAGATAAATTATAAAAAATATATATACAGTATATACATGCAAATATATCTTGAATATATACATGAAGGAGTGTGTATTTATATAGACATAATAATTATACACAGTACACATACATATATATTATGTAAACACAAACTTTTATTTTGGATGCGATTAATCGATTGCCCAGCACTAATATAATTGTATTATTAATTAAACTGAATTATATTTAAATTAAACATATGCAGACTATATATACATACACACACACATACATATATATACACATGTATATATTATGCAGCCTTGTAGGTATACAAGGGTTTACAAATGTTAAAAATCACAAAGCCTTTACACCTATACAAGCTCTGTACCTGTAGAACAAACTTCTGGTCCACGTAGCGCTTGGCAAGAGAAGGCTGGAAATCTGGACTCTCAAGAAAGCGTAAAAAGAATTCGTACACCAACTAGATACAAAAAAAGTATAGGAGGGAAAGAGAGAGGAAATTACATCAGAGCTGGGACACAAGCTATAAAAAAACTCATAATGCTGTCTTACTCTATTCTGTCAGTGTATGTGTTAGTGTGTTTGTAAATGAGAATGTGAGAATGTACATGTACCTGTAAGTGTGGCCAGGAGGCTTCCAGAGCTGGTTCATCCTCCTCTGGGTCAAACTCAGGGTTCTCACTGGGTGGGAGAGTTCTAAAAATGTTCACTGAGATCTACAGGGAGGAGAGGGGTTGAAAATGTCTGTTTTAATAAAGCATGGAAATCATACCATTGCTTCCCCATAGCAAATTACATTAAAAGAACCAAGACAGACAAATAAATCGATGAAGGCTCCAGCTACTGCTCTAACACAGGTGTTTTCAACTCTGGTCCTCGAGATCCACTTTCCTGCAGAGTCTGGCTCCAACCTTGATATAACCTGCCTATAACTTTATAGTAATCCTTGTGAGCTTTATTATCTTTTTCAGCTGTGTTTGATTAGCGCTGGAGTTGAGAACCTCTGCAGACTGTTTCTTCATATTCAATTCCCTTGCTGTGATTTTTTTTTTTAATTAAAGGAATAGTTCACCCAAAAATGAAAACTATGTCATCATTTTCACAACCTTGTGTCCAAACATGACTTTCTTTCTTCTGCAGAACACAAAAGAAGATATTTTGAAGAATGTTGGTAACCAAACAGTATTGGTTACCATTGATTTCCATTGTATGAGACATTGTTAAGACATTTTTCAAAAAAATCTTCTTTTATGTTCCACGGAAGAAATAAAGTCATACAGGTTTGGAATGACATGAGTGTGAGTAAATTATGACAGAATTGTTATTTTTAGGAAAACTGACCCTTCAAGTCACTGTAAAGGCCCATTCACAGCAAGAATGATAACTATAAAAAGAGGATGATATTGTTCTGGTCAGCCACTGCTCGTTACAGCAGGATGGATTCTGATTGGCTGTCAATATTTTTATCGTTCATCAGCTGAATAAAATCGTTCTGAAAGTGATTCAATGATATTGTCTCTCTGTGCCGTTATCATATAGCCGTGGTGTGAACTCTGCTATTCTTTTATTTTGAGAATGAACTATCTTTATCGCTATCTTTATAGCTATCGTCCTTGGTGTGAACAGGCCTTCTTTTCAGTGCTGCTTTTCTTTGCAACAAACTCATTATAGATTTAGCCTTTATTCTCAAAACTCACCGCTATTTGCCTTGCACAATTGCGCTTATTGTGCCATTTCCGTAAATTCCGTAAAGAATGTAAGTAAATGGAATTTCATTTTAAAAAGATTTTTGTGTACATTTTCTATTGATCAGAGCAACAGTCATTGTTACTTGATTTGCATAATTCCTCTAGTAAACAAGGGGCTAAAACAAACAACGCTGGCAGCATATGCAAATAAACAGCTCTATCAGATGACGTACATTCATTCTTAGTGAATTCACCCCTTTGTCTTTCACATCAAAACATAAAAGGACCAGTTAACAAAAATCAATTGGTCCCCAATTAAGGTGTTTTTGTATTTCAGCTACATACTGTACAAAGTTAATGTAGCTAAACAAAGAAACGTAAATGCTTCTGAGTCTTTAAGTGCACTTTAGTGCATTGGAGATCCCGTGCATGCCTCAAAATGATTTATCTCCCTCTGCCTTCTCTGCTCTTTTATCAAACCCCATCCTACTCCATCACTTTTTCTCTCTTTCGCGATTCATCTCACCATCTTAATAGCCTCTGGGTAAAGGGGTTCGATGAGGACTCCGCGACTGGTGGCCACGCTCTCCACAAGCTCGTTCAGCGCAGCACGTTTGATCTCTTTCCCCTTCAGGTCGGCGACACAGTCCAGAAAGTCAAAAAGCACACAACACTGCTGCAGCTTCTTACAGAACAAGTCATGAAGTTCTGCCACTGGAGCATCTGAGGGACAGGTAGGAGAGGAGACCTAATCAAATATACATATATACACAAATATACTGCACATTTACCATGAGCTTACTATATTTGTCCTAGTCTAGCTTCCCAATAAGCCAGGCATTGTATACTATGAACATTGTTCATTCTTATGTTCCTCTATTTTAATTTTCTTTAGATAAAGGCATGTGCTAAATGCATAAATATAATTTTCCCATACCATGGTAAAACCAGAAAGTATCTTGAAAAACCATGCACATAAATGTGATATATGACCATAACTGTACCATGGTACCCCCACAGTACTTTTTTGTAATGCTAAAACAAGGTCCAGTGGGGTTCTACAAAGAACACTTGGGTTCTTTACTCAATTTTAAACAACCTTTTATGCCAAAAAGATTTTAATCTCTTAAATGATTGTATAATACTTTCAGGTTTAAAGGGTTAGTTCACCCAAAAATGAAAATTCTGTCATGATTTACTCCCCCCTAATGTCGTTCCAAATCTGTAAGACCGTTCATCTTCGGAACACAAATTAAGATATTTTTGATGAATCCGAGAGCTTTCTGACCCCTCCAAAGACAGCAATGTAGTTAACACTTTCAAGGCCCAGAAAGGTAGTAAAAACATTGTTAAAATCGTCCATGTGACTACAGTGATTCTTAAAAAATATCTTCATTTGTGTTCCGAAGATGAATGGAGGTCTTACGGTTTTGGAATGAAATAAGGGTGAGTAATTAATGACAGAATTTTAATTTTTGGGTGAACTAACCCTTTAACAGAACCTTTTCTTCTAAGATTGTAAAGCGACACAATAGAAGAAACGTTTGGGTCCCCAAAGAACTTTCATGTGAACAATTCTTTAAAAAAAAAAAGTTTTTTTTCTTAGTGTAAGTGAAGAACATTTTGATCATCTTCAGAGCCTTTTCCCACTATAAAGGATCTTTTGTGCAATGGAAAGGTTCCATGGACGTGAAAGGTTATTCATGGAACCTTCAATGCCAGTCGAGAACATTATTACAAGACCTTTGGATCTATAGAGTATATTAATGCAGATTTCTTGAAGTGGATGTACGGGATGCTAATGATAAATTAGTGGAGGCGTCTGGTGCTAACAGGATTAGAGGGTGCTATCTTTAACCCTGCGCTGTCTTGGCCCTCTGTGGACGTAGCGCCTCGGGATACAATAACCATGACAATCCACTCCATTCATCTAAAAACTCAATACAACTACATTCCCTACTTTTCCTGTATTTCGGCATGTGAATCTCTCTCTCTGTCTCCCAATCTATCCTTTTCTTTAGCTTCAGCTTGCTACTTTGTACAATTACTCTCCATTAAAAATGGATTAACATTCAGTCTGCCACAGCTGGTCAACCAAGTGGGTCGGAGTGCAGCAGGTAAGGAGACAGATAGAACAAGAAATAAAAAAGTGCAAATGACGATTGCTGAAGTGAATGTGATGAAAAGAGGCTGGTGTGATTGTTTGTAGACAGGGGGAAGCACAAGGTGCAAAAGAGCATGACACAGCCACAGCAGTCTGAACAGAAAAACTAAATTGTCTAGGGAAAAGTGTGAGAGAGAAAGAGGGTGGAGACACAAGGAACTGGAGATGATGCACAGAGAATTAGAGGAAGAGTGAAGCTGAGAACTGAGAGAATGAATCAAATTAGTATTTTAAATGAACTTAAATCATGGAAAGAATGTGAAAACTATAATGATTAATTTGAAGAAATAGCAATAATTTAAAGTCTAAAGTTGAATGATATCACTCCAGTTAGACCAGTTAGACTCTAAACATGCTGTAATATTCAACATGCAAAGCTGCTAAATATAGAGTGGCCAATAAACAACAGTGGGACGTAGAGAGAGAGAGAGAGAGAGAGAGAGAGAGAGAGAGAGAGAGAACGAGAGAACGAGAGAGAGAGAGAGATGTGAGGGAAAGAAAACAGTGCAGAGAGCAGGAGATGATGTCATCCCTCTACCCTGTTCCTCTCCTCATGATCTCCTTTTACCCCTCCTCTCACTCTCATTCTCTTGGTGGATCTCTTTCTGTGGTAGTGTGATTTTAATGAGTAAAGTCTTTCTGTTTAAAGAGTTGGTTGGCTGTTGAGTTCCTGTATTTTTGAGCCACCACAACCCATAAAACAGCAGAGCAAAAATACTGCACACCAAAACAGGAGTTTTGAACTGCCACGTCTCACATGAGATTTTTTTGAGGATGTGGTTTTTCATTTTTTTGTGCAGGATAATGCTCCAATCTATACAGCCAGGCCAATCAATGTGTGGATGGAGGACCACCAGATCCTGTAATGGCCATCACAATCTCCAGACCTGAACCCCACTGAAAACCTCTGAAGTGTAAGCAAGAGGGTCACCAGCCATTAAATAAAGCCAAGATGCTTGAATTGTTTCGCCAGGAGTGGCAGAAAGTCGCCCAACAGCAATGTGACCGACTGATGCCAAGACACATGAAAGCTGTGATTGGAAATCAAGGTTATTCCACCAAATGTTGATTTCTGAACTCTTCCTAAGTTAAAACATTAGTATTGTGTTGTTTAAAAATGAATATAAACTTGTTTTCTTTGCATTATTCAAGGTCTGCAAAATATGGCATCTTTTTTCACTATTTTGACCATTTGTCATTTTCTGCAAATAAATGCTCTAAATGACAATATTTTTATTTGAAATTTGGAAAATTTTTGGAATTATTTCTATTTTTTTTATTCATTAAAGAATCCTGAAAAAATATTTAAGTTTCAACAAAATATTAAGCAACTATTTTCAACATTGATAACAAAAATAAAGGTTTCTTAAGAACCAAATTGGCATATTAGAATGATATCTGAAGGATCATGTGACTGAAAACTGGAGTAATGATGCTGAAAATACCATCATGGGAATAAGTTACATTTTAAAATATATTACAACAGAAAGCTATTGTGTTAAATGTTAATAATACTTAAATAATTCACAATATTACTAATATATTATTATTACAAAACTATTATTTTTGATCAAATAAATGCAGCCTTGTTGAGCATAAAATATATATTTTTTTTAAATGAAAACTTTTGAATATATATTTGTGTGTGTTGTGTGTATTTTTCCCTTTTCCACATTATGTGCTCAACAATAACTCTCCCTCGGTTGGTGCACTGTTCCTGCACTTACAGCCTTACATGCTTATCCATTTCACTCTCTCGCTTTGTCTAATGCTCTTTTTCTCTTCCCTGTCTCGATAATCACTCACTCCCTCTTTTATTCTCTCCCTCTTCCTCTCTTGCCCTCTTTATTGATCGGAGGAGGCCAGAGAGGGAACAGGCCTTCTGTGTACTGTAACCTTACACCAGCCCTGACCAGCTGGACCCTGCAGGAAGAAGCAGGCGGATATATACCCACCACTATGTTCTTAAACATAGACATATTTTTTACCCTGAAATAATGATTCACAACTGCAAAATAAACGGTACAGTAATATTCACACTCTAAGGGGATTGCTAATAGATTTGAGATGCTGTCATAGCTAACCCAACAAGTGCAAACACTTATGAAATGAATGAGTTTTGAATGTGTAGACAAGACAACGCGAATGAGGCTGAGAGCTCTAAGCTGCCCATTGTCCATGAGGAAGACACTTTCCCTCTAGCAGTGACAGCTATTTACAGAGACACACGCTCACAAACTCACGAGGACTAGTAGTGAAGTCACTCCAGAGACTTAAGTGGAAACAACAACACAAATTAACTTGAAGAGCAGAATTCAAAGGTTTACAAATTAGAATAAGCACCACCAATGGCTCACAACACTGCAGCCTGCACAGTCTTTTTTCTTTTTTTTCTCGGTAACTAATAACCCAATAGCAAGCCTGGCAGTGTTGGCCATATTTTTGGCTGGTCGACCAATTAAAGATTCAGGTCATGTTTTGGACTGATAGAGCGTCTCAGCTGTTTTCTTCACTTACTCTCTATTACACACAAGCACAGACAGGGACTCACAAACACACAGGTTCTATATCAGTTGGTGTCTGTCATGCTCCACTAAGCTAATCTTGTGTTTAAAGAGCATTATATATGTCACTATCTAAATATCCTGTACCATTAATTGTAACTTTTAGCACACTTGCCAATCCATAATTGCCATATATACAACTGACATTTTATGAGGTATAATCTAATACAAGCACCCAGAATACCACAAAGATTCACCAGAACTGCATTTTATGCTAAAATAAAACCAGGGTTAAACCTACAGCCAGTCATAGGGCTGAAGTTAAATAGACTGGACTTAGTAAGAGTAAATAAGGCAGACATTGATTAACACAAGGGATGTGTCTCAGAGACATGCGAATGACTAAAAGCAGGTCAGTTGGATGGTTAAGCAGGACAGAGGCTCAGTCTGGACCCCCTGTGACACACCAACTGGCAGCAAACCCTCCGCTGGAGAGAGTCTCGTTAAAACTGAAATCCTACTTCACTGGAAATGTACCTCAGATGATTCCTGTATTAGACTAAGTGAATCATATCCTGCTGAAGTGTGAATCATGAAGTTGTGTAAGAACTTGGAAAACCTATGAAATTGAATCCCATCCATGAAATATTGTCGGACAACACTGTATTATTTGTGATTATTCATAGCTACTCTACAGTGCATCTACTCAAGTGAATCTCAAATTGCTTATATAAGCATGTATATGAAACATATGCTGGTTCTTGTCAGAAAATTATTTCACTCATATACTTTTAATATAAAATGAATGGATTACTTCAAATTACTCCCCACCAATAAGATCAGTACAGTAGCTTTCCAGCCACTTAAGAGTTTCTCCCTCACTTCAGGTGGATGGCCGAAATGAGCCCATGGAAGTGCAACTATCAGGGTCTTCAGACTGAGTATGCTTTTAACCACAAAGATTCCTAAACTTGAAAAGAACTTGGCTGCTGAACACAAAATAAAATATTTTGAAGAATATTGGCTCCACTGACTTCCATAGTATTTTCTTCATACTATGGAAGTCAATGGGGCCCATCAAATGTGTGGTTACCCGTATTCTTCAAAAATATCTTTTTTTGTGAGGGACAACTTGAAGGGGGAGTGAATGATGACAGAATTTTCATTTTTGGGTGAACTATCCCTTTAATTTGTAAAACCGAAGTTTACTTAATGCATTTATTGGACTTAATGAATAATTTTTGTTGCCATTAATTAAAATTCAGATTCCTAGCAAGCTTTGCATGGGACCAATCTGAAAATGTTATTTTGTGTTTTTGAGCCAGATACTACTACTATGGTTTATGTTTCTTTACTTAATGATTACTAAGCAAATCTCACTGCAATGAACAGTTTCTTCTTTCTTGCAATTATTGCCGATTGTCATGCTAGCTAGTACTGCAATAGATTCATTTGAGTTACTTTGATACATCTAATCAATAATGTGTTACTCAATTAACTTTCTGCTACACAAGACATTTAAGTTGAGTTGAATTTACACTAATGTTACAAGCTACAACCCCCCATTTCCAGTAGGCTATATATGGCCAATATAAGTTCAGTCAAAAAATGTGTGCATCTTTTAAATTATGTAGCCTACCCTTGAATGATGAAAGCATTAAAGGGAATTCTGCTGAGCTGTGCTCCTCAGAAGATTTAGTTACATTTGGAGTCCTTATGGAGGTACCATGACATCTCTCAAGGATGCTCAAGAACACACTGAGTTCACCAAAATGGCTGTAATAGTCTATTTTAGTATCACGGAATGAACTATCATTGTCATTACTTGCTAAATAACATGTCATTAAAAAACAAACCACCTCACGTCCCAGTTAAACGAACCTACCTTTAAGTAAGGGCAGCGGCGTGAGCTCCACCTGGGAGCTCTGATAGCGGAACTGTGAGGAGCTGTGGGACCGTCGCTGCCGGGCACGGCGCATCGAGCGGCGGGGGAAGCCGTCTACCTTTTCCGCGCTCGGTACAGAGAAGCCCGTGGTCGGCGATGATGGGCTCGACGGAGGTAGCTTCGTGGGGGTCTCCATCGCTGCAAAGGTGGTTCTCGGCAGAAGATTGTTCGAGGAAGGAAGCCAACGGCGAGAATAGGCACCCAACGCGCCTTGTTATTGAGTCAGAAATATTGTTTTCTTGGATTGAAAAAGTAAAATGGACAAGCAGGGATCGACTAAAGACAGAAGTTACCTAATCTGGTCAAAATTGTAGACAGAGGGATGGTAGAGTAAAAGCTATCGGTGTTCAATTTGACGCGTCTCCGCTCGTGTTACATTAAACCCCCCCAAAAAACGAGATTAGACACGGAAATAAGCACAAAGGTGAATGTAATTGTCTATATCTTCATGAAGAGATACTGGTGTTAACATATATTTCTACAATAAAGACATCTCTGCCGTACTGTCGTCATCAGAAAGTCATCGGCCTAAATTTGGTCTTTATTTAAATATTTATAGGCTAGAGGCATAAATCGGTACTGTATTAAAACTCGGATGTAATAAGCCTTCTATCCAGTGATCATGGGCCAATCAATCCATGTTGAAAAACAAATGGGCGATTTAAATCCCGTCATTTATCTCCTCCATACAGGTACAAATGCATCACTTATTAATTAAATGTTATCGTCATATTACCAGTCACCAGTTCTGCGCCTCAAGTCCTTTTCAGAGCCTTCCAGCGTCCCCCTATTAAATCCGTTATTGTACAGTCGGTTCGGTTCGGTCAGATCCACACAGGGCGGGGATGAACTGCTTCAAACGTGCCTACATGTGTAAAGCATCACGGCGGCCGCTGCAGCACTGATACCCCCTTCTACCTCCTTCCCTCAAATACAAGGAACCGCTGTTCAATTACTGTATATCACAAGGACGTTGACAGTCTCGCTGATTTTGTCCGTCTCCCTTCCTCTCCGCTGATAACTCGTGCTTTTCCCCCGTTTCTTTATTTCCCAGCAGTCAGTGTCGGTCGTTGTCTTCAGGTGGTGCAAGTAGATGTAGATGCTACACACTGCAGATGACGCTCACGCGCTCTTATTTATTTATTTACTTACTCATCGTACATTTACGCGACCTGCTTCGCGACGTCGCGATGTTATGGTTATACCGTTTACTCAATTCACAGTTTAAGCGACTATATATGTGCTATTTGTTTTTATTTCATCCGTATCGTTATCATACAGCTGTTTTCTACCTCATCCCCTTCCCTTCTCCTCCTTCTCTCCCTCCCTCACTGGCTAACACAGTCTCTGTTAGCCGCTGTGCGTTGGGACTGTCAGGTTGGCCATTGTTCTTGCTTCATTCGTTCATTATTTCGCGCGTTCACCCGTCGCTGTATCCGCTGGTTTTCGTTCAGTCCTTCGCCAAGTATTTTTCGAACACGAGTTTTGTGATATCAGCCGACCGACGACGTGTTCTGACCTACCTAGAAGACTACTAAATGTGATGCTGAACGTTATGGGCGTTTTGGCCATCGAGAGACCATCCCCTGCTGTACCACTGAGAAAGATTGAGTGCTGTTGATTTGGCTAGTTTTAAGTGTATAAATGAGTCAAGGATAAATAAGAATATAAAAAAAAAAAAAATAATTATTTTAAAAATTAAGTTATATACATTTTCTAATAGCTACATTTATGATTTAATGACTCTAAAAATGTCCAGTTGTGTAACCATCAATAATACACAAAAAAGGTGGTTTTTCAAGGTTGTATATATATATTAGGGATGCAACAATACAGTTAGTCCACGGTTAATACATACCTCGGTTTTTTAACCACGGTTTTCGGTTTGGTTCGGTTCGGTTCTGATGGCTTGTTACATCACTGTTTTGTGTTAATCTATTCTTAGGCGACAGGAACAGCAAGAGGTTATAGAGAAAGAAAAAAAAATGTATTGCAATACTCTTTCTTTATTTTACTTAAAAGAAAAAACCCTTGTACACATTCCTAGTGTATTGTATAATATAAATAAATATAAAAGATTAACACTGGCAGCTCAGAGCTGTACAGCAGCATTCAAGTATGAAATTGAATGAATAAATGTAAAAATAAAACACTACGTAGACTTCACAATAAAATATACATTGATTCTTATTAAAGCTACTGTATTAAAGTCCTCAGAAAATCAAAATCGATCTTATTTACTTTGTTAGCACATATTACAGGTCTTAGGGTGAACAATTAATCTGTGCAAGTTAATACACTGAAAACAATTGTTTGCCGTGGTAATCTTTAATCAAAATCTGAAAACTAACTTCCGGTCTGGAATGGCGTTCCTTCTCAGATGATGTCAGTTTGACGATATTCTTAACCACTCCCGTCCAACCGTTAGTCTGCTATGAGCGATCGATGGAGAGGAGGAGCGCTAAAGTGAAACCCTGCCCTTTATTCAATATTCCGTTTCACTTGGAAATACGTCACTGCCCTGAAATAAATCAGTTGCAACTTCCGGTTCACTAGGACTTTAAAGTTTTTCAATCAAGAGCAGTGAGTGATTTTCTCTTTGTCTTTTGTTGTTTTATTACATTGAAGTATCTATCAAAAGTGGTCCAAGGAAGGAACAGTGGTGAACCGCCAACAGGGTCATGGGCGGCCAAGGCTCGTTGATGCACGTGGGGAGCGAAGGCTGGCCCGTGTGGTCCAATCAAACAAATGAGCTACTGTAGTTCAAATTGCTCAAGAAGTTAATGCTGGTTCTGATAGAAATGTGTCAGAATACACAGTGCATTGCAGTTTGTTACGTATGGGGCTACATAGCCGCAGAACAGTCAGGGTGCACATGCTGACCCCTGTCCAGTGGGCATGTGAGTATTCCCTGGTGGCCGTGGCCTCTTTCAGCAGGATAATGCGCCCTGCCATGAAGCAAAAATGGTTCAGGAATGGTTTTAGGAGCACAACAACAAGCTTGAGGTGTTGACTTGGCCTCCAAATTCCCCAGATCTCAATCCAATCGAGCATCTGTGGGATGTGCTGAACAACCAAGTCCGATCCATAGAGGCCCCAGCTCGCAACTTACAGGACTTAAAGCATCTGCTGCTAACATCTTGGTGCCAGATACCACAGGGGTCTAGTGGAGTCCATGCCTCGACGGGTCAGGGCTGTTTTGGCAGCAAAAGGGGGACCCACACAATATTAGGAAGGTGGTCATAATGTAATGCCTGATCAGTGTGTACACTCTCACACACACACACACACACACACACACATATACATACATATAGTCTCACAGCAAAAAAATCTGATATTTGGATATGAGGAGGAACCTTTTGGTTTAGGTTAAATAGAGTCTCAATCTTAATGACTCAAAAATGTATATTTAAGTTGGCTTGGGAGAATGCTATATAAACTTAATATTATTATTATTATTCTTACTAAAACCGTTGACTGCTACTCCTCCTAGAGCTTTAAAGCTACAACCACTCAGCTCAGACCTCCAGACGGTTCCGAAGTTAGTTGCTATATCTTTTCAGACTGATTGGACATACAGTTTTCCTAAAAATGTTGATCAAAACTTAGAAAAATCCCATTGACTTTCATTGGAATGTTCAGATGAGCCAAGACTATTCAAACTCAAAAATTAAAACTAAACACACATTATACTCAATTAAGCTGCCATTTATGTAGTATTTCTAAACCACTGAAAAACTATCTATCTATCTACATATCCACAATTCTGCCATTTAAAACTTCTAACTAACTAAAACTACTTCAAACTTAAAAACCTCTGACTTAAAGCTATAATGTCTACTTAAAACTTTCTGGCTGCTCTCTCAAGCCAACTTAAAGTTTGTCTCGACAAACTTTTTTATCTAGTTGCTATAAACAGTGCATCCGGAAAGTATTCACAGCGCTTTACTTTTTCCACATTTTGTTATGTTACAGCCTTATTCCAAAAAAAATTTCCTAAATTCTACAAACAATACCCCATAATGACAACATGAAAGAAGCTTGTTTGAAATATTTGCAAATGTATTAAAAAAAAAATTTAAAAACAGGAATCACATGTACATAAGTATTCACAGCCTTGCTTGCCATTCAGGCCAAAGTATTTTGTTTCTCATGGTCTGAGAGTCCTTCAAGTGCCTTTTGGCAAATTCCAGGTGGGCTGTCATGTGCGGTCTGGCCACTCTACCATACAGGCCTGGTTGGTGGAGTGCTGCAGAGATGGTTGTTCTTCTGGAAGGTTCTCCTCTCTCCACAGAGAAACGCCGGAGCTGTCAGAGTAATCATCGGGTTCTTGGTCACCTCCCTGACTAAGGCCCTTCTCCCCCAATCTCTCAGTTTGGCCGGGTGGCCAGCTCTAGGAAGAGTCCTGGTGGTTCCAAACTTCTTCCATTTACGGATGATGGAAGCCACTGTGCTCATTGGGACCTTTAATGCTGCAGAAGTTTTTCTGTACTCTTCCCCAGATCTGTGCCTTGATAAAATCCTGTCTCGGAGGTCTACAGAAAATACCACAGGTGGACTCCAATCAAGTTGTAGAAACATCTCAAGGATGATCAGTGGAAATCAGGATGCACCTGAGCTCAATTTTGAGTGTCATGGCAAAGGCTGTGAATACTTATTAGGCAGCAAGTGAACATTTTGACAAGGGCCAAATTGTGATGGCTAGATGACTGGATCAGAGCATCTCCAAAACTGGAGCTCTTGTTCCCGACAACAGGGTCATGGGCGGCCAAGGCTCATTGATGCACGCGTGGTCTGATTGCTCAAGAAGTTAATGCTGGAACTGATAAAAAAAATTATATATATATATATATATATATATATATATATATATATATATATATATATATATATATATATATATATATATATATTAACAAAAGATTATTCTAGGATTAAAGTATGTATACACAGTGTATGTATATATATACACTCACCTAAAGGATTATTAGGAACACCTGTTCAATTTCTCATTAATGCAATTATCTAATCAACCAATCACATGGCAGTTGCTTCAATGCATTTAGGGGTGTGGTCCTGGTCAAGACAATCTCCTGAACTCCAAACTGAATGTCAGAATGGGAAAGAAAGGTGATTTAAGCAATTTTGAGCGTGGCATGGTTGTTGGTGCCAGACGGGCCGGTCTGAGTATTTCACAATCTGCTCAGTTACTGGGATTTTCACGCACAACCATTTCTAGAGTTTACAAAGAATGGTGTGAAAAGGGAATATCGTAATATCGAATAATACGTAAAGCTTTATTATCAAAATTCATAATATACTGACAACAAATGCTCTTTTTGGCTAATTAAAATAGACTAATTAAAAACATACACATGGTGTAGTATCTCAAGAAATTAACTTTTTAATGTGTTTTTGAATAACTTGCATCTGGACAACAGTAAATGACACTAAACAACAGTTCAATAAATAACATTTATTAAAATATAATTTATAAATTAACTGAAAACTCTCATATCAATCACAAATCAAATATCACAAATCTTAATGGATTAAAGTAAGTAATCACTTAGCCCAACATAAGGCTGCGGTCTTGTAATGCATTTTAAAAAGAATTCCTATATTTAAAATATAGCTACATGTAAAAATAAATTTTGCCATCTGTAAGTATTGTTTAAATAAATTAGAAGATATCAACATATTCACACCTTAATGGATCATGGTTTTTAGCACCGTTTGCATTTGTACACAATAAAAAGATCTGTTTACAGTATGTAGTAGTGTGTAAGGCTTGTAACTGTACTGCACCTCAAAACTGCTGTAGGTACCCATTCCCATTCATTGCATCCCAAGGAGACCAATCGCTACTGTCAAGGAGCTCTGTTAGAGGCACGTCCACTGAATTAGTGTCTGGTAAGAATGGAAGTTCTGAAAAGAGGTTGGGTTCAGAGATGAAGTTGAAATCTGAGGTAGAGGGTGCAGCTGTGGATGGACCTACTGGAACACTAACTGATGGTCCATATGGACATGGTTTAGTGCAGTGAGGTTCATGCTGTTCCAAAGCAGTGGTGTAGATTTGAAGCTCCTTCTTCAGTTCAGCGATTTCTTTTCGGAATGCGGCATTAGACTGCTCTAGAGTTTGGAGTTCCTAAGTAAAAAATAAAAAATTTAAACAGTGCAATGCTGAAATGCAGAAGTTACAAAGTGAAAGAAAATGTGGCACAATAAAATACAGAGTACAGTTAAAAATAGATTTCATCTGAGCTGCTCTTCCGACATACAAAAGTTCAAAGAAAAAAATAAATAACAAAAAACAATGCAGACTTCCTGTTAATCTTGGAAAAGATGTGATTAGTGGGTTGGATAAAAGGGGAAAGTCCAATATTTGCACATCATATGAAAGTGAAAATGAAGGTGTATTACATGTCAGACTGCAAAGTGAAAAAAACTAGTCTGGTGCTAGCTCAACTAATCTGTAAACTGTCCCAGTCATGCACTGTTTCCCAGAAATGCCTGCTCTGAACTGAAGTTGTGCAATACTAATGCTTCCTCTGACCTCCCCACACACACAGAGAGAGAGAGAGAGAGAGAGAGAGAGAGAGACTACAGAATAATCATTAACAAACACACGAACACAAAAATAACCTTTACAGAAACATACACAGCGGCAATATTTAATAAACACACCTTCTGAGTTTATGATTATGACACATTACTTCATAATTCCAAATAATTATAAGGGTAAAGGTTATATGTCTGACATTTACAATAATAAAGAACAATAAGATATATATTTGTGTGAGTAACATGAATGAAAAGATACATACACAACAAATGTGAGGATGTGAAGATATCAAAAGATAACAAGAAGGAACAAAGCAACACATTAAAAATGGGCCACTGACCTCGTGCAGAATATCTGCCTTTTCCGTTTGTTTTCTTCGACTCTTGCGAGCCGCATCTCTATTTTTCTCTCTACGATGCCCGTGGCCACCTGACTGTGCGCACTACGGATATTAATCATCAGATCATATGAATTATAATATATAGTAATACAATATATATAAACAAACATTTTCTCAATATTTAATTAGTTTGTAATTAGATATTGTGATGTGATATTTTAAACCAAAAATAATAGAAATATTATAAACATAAATATTTGTTTTGAACTATTTGATTGCATGTAATATGTATACATAGTACAGTTATATTAAATAAGTGAATTCACTCCCTACCCAATCTTGTGGACTTTGAGAATCACTTTGCGAGAAAGGACTTCCCTGGTCAAAGTTGTCCATGACAGCAGCTGGCATCTCCAAGAACACGGGTGCTCTTCGACAGTTAAATCAGAACAAAATGCTTGCATGTATACTTTCAGAATAAATCAGGGGTCTGTAATATTTCCGTATTATACAAAATTATTCGAAATGAAAAGCAAGCGCGTTAAAAGGAATCTTGAAGCAGCTGATGTCTGCAAAACTACAGTGCCTGGGCATGATTTAAACTGCTCTGAGGTCTTTGTAATGTAAGCAGTGGGCGGTGGAATGAGCCAATAGCCCTGTTAATGAGGTGACGCAACAGAGGGGTGGACTGGTGTGTTTTCGGTTTCGAATTATTTTAAATGGCCCGGTTAGCGGAGGCTGGAGATCACCGCTTCCGGCAGGGCAATGCCAGTAAATGGGTTGTTAATTTCCCGCTCTACATTTACAAATACTGGGAATTCCTATCAGTAAGTCCAAAGGGTGGAACTGTGTGGGATATTCAGGCTTTACTATGTGTGTAACGTAAAGCCTGAATATCCCACACAGTTCCAAAGGCTATTTTAAGTTACGTTATTTCATTGTCACTATGAATGTGGGCTAATATAATTTTATGGGAGAGAAGTGTGTAGTCACGTCTTTCATTGGCTATAGTAGGCCAATGGAGATAGTTTAATGGATAAGGATCTATGCTGCAAACATAAGGGCTGCAAGTTCAAGAGGGGGAAACACAAAGCTACTTGAGACAGACTAAACAAGGCATTAACCATAAGGTTTCATTTATCTGTTTGGATGAAAGCCAATGGAAAACTATTCTATTCAGTTACAAATTTCAGATCACAGTGTTTTATTCATCAATGAATTGTTTATAATGAAATATTAGGCTATACATCACCATATTTAAGCACACTACGCTGCAATAAACTTCTTCAAAGTCCTTAGAGTGGTGCAGGTATGTCACTTTGTAGGCCAACCAGCAGTTAGCATCACACTGGTTCCCTCAAGAAAAACCCAATAGGATTTTCCCATAGGCTTTTGGATTATCGCAACAACAAAAAAACAAGCTCCGTGATCAACAAGTTTATGATACTTACACGTTTTGTCCATCAAGATAATTATCACAGATGAACATAACTTTTATGAATTTTGAAACCTAAATGCAGTTGTCAGAAGTAAAAAGGCAAAGGTAAGCTATAAACGAATTACACCACGGTTGCGCGACTTCAACGTCACCATCACTAAGCTTCTCTTTCAGTTTTTATATTAAAACATTTTCCTCAGAACGTTTGAGTTAAGACTAGTTTATAACAGCACAATTATGAGCATAATGCGGCTGTAAAAGCGGACTGAGCTTACCTTTTCGGCATGATGACGTTTAATGTCCCCGACAGCCTCTGTAGTCCCAAAAAAATCATAAGTGGGGTAATACTGATGTATTTTATGTCGTAGAATAAAATGTAAATGTGTCTTGAGTTTGTGTTCACCACAGACCTTATTTCAGCCATTTAACCAAAACCCCATTCAAAAAACCCATTGACTTCGGGACAATGGAACCGGAAGTGCTAAAATGCTAACGTACTCGGTTACTTAACGTAACCTCATATTGAAGCATATGAAAGAAGGCCCCAGATGCTAACTTATGAAGGGGGCGGGCTTCACAGAGGCCGCCTTATTACTCATTATACAGCGAGGATCTGTGCCTGCAGCGCAGGGACCGCCAGGCTGTAGAATCTGGTAAAAGTAGACGGTGAGGACCAGCCTGCCGATCTACAGATATCACCAATAGATACTCCACTAGACCACGCCCAGGAGGAGGCCATGCCTCTGGTGGAGTGAGCCTTGATGCCTATGGGACATTGGAGGCCCATAGTATCATAGGCTAATGCTATCGCGTCCACTAGCCATCTGGCTAGGCTTTGCTTGGTGACCGGAAGTCCCTTAGTGCAGCCACCAAAGCTTACAAAGAGCTGCTCCGACTGTCTAAAGTGGGAGGACCGCTCAACAT
The DNA here is from genome assembly GCA_039654625.1 of Rhinogobio ventralis. NCBI lineage: Eukaryota > Metazoa > Chordata > Actinopteri > Cypriniformes > Gobionidae > Rhinogobio > Rhinogobio ventralis. The sequence continues at coordinate 39,411,797 of CM077193.1, forward strand.
ATGCTTTAAGTGCCCTAACTGGGCAGAGCAGGTGTAACTGTCTCTCATCCTCAGAGGGGGGGAGAGCAGAGAGTTGTGAGGGTGATTACCTGTGCTTTGAACAGTGTTGAAAGCACTTTGGGTACGTAGCCATGTCTCGGTTTGAGGATGACTTTAGAATCACCTGGGCCAAATTCTAGACAGGGACGCGTTCACGGAGAGCGCTTGAATGTCACCAACACCCTTAACTGATGCCAGTGCTAATAGCAGGGCAGTTTTCAGCTAAAGCGATTTTAATTTGGCCGTCTGCAACGGTTCAAAGGGAGGTCCTTTTAGTGCTCGCAGGACCAAAGAAAGGTCCCAGGGTGGCACCGTAGGAGGGCGAGGAGGGTTAAGCCTTCTGGCTCCCTTTAAGAATTTTACGACCATGTCGTTTCTGCCTAATGATTGGCCAGCTATCGGCACGTGAAAGGCGGCAATAGCTGCTGTGTAGACTTTGAGTGTGGATGGAGTGCGTCCTGCATCCAACATCTCTTGCAGAAAAACGCGTATCTGTGATATCTCGTATGACACTGGGTTATGGTTCCTGGCTGAACACCAGTCAGAGAACACTGACCATTTAAGGGCATAGAGACGCCTAGTAGACGGAGCTCTAGCTTCACTGATAGTGCTCAGGACACTCACTGGAAGTGCTCGCATTCCCTGATTCTGGGGAAGGAGCGGGACTGGCGGAAAAGCATAAAGCAGCCAGCTGGGCCATTCGTGGGCCTGCGCATCCCTGCTCTTTGAAAAATAAATTGGGCAATGACAGTTGTCTTCGGAGGCGAAAAGGTCGACCTCTGCCTTCCCGAAAACACTCCATATCATTTGAACAGTTTGGGGATGGAGGGACCATTCCCCTGGGGACACGAGGCCCCTGGAGAGCATATCTGCTCCCTGGTTCAGTCTGCCCGGCACGTGCCAGTTTTGCCCTCACACAGAGCGCCCCAACCCGTGTTGGAGGCATCCGTGGTGACCACCATTCGTCTAGAAACTGTCCCCAAGCTCACCCCCGACTCGTAGAGGCGGGGATTCAACCACGGGGCCAGGGCTTTGATGCAGCCGTGGCCCACCTTGATCCAAAGCTGGCCTGAAGAACGGTCTGTGACGGGGAATAATAATTATAATAATAATAATAATTAATGTGTTTGTAAGGAGCTGATTAGATATGCAATGTTGAGAAAACACTTCTTAAAAGTGAAATGATTTCTGTAAATCCAGTGATCAAATGCCGTGTGGCTCTCAGTTTTCAGTGATATGCACATGACTAATGGCAGGTCAGTGTGTGCATTTCCATAAACCTGGAAGACCTTCTGAACCTATATAAGCAGTAGACATTTATGGAAAGGAAAATGTAAAATACAAAGTAGTAGAATCAATGAATTATGAATAATTTATTGTCATTGTGAGAATAACATAATCATGTAATCAATAGAAAAGTCTGTAGAAAAGTGTCTAATTACAAGTAGGCCTACTTTATTTTTGGAATCTGAATACATAATCCAGATGACATGTAATCATTTACTACCCAGCACTGCATACCTGTATGTAACATATATTGTGTATTTTTTATATATTTATTTTTATTCACTTATTTTACTTTTATTGTTACTCTCACATGTGCACTGGAAGCTTCTGTCACCAAGACAAATTATTTGTAGGCTATGTGTAAGCATATTGGCAAAAAAAAACTCATTCTGACCCTTGAGTAAGAGACAGTAGGCTAATATTTGGCAGCCAGTGTTAAAATGTTAAATAGTGATACTACAGTATACAGTCAATGAAAAGGTAGAAGCAGCATGGCTGACCAACCTATCTTACAACCAGACCTTTTCACAGTCTATGAACCAGACAGACAAAACTAGCCTAAGTGAGATGTACAGTACTTACTTTACAAGTCTTTTTTTGTGAAGTAGCTCACATGTTTTGGATATGCACATAAGGGGGCGCTGCAATATAAACGACTGACCGCATACTTCACCTATTAGAACACGCCCTTGCCGCGGTTCTCCTTTGCCAATAGAAAAAGCCCAAGTATAATTGACAGTTAGTACAACCAATCATATGCCTTTAACATCACATTTCCGCACTCTCTAACCAATCATTCTTCATTGTGTTATGTTTACTCATAGTAACGCTTCCTTGTTTCCAGTATGGCTTTGCACTATACGCATGTGATTTTTATTTAGAAAATTTTTCATGTTTCAATAGTTAATGTGCGAATTCGGGTTTTAGGCTACTTCAGTGTCTTACATTTCAACGCTCACGATGGGTTTGCTGACTATCTTGAAGAAGATGAAGCACAAGGAGCGTGAAATGCGTCTACTGATGCTGTATCTTTTTGATATAATTGAATTCATATAAAAGAATTTGAAAAATTCATTTTACACCGCTGTTGTTTTTATATGTTTGTATTTTTAATAAAATGTACATAATCAGCGTTCTGTATATAAAACATATAATATATATAAAACAACGACTGTCGATTAATCAAAAGGGCTCGTTTAGTGTAATGATTGTGATGCTGAAGACTGTTGTGGGCCCTTAACCGTTCTTTTATAGTGGACTTGACAATGCTGGAAAAACAACCATCCTAAAGAAGTTCAACGGCGAAGATGTCAGCACGATCTCCCCAACATTAGGCTTCAATATTGAGACGCTTGAGCACAGAGGGTATGACGGAAGCTTATTGTGTTATATAGTTTTGCATCAGTACGAAGTTAGAGAGCGTCATATTAGATGCTAACTTTTAACATATTAAAGGTCTCTGTAGATTTTTATTTAAACTTATTGTCGAATATGTATATAAACAGACTGTTTATTTACCACTATTACTGTGATACATTTCAACTAATTCCCAAGTGCATTGTCTTTGTTTCTTTCTCTTTCTTCACATTGAGACTAGGTTTAAGCTGAATATCTGGGATGTGGGTGGTCAAAAGTCATTGAGATCATACTGGAGGAATTATTTTGAGAGTACAGATGGACTGGTGTGGGTTGTGGACAGCGCTGACAGATTGAGACTGGAAGACTGTAGGAAAGAGCTGAATACTTTATTACTAGAAGAGGTGAGATGACCAATATCTTTACTTTAACCTAATAATGTCTTACCCCCAGTTTCACAGACAAGGCTTAAGCTAGTCCCGGACTAAAATGCATGTTTGAGCTGTTTTAACTGAAAGCAACTTGCACTAACATATCTTAAAATATGTCAGTGTCCTGGTTTTGTCTCAAGACGCACACCAGTAATGTTTTTTTTCTATAAAAGCTACTTAAATGTCCTAATTGATCTAAGACCTAATCCTGGCTTAGTCTAAGCCCTGTCTGTGAAACCGGGCCATAGTGTTTGAAATTAAATGTACGAGTAAAATGTAATGTGTAAGTCTTTATCTATACACGTCATATTACATACGTTTGATTAAATTATTTTTTAAATTCCTCTTGAATAGCGATTAGCAGGAGCCACTCTGTTAATTTTTGCCAACAAACAGGACTTACCTGGTTCTTTATCAAAAGATGCCATTCGAGAGGTGAGCCTTCAGTTAAACATAGTCATTTGCAATTGCATGACCTTAACTTGCGTAACAGGTCACAACTGTGAGTAATTAGTCAATATGAACTTGTTTTCTGACTTTTATCTGTGCAGGTCTTAGCCCTTGAAGACATCAAGACCCATCACTGGTGCATAGTGGGATGCAGTGCCGTGACAGGCGAGAACCTGCTTACAGGTGTGGACTGGCTGCTTGATGATATAGCAGCTCGGATCTTTACAGCTGACTAATTTGCAGATAATGAACAAAAAAAAAGGATCTTGTTGGACTACAAATGTATGTAATACAACTAAGATGGTATTAACTAAGATGTTTAAGATTATTAATGTAGCTGTATTACCAACAGGTTTAGTGTTTTTAAAAGTCCATAGACAAAAGCTGCTTACTTTAAATGTTTGGAAATGGAAGCCAGTTTGAAGTTGTGTACTTTTTAGCACCATTTGTTCAGCTGCATAAATAAAAAAATACAAGAAGTCTGTCAAGAATACTAATTTATTACCTTTATATCATTGTTAATATTTCAGTGAAGAGTTTGCCTTAGCCTACATTCTGTGCAAAAGCACTAAAGTAAACTTAATTTAACTTAACTGTCATGTAGTTCTAATCATGCAATAAATGCACATCCTTGAATAGTTTGCTTATTTATAGCACATTTACTGCTAGGTATGGGGCATCCATTTCAGGGGCATCCATAATTAAAAATCAATCAGTTATTGAAATCTATCTTCGTTTTACAAATAAAGCTTTAGAGAAGGATACTTTCTACATCCCTTATCCTGTGGTCACTCAAGGCTAGGTTCCTCCAATCTTTTGTAAAAGAAAAACAAGAATCAAAAAAGAAAACAAAACAAAAGTGAGGAATCGATTCTTGGAATCGACTCCAGAACCAGGAATTGATAACAAAAATTTCGGAAATGAACAGCCCTAGGTAGCAGATAAAGCGATTAAAGGAACGCTCCACTTTTTTTAAAAAAATAGGCTCATTTTCCAACTCCCTTAGATAAACAGTTGAGTTTTACTGTTTTTGAATCCATTCAGCCGATCTCCGGATCTGGCGGTAGCACTTTTAGCATAGCTTAGCATAGATCATTGAATCTGATTAGATCGGCTGAATGAATTCGAAAACGGTAAAACTCAACTGTTTAACTCTAGGGGAGTTGGAAAATGAGCCTATTTTCAAAAAAGTGATGTGTTCCTTTAAGTTTTTGTCTGTCTTTTACACAGCTCCTTTAGTTCAAAACTAACATTAAAGGCCCCCTGAAATCAAAATTGAGGTTTTTTGCTTTTAATATGACTATGTTAGCCTGTTCCAAAACAGACAAAATTGGCATTGAGGAGATATAAGCATTTAAAACGTACAGTCTCTCACTTCCATTAAAATGAATCACAGATTTTGATGACATCATCGCAGACTTCATCTTCTCATCACATCTTCTGTCCAATCAAATGCTCTCTAGAAGCATCCCACCCCCTACACTATAAATAGACGCTGAAGCTGTGGCTGAAATCGTTCAGCTGTTCACAAATGTACTATTTCCTACATGGTGAATGGCACATAGCGCACTATACATGCGATAGGAAACTATTCAGACAGTGTAAATATGCTTTCAGTTGAGGCTAATGAAGTCTGGTTTCACCTTAGTTTCACGCGCACCACTGCAGCACACACACATAGTCTAGACCAGAGCCGTTGACTAGAGACGCATACAACAAAACATATCGGATCCATTTAAATTCTGCACAGAATGCTGTATTTCAAAGCGATATGGAGGAGATTATGATGATAAACGGTTAGAGATTAGGAGGAAACTGTGGTTTAACAAACAGAAAGGCTCTAGTCAAACTGTGGTATTAACGAAACACTATTGGCTGTTTCAAAAAAGGGGAAGAGCTGCTAACAGCTGGAGCTGTTTCAGAGGAAATTACCTCAATACATTGAATAATGCTGCGCGTTTCAAGGCACTTCAGTGGGCCTTTAAAGCCTAACTCCACCCACTAACAATATTTGAAAAATGCTGGAAAAGTCGGTAGAGCCCAGCGGAGACAGAGGGGACGAACCGTGGGGGGCGTGCACCTGAGACCCGCAGTGACAGATTGACAGCTGTCAGACTCCCAAAACTGCGGTCTTAACTCCCAATGCCGACGATGCTAGTGAAGCAGCAGTGCAAGAGAGAATGGGACCACTGACCATAGTGCCGTCACCCATAGGATTCTGAAGAGCAGTTTTGAAGCGTAAAATGGGGACGCGTCATTGCGTGTCACTCCCGGATAACAAAAAATGGGCAAAGAGGCGGAGCTGAGGTGACGCGATGACTAACAGACAGCAGATAAATGGCTGTCTACCTGTCACTCAAAGTGGCCACGTCCTTAATTATGCAGAGCTTTAAGGCTTTATATAATGTAAACGAATGGGTTCGAAAAATTCACCCCCCTCACAGTTGTCATGAAGGGCAAAATTTTTCATATAGACCAAAGCACAATTTGTACCAGGCTGTAAACATGTTTTTTTCTGCTGTAAATTTGGCCATTTTAACACGGGGCTCAATGAGATTCTGCTCCCTTCTGGAGCCTGTCCCTAGTGGACAGTCGATGAATTGCAGTTTATTCACTTCCGTATTGGCTTCAAGAGAAACTGGGGGAGGTTGCCGCTTGCCACTGACCTAATCTATAAACAGTCAAATCCTTATACTGAATGCCACTAAAAATAGATCAGATACATGCCATGTATTTTTATTCAAATTAACTGAATCAATAGCAGGACCAATAAGTTCAAACCTAATAGCCTATTATAAACAGATTTCCTCAAATAAGTTAGACTATATACGCCAACACGTTACGGTATTGTTGTTCGTTACCACGGCAACCACTTGCTTGTCAAGGTTTGAAAGCGCGTCTCATGTATAAAAAGTATCTGTACACATGATGGGCGGCAAAAATATCGCAAGAAAAGCCTTACGTGTACTGACAACTGCATTATTTAACCGTATTTTCTTCATTAGACTGTTGATAGTAAGCGTCAAGTAAGTTTCATTCATAATGTTTCTACTTCATTTACCATGAGAGTTCATACTGGAGTGAAGCCGTTCTCATGTGATCAATGCGGGAAAACATTAGGGCGTGGTGAGCTCGTGCCAGGGGCGTGGATACAGACAGAGCGCGTTTAGGCCACGCCCACACGGGGGTGGGGTGTTGGGGGAACAATCTAACGCATTGCGTGAAGCGGTCGCCTTGCCATTTCTGACTCATAACAAAAAATAGAACAATGTCTAAAAGCTGCTATGTGACAGCAAACAAGCTAATAAACACAGAACTGAGTTTTTATAAGCTGTCGACCCACATTTGGTCACTGTTAAGTCAAATATCCAAATGTCAGTTTAATATATATTTCCTGTCGCTGATTACGTCCCCCTCCAGTTGGCGTAGTTCTCAGTATAAAATAACGTCACGCTCTGTCTCAATTGCCTGTATCCACTTTTGTGTCCTTAAATGCTCGTTTTTTGGGTAAACAGCTTATAAAAACTTTTTTTTTTAGCTTGTTTGCTGTACACCTTGTCATACATCAGCTTTTAGACATTGTTCTGTTTTTTGTTATAAGTCAAATGACAAGGAGGCCGCCTCACGCAATACAAAGTCAATGGAGACGGTTGGTTTGTTTTTCCCCCGGTGGGCGTGGTCTTCAGATTATGACGCGTGTGAGCCGTTGGAAGAAAAAAAGCGAGGAAAGTAGAAGAGCGGTTCCAATGACGACATTAGCTGTTCCCTAATTGGCTGTTTTCGTTGTAGGGGCGTGGCTTGTAGTACTGCGGGACGCAATCAGATACACTTGGTTGGAAGAGCAAGCGGCAACCTCCCCGTTTCTCTTGAAGCCAATACGTTAGTGACTTAAAATGCAATTCATCGACTGGCCACTATCTGCTGTCCGTTAGTCATCGCGTCACCTCAGGTCCAGCCACGTGCAGCCTCTTTACCCATTTTCTGTTATCCGGAAGTGGCGCGCGATGACGCGCTTCCAAGATGGCAACGGCCAGCTCGTCCCTACTTCAAAACTGCTCTTCAGAATCCTATGGGTGATAGACGGACACTACGGCCATTTTTTTGGCCTGTGGAAGAGCCAACATACGTCACGATGGCAAACAAGGTGCAATAGGAAAATTCAACTGCAGTAGCCAGTTCAACCTTAAGAGGGCAGCACTCAAGACTTTTACATGCATTGTAGAATTAAAACACTTTATACCCAAATGTCAAAACATTTACTCTAATCAATGCACAGCACTAAAGCCCCAGTCTTGTACAACAAAAAAAAAAGTGACCTTTAAATTGACTTATTAGCAAGGCAACATTAAAAAAAAAACTTCTACTGATGTACTGTAAAGTACATACTGCATTCTCATTAAGTTGTTTATGAATAGTACCTTGGCTTAATAGAATATTCCCATGTAAAACATCCCATTTATTTCCATTCATGTTGCCTAAAGCATAAATTGAATTGTACTGCAAAGTGTTACATTGAAAATAACCTGATACAATGCAAGAACTGATTTCTAATTCAAATCCATTTATTTCGTAAACTAAAATACATGCAAAGTAATTTCCAAGCAAGCAATACATTAGCAAGTGACTATTACAGTAGAGCACAAAGTGGAGGGACCCATTTATAATGGTCAGTCTTAAACATCCCAATCAGCACATGTACAGTATAGAAATTAGGAGGCAACAGTCAAGGTGGCATCCAGTTCAACTTCTCCCCAGTTACCTGGGAGAAAGGGCAAAAAAAAAAAGTCAGTACAAGTTAATTTCCTAAATCAGTACCTTTGAAATCATTACATTTATCAGCGTTATCAATCAGTCATGATACATCAGACTGGGGCGATAAGAAGTCATCATTTAAAAAAATAAAATAAAAAAAACTAATGCAAGTACAAACCTTTAAGGTAAACCAAAGACCAGCATGAAGTGACATCTGGGGCAACCTGGAAGGACAGTAGCAACAATTAAAATGGTAAAATTAAGGTAAAGTATGGATCAGAGGGGTTACCAATCTGTCATGACTTTTCAGCCTGGGGCGGTAATCAACTCATCACATCCACACTAATAGATAAAAATATTTATTTTAGGTACCTGTACATGCAGGACAACATCCTTGATCTGACAGTCATGGAACCACCTGAGAGAGAAAAGACTTTTGAAATTCAGTGTGACAAGTACACATTTAAAGTGAAACCAGTTACTGAGGTCAGAGGGGTACCATTCAGTCATAAAAATCAGACTGGGGCGGTATATCAGCTCATCACACCTGCAAGGTCACATGTACATTTATTCTTCATTTTGCAGATGCTTTTATCCAAAACAACTTACAAATGAGGAATACAGCAAGCAATTCACTGAAGAGGCAAAAAAAAAAAAAAAAAAAAAAAAAATTGCTCTGTAGCATAAACTAGAAGGGATTAAAGTGAAAGCATAGCGTTTGCTTTTTAGGATTAAGTTAAGTGCTCAGAGATTAATTCAATATGCATTTTAGGTACCTGTACACCGGACAATATCCTTTCATCAGCCAGTCATGATAGAACCACCTGAGGGAGAGAAGAGACTTAAATTTATATGACATTCACAAGTACAAATTTAAAGTGAAACCAGTTACTGGAGGTCAGAGGGGTACCATTCAGTCACATAAAAATCAGACTGGGGCGGTAGATCATCTCATCACACCTACTAGTAATTCAAGTCAATATTCATTTTAGGTACCTGTACAGGCAGGACAACATCCTTGATCTGACAGTCATGGAACCACCTGAGAGAGAAAGGACTTCCTTGAAATTCATTGTCACAAGTACACATTTTAAAGTGAAACTAAAGAGGTCAGAGGGGTACCATTCAGTCAGATAAATCAGACTGGGGCGGTATATCAGCTCATCACACCTACTAGTTCACATGTAATTCAAGTCAAAAAGACAAGCACATACCAACTTCTGTATGAAGTAGGTACAGAACTTCCAGGGGATAGGTACAGAACTGTCACTGTAGTCCTGCATGGAAAGACAACATTAGTTAACACATAATAGGAAAGTGTTCATCTAAACTAAAACTAGTCCTTCTCAGACCGTTGGTAACCCCAACTTATCATCCCCTTATTGCCAAGGTAAAACCAGTGGGTTCACCTTTTCAGGTTCTGGTATTGACACAAGGCGTAAGACGTGCGCAAGTTACATCATAAAAGGACAATAGGTTTGCCAGGTTACATATGGTATTGAATTCTTACCTGTTTGGATGACTTCACCTCAGGTGTCACCTATTGGTGAAAAAAAAGAATTTTCAGAAGGGCAAGTTACACAAGTGCAGAGACACAAATGCTAGGTCTGTAACATCAGTACAAGTTAAATTTATCAGCAGGACTTCAGACGAACGAGACTGCAAAATCATCATAGGTTACAGAGAATTGAGCAGGTTAAATAAGAAATGTGATGCGATTTGATGTAGGAAACACGTTCTTACCCGTTGAGACTGCATTCAGGTGCACAACCTTTAAGGAGCAAAAACAAACCTAGGTGTCATGTGATGCATAAACCATTCAATATAGATAAAACAAGTAGTGTAACATCAGTAATAAGATTTATCAACAGAGTTTCAGACGAACGAGATTCCAAAAGTAAATCATCATTAGTTACAGAGGGACTGATTATTAATAAAACATGGAAGCAAGTAACCTTACCTACAACCAAAGGACTAGACCCACTTAGTCTTGGACCAGTACAACAGTCCTGAAGAGAAAACAAGAGGGGTGAGGCCTGACACATTTCACACAAAAATCAGAATGTAACAAATCAATCTCTCAGTTGTTCATTACTTTTCACATAGGGTCAAAGTGAGCTAAGTATCCTCATCACAGAGATTGTGGAAAATACTACATTAAAGAAAGGGAAAAAAAACCTTTGAAAGATGCCAGTCCTTGGTGAAAGATCAAGGTGCAGATGCTACCTATAAACAAAAGCAGAGACATTTAATATTTAAATGAATAAACAAAACCATCATGTTAAACATGGGTCTGATCAGGGCTTTGGTGACAGTAAATGCCATGGAGCAATAATGCTGTCCAGATATTAACGGTATAAACCGTTCATCATCTCAGACTATTTATATTAAAAAAAAATAAGAAAATGCTTACCTGAACATGACCACACCTCAGCCACCAGGACAAGTGTAACCACCTAGACAGATAACAGGCACTGTAAGCACAGAATTTAATCAAATATGGTTCAAAAAGCAGCATTGAAGTCATATGGTCTGATCAGACTTTGGTGACTAGTATGCCATATGACAAATGTCGTCCAGTTACACTGTATAAAATTAAATCATTTCAGACTAATGTAGAAGGTAAGCTACTTGAATTTTGAAAAACCACTTACCAATACAGCATCTATGGACACCATGCACTCCAAGTTCCTGTGCAGGCCACCTTAAAAAAAAAAAAATTTTTTTTTTTAATAAAGCTGCAATAGGGAAATGATGAATGAACTTGTCACCCACAATGTCAGAATAAAAAGGCATGCATCACTGGAATTCAGATATATGCTTGTCTTTGAAATCATCATTTAAAAAAAAAAAAAAAAAAGTTGCCTAAAAAAACCTACTTAACTTACCTTGAATTTAACAGGCCTCTGTCTCATGCCAGCAGACTGCAAAACCAATCCTTTTTCTTTCAAGAGCCCATATTCACGAATACTAAAACCAACAAAAGAAACACTTGGTAATGTGCAATAGAGGTCTAATGCTACTCAGTTTAGAACAGTTGTCAAAGCCATCCAGGAAGAGATTATGCAAGTCACAGTAGTACTGGATAACTAAATTAAACAGAGCTCAAGACAGCCACATTAGATCAGAATAAAAAGGCAAACATCACTGGAATTCAGACATATGCTTGTCTTTGAAATCATCATGTAAATGTTTAGGTCCAAAGATAAAATAAAAATACAATACATGAAAACTTACCTTGAATTTAACAGGCCTCTGCCTCATCCCAGCAGACTGATTGGAAACTGCAAAGACGAATGATTACTACATAAGCCTGCATTCATAAATATTCAAATTACCAAAAGCAAAACTTGGCATTGAGAGACAGATGTCCAATGCTACTCAGCTTATAACAGTTACAGCAAAGCAATTCAGGAAGAGAGAATTCAAAAGCCATCACAGTAGCACTGGATGCCTAAATTCATGCATTCAGCACTTTGTGGTAGACAAAAAAAAAAAAAAAAAGCAGCCTAAACTATACTAATAGCATCCTAGACAGTTTGTCAGCCTATTTAAGCTCTAATGTTACTTAAAGTTCTTTATCATTAAGTACGCATACAATAACACATGTAACATGCACATCTGTTGGGATCAACTTCAGATATTTTCACACTTCTCTACTTAACTTAATTCTTTAAAAATCACATATGCTACGGTTTACTCAATCCAATAATGCAAATATACGGTGCACTCATAAGCAAAGCACCTTCATGCGAGGTTTCACAACTTTAATGCTACTCATTCAAATGTTAACCTGGCCCAAATATATGAAGTTAAGCTTTAAGAAATGCACCTAACGTTACTACAGAACCTACCTTCCCATGATCCCAGGGACTTCCTGCTTGTCGTGGTCATGGCTGCAAAAGAAAAAAAAAACTTAAGTTGAGACACGTGTCCATATAAAACTTCCAAGATTTAATACAGCTCAAACCACGGAAAATTCAGGTCCATCTCTCTTCAGATTAATAAAAGTGCAATCACAGTGTTTCAGTACAGGTCTGTGAAATTATCATCATTGAGAGATATGCCAAAGCCGAAGAAAAAATAAATAAAAATAAATATATATAGTAAATATGTTATAATTGCGATATAGTATCATGTAAACTTTGATAAGAATAGTAAAGTTTCAAAAAATTTCAATAAGTGAGGCAGGATGGTTTCAGATACAATTCAGAGACTCATGGGCGAGTAGACCGCAAACACCCTGCGGTTGTCTACTAAAGGCCTCAATACAGAAATAAACTCTTAAATGCATACAAACAAAGAAACGGGGATTACTTTCCTTTAGGTCATCTGTAGAAAATGGCAATTTATAAAACCCAAACCTACACTTCAGTTAACAAAGACCAGTGAAATCCTTACCTATGAAGAAGCCGCACCAAAATGGACGATGAGAAGGTCTCGTCGCTTTTTATTCTTGTCACATGTACAATCCACGCCCATTTTAAAACAACAACCAATAAGGTTACTGGATTCTATTAAAAGCGCCAGTGTACATGTTGCTTGTGCATTAAAATTAAACAAATGGATAAACTGTAAATGCACAAAATGTAGATGAAAATAATGTTAATTCTAGTACATTTTAGTGCTCATAATACACATTCTAAACAGCCAAATAATAAATCCAGCATATTAACACAGAGGCAAAACAATCTACTAATTTGAATGTATACGAGTAACACATAAGTATAGTTGTAGCACTAGTGCGTTTTGTTGCATGATGATTTGTAAAGTATATAAAAATCATAAACCATTTTTTTCAAGCTTCACATTTTCCACTAGATGGCATCATATCTGCACCGATACAATCATAGGGTAACATGGGATAAGATGGATCTAATTTTGTGTCTCTGGGAAATAGTGATATATGACATTGTCTTATGTTGAATATCAAAGTGGACACATTTTGTGGACACATTAATGTTATTTTGAAGTAAAGAGATGACCCTTGGGGTAAGATGACCCCCCAGAATTGGCACAGAAGGCCCGAAGTGGCATGTTGTTACTAGTGTCATTATTTTAATTTTAACATTTATTTAATTAATGGGGATATTTTTTCGTATTTCCATTAATTAGATGTACATTTAAGACATCTCCGCTTTCATTAGAACCGCTATTTCATAATATAGGTTAGTTGAGTGAAATTTGTATTCATATGTTGCTATTATGACATATCTTCAATTAAAATATGGGCAATTAAATATGTAAATATTCATATGCCTACATAAGTCACAGAATACATTTACCTTTCAGATAAATCTATTTTACTGGGATTCTGCTTTGTCTGTCATTGGTTCTTATCCCAGTAAGATGGCCTCTTTGAATAATTTTGTATTTTGTTCTATAACAACTAAATTAGCAAATGTTTCTATTTCCTATAATAACACATTGACTGATGCATCATCATCCTGCATCTAAATATGTTACAATTTAAAAGTAAATGCACATTGTTCTTAAGGGGGGCATCTTCCCCCATGTTACCCTAGTGCATTAGACTCAGAAATGGCAGTATGTATACTGTGCATAGTACGCTCATTTTCTGTATGCATCGAATGCCCAGATAACCTACCCCATTAATCAAAAAATCCAGTATTAAATAGAGCACACTGCATGGGATATAGTAGGCCTATCCCACAATGCAATGCGTCTGATTTGACCTTCCATTTCTAGCGTGATGAATGAACCCACAATGTTTAACATTTCTTTCTTGACTCTTTTGTTATAGAACAGCATAATACTACTCTTTTCAAAGCAGAAAAACAGAAAAAACAGAAATCAAGTAACACAGGTTGAGTTGTTTTCACTTTTCCTTTATTAGCATTGATTTGTTACAACGCAGATAAAATAAGTAAAAAAAACTATTTCACTTATGTGACATTAGGAAACTGGGGGTTCTGTAGGTAAGATACAGAAGATAAATAAGTCCACAGAACACAAAATCCATCTCTTAGCTCAGTCATTTATATACTTCACTGCCAGTGATGTTGTACTTGTTTATGACCATTTTTTTTTTTTTATCTTTGAGCTCCCAGATTAGTTTTTAAGATTTAACCCTTTGGTACCTAGCCTGGAAGAATACATTTTCAGAGCCAAAGTACAAAAAACTCTACTTCTGTTCACAGCTCAAAAACATTATTGCATCCACACACACAAAAAAAACTTTCCATGTAGGATAATTAATAGTATAGACATCGTGTTTCCTCACAAGGGAACAAAGATCAGGTACACGCCTCATTAGTTAGTGCTGTGATAACAAATTCATACACTGATAAAAAGTTCAAATATTGACCTCTCATGTCAGGTTACATAATGATCAGTTTAAAACAAGATCAGCAGCTATCAGTTTTATGCAACGAACAACAATGCATATTAAATATTTGAGCACATTTCAATTAATAAATGAAACTACCCATCATCTTGAAAATATAAACAGGTCATTCTGTTCAACTGTTATCTGAATTCTGCTAAAACATGATTCCTGTTGAATTCAGTTTTGTCTAATGGTGTGGATGAAGAGGTTGATGATATAGGTGTCAGTGTCACACTGTACAGATTGGCAACGAAAGTCTCCCATCCTCGACGGAAAGCTCTGTCCATGGCCTAAAAGAGAAATAATTAATAAAATTAATTTATCACAGAAAACAATATCCTTTATATAATATGAACATTGCTATTACAAGTTTGTTCACTGCAGGATCATTGCTCTGAAAGAAAGAATGTGCCCTTATTTGCCTAACTAAAGGACATGGAATGTAAGTGAAGTGCCAGGGTAGTTTGGTTATTTGCAGATATTCCTCCAAACAAGGTCACCTTGCATATGACTGAAAAGGGTTTAGAGTTGTCCCTGTATTGCTTGCTTTTTTCCTCTGACCAAGTGCAAAAAACTAATAGTGACATAACAGCTGGATCAATAAACTGACTAATAAAACATGGGAGTGGGGGTAAGGACATAAAGCTATTAGTGCTTAGCTCGGGGGGAGAAAGCAGAGACAACCCTGCTATATTGTAGCAAATATAAACATTTATGGGGCATAACTCAACAGACTGCTTATTTCAGCACAATTCAGAAAAAAAGGAACTTTACCCCAGATGCCTCTCCAAAACATTATCCCTCTCCAAACCATAGAATAACAGAATAACTATGACCTATGATATATATATATATATATATATATATATATATATATATATATATATATATATATATATATATATATATATATATATATATTAAACAACAATAGGCTAATAAACAAACCCACACACACACATGGAAACATATTTTTCTAATATTTATAAAATACTACTGAACAAACGCTTTGTATATTAATCCAAACGTTGTTATATGTACACCATCATTAACCACATAACTTTAAGTCTCACCTTGTTGTGTTTGATTCACTAACATGAACCGACTCAGAGTCATTTGTTCGATTTACACTGGTCGCGCGCATGTTTTTATTCACTAAAAAGAACCGTAGCGGTGCTGCGGTGCCGCTGAACAAGTATTGCATGGAACTCTGTCAGGGTATTTTAGTAGCTACGAAATTTCGTCCGCATCGAAGAATGAACGTGAGAACTGCTAACGAAACCGAACGTCATTCAGTAGCTACCGTTACCGGTATTTACGATTCTTATAGCAAGTTTCCAATAGCCTACTAACAGCTTATCTTACCTTGCGATAATTCTTGAGAGTGTTCCTCTTTACAATTTCCATTGCCTCTCCATTCAATTTGCCTTCTGTCTTCTTCTCTTTTCTTGTGTCTTCCATTTCCCCATCTCCTTTCTTCTTCCCTGATATTAGAATCTGGTCATCAGCATGTTCCCTCACAGAGAAATGGACCATTGCTGGTTCTGGTTCTCCGCTGTTTTCCAGGGTTTGGGTTGGTGGTGTCGCCTCTGGGTTTAGATCTACAGAGGTGGATTTGTTGGTTTCATTACCTTGTTGATTGTCTGAGGTAAATTTGTCAAATTTTGCCTTCCTGGAGCTCATCCTGCTCCAGCGGTGACTTAGTCTGCTGGGCTTTCTCTTCAGTAAAGTGGTCCCATCATCATCTATCAAATCAGCCACATAGTCATCCTCTTCTATCCAGCCTGGAACTGTCCCATTGTCTTGGCTGCTCCTGTTCAAGGCTCCTATCTGCTCTTCTGTGGGTGTGGGTTCTCCCTCCATCTGTACATCATCTCCAAACATCTCATCCAAGCGCCAGTAGAATCCATTAGCCTTGTCCAGGAAAGCAGGAGAACGAGGGGCCTTGATCTTTTTGGAGCTCTTGCCGATAGTCATGATCTTGAGAGATGGTAATCCAGTCTTTGCAATCTAAAGAGGAAGGAAGGAAGAAGGAAACATGTGACTTTGACGTGTAATGTTGGTCATCTTTTAAAAATGTTGGGAATATATTTGTCATGGACAATTTACAGAACATTGTTCCACAATCTTCCTTACATAATCAAACCAAAGAAGAAGAGGAAGAAGAGCAGCAGGCTTCCTCGAGGCTACTGTCGAAATGAAGTCTACATGGACTGAGGTTTTATCTTTCCCCGCCATCCCACAGTAATGTGCGTTTATCAGTCATGTCATCATAGGCACACTGTTCAAAGTTCATTCTGTGTGTATACAGCATATCAGTAAGTTTCTATTTAGGGACAGTGTGTCTCCTAAACCGGCAGACTACCCTCTGCTTTATGACTTTTTGATAAGATGAGATCCAGTCTGGCATTGACTTTGACTCCAGTTGGTTGTGCTGGAACTGCAGCTGGTGCCAAGACAGATGACTGTGAGTCAATATCACTCTCAAATATGTCATAAGGCACAGAGATTTTTTTTTACATTATTCATATACAGGGACTATGAGATAAGCTATTTTACACTAAATATTTGAACATAAACATTTTAGTAAAGCCTAACTTACATATACAGTGTGTACGAGTATACGAGAGTATATATACATATACGAGTATATATAATTTGGTATTATAAATGATAGTTTACACAAATAAAAAGAAGAAAAAGCTTTTCTTATATACATACTACTTTTTCTTATTGTTATGTGTAAACTATCATTTATAATACCAAATTATATATACTTGTATATGTATATATACTCTCGTTGCTTCATAATGCGCTTAAAACATTCATACATTTCAAGAAAAAGAACGTCATAAACACATAAAATGACAGAAACATTTTAACGTAAACATAACATACAAGAGCATTCAAGTTTGAGCGACTTACCTGCTGGCTGTGTTCACGTGACTCTTCTCTCACTCACTCTCTGTGTTCTGGGCCCAACTCACCTTAATCTGACACACACAATCGTCACACTGTCTGAACCTGTCGTCATTCGAGCACATTAATTCCTCCCTCTCCCTCTCTCTCTCTCTCTCTCTCTCATTTAATTAACTGAAGAAGGGAAGCAGCCTACAATAACTACAAAATAGTATCATTCCACTCAGACCTAAATACACAAACAGTACCAAACTTTTACTGCATAAGTTGTAAAGTTGTAAGTGTAAGTGTTGCCAAGAACCATTATCAGAGGAACTGACTCACCTGAGCAGGACTCTTAAATGTGTTTTGGGGATTATTCACTGGGTGGGAACTTGATGTACGGTCTGGGATTTCCATTTCCAAAAGGAATACTAATCCACTAAACTCTCACTGTACAGAACACACACTCATAACGCACCGTTCCCAAATGTTCTTGCGTATGTACATGTTCACCCCCCTCAAAATTATGTTGAAATAAATAAACAGGGTAAAATAGGGCCAAGGGAGCTCAAAATACAAAAGTGACAGTGATAGAAAGAGTTGGAAAGAGAATGAATATATGCCTGGAAACATTAGGTGTGGCATTTAAGACTAAGTGACAGCTACAGGGTAATATTTAAGAAAGTGCATGTAGACGTGGGTATTCGCATGTAATTGTACGTCGGAGTGATGTCTAAATATCTGTTTTTGGATCTCAAAATAGTTTAAACAACAGTAGTCGTTTAAAGAATCATCTATCCTTGTGCTTCCAGACAGAAAACTGAAAAAATGTCATTGCAATGCCCAGTGGCAATTGCCCCCTAGGATATACAGAAACAGCTGTTTAACAGATGTGATTGCCCTTGCGTGTTTGGTTAAGAGGGCGCAGGATGATGTAGTACTGTTGAATCATTGTAAAGAGGGAGTTTACTGACTGCTTATTCAATTATTTTGGTTTCTGGGGCTCATATGGAAACATATTCATAGATAAAGCTGGTGAAAGACTGACAGCAAACTCATAAACAAGGTTTGGATGAATTTGTCTGTTTAAGAGGGCTTCAAATTAGTAGTCCTGCATGCTATTCAAAGACATCTGAGAAAATGATCTTCTTTTGTTTACAGCGAGAGAGTCGTGACATAACAGGTGGTGTTTGAACATCAAGCTAACATGTGATGCGTCAAGGGCCTTGACATCAGGGTTGTTCTCCATTTAAAAATGAATTGAGAATGCCACAATTAAATTCCAGAATTTTAATTGAATTTTAACCACAGTAGCAAACAGAATGAAGAAATTAAATTTGATTTTAAAATGGAGGTTTAAAAGTCAAAACAAAGACAAACTTTGAATGATGGCTTGACAAAGCCTTGTTTGAAGGTTTTGAAGTTAGTTTGAATTAGAACAGATACAATAGTGTGCATCAATGCTCATCCACTTTTTCAGCTGTATTTCCTATAAATGTTTTCCCATTAGGAGTTTTAAAAAAAAGGTCTTCATTGAAGAGTTATAAGCCATGAACCAAACCATCTACGAGGTGAAACATAACATTACGAACTTTGATTAAAAAGCAATTTTAATGCATACATTGACAGACAGGTAGGACATTGTATCATTGCATTCAGACCGAATTCAGTGATTAGACAAATATTTTAATGTCCAACGGCTCCCACAGACGATGTACACTCACCTAAAGGATTATTAGGAACACCATACTAATACTGTGTTTGACCCCCTTTCGCCTTCAGAACTGCCTTAATTCTACGTGGCATTGATTCAACAAGGTGCTGAAAGCATTCTTTAGAAATGTTGGCCCATATTGATAGAATAGCATCTTGCAGTTGATGAAGATTTGTGGGATGCACATCCAGGGCACGAAGCTCCCGTTCCACCACATCCCAAAGATGCTCTATTGGGTTGAGATCTGGTGACTGTGGGGGCCATTTTAGTACAGTGAACTCATTGTCATGTTCAAGAAACCAATTTGAAATGATTTGAGCTTTGTGACATGGTGCATTATCCTGCTGGAAGTAGCCATCAGAGGATGGGTACATGGTGGTCATAAAGGGATGGACATGGTCAGAAACAATGCTCAGGTAGGCCGTGGCATTTAAACGATGCCCAATTGGCACTAAGGGGCCTAAAGAGTGCCAAGAAAACATCCCCCACACCATTACACCACCACCACCAGCCTGCACAGTGGTAACAAGGCATGATGGATCTATGTTCTCATTCTGTTTACGCCAAATTCTGACTCTACCATCTGAATGTCTCAACAGAAATCGAGACTCATCAGACCAGGCAACATTTTTCCAGTCTTCAACTGTCCAATTTTGGTGAGCTTGTGCAAATTGTAGCCTCTTTTTCCTATTTGTAGTGGAGATGAGTGGTACCCGGTGGGGTCTTCTGCTGTTGTAGCCCATCCGCCTCAAGGTTGTGCGTGTTGTGGCTTCACAAATGCTTTGCTGCATACCTCGGTTGTAACGAGTGGTTATTTCAGTCAAAGTTGCTCTTCTATCAGCTTGAATCAGTCGGCCCATTCTCCTCTGACCTCTAGCATCAACAAGGCATTTTCGCCCACAGGACTGCCGCATACTGGATGTTTTTCCCTTTTCACACCATTCTTTGTAAACTCTAGAAATGGTTGTGCGTGAAAATCCCAGTAACTGAGCAGATTGTGAAATACTCAGACCGGCCCGTCTGGCACCAACAACCATGCCACGCTCAAAATTGCTTAAATCACCTTTCTTTCCCATTCTGACATTCAGTTTGGAGTTCAGGAGATTTCCTTGACCAGGACCACACCCCTAAATGCATTGAAGCAACTGCCATGTGATTGGATGATTAGATAATTGCATTAATGAGAAATTGAACAGGTGTTCCTAATAATCCTTTAGGTGAGTGTATATACATATACATACTCTCGCAGTTCAAAACGCTTACACTACTACCGATTGTCATAGTTACGCCAGTTATGCTTTTTTTGTAAGTTGAATACGGAAGGCGATCTGGCGGAAGCTAGATATTTTACTTTATAACGTGTTAAATATGAATATTTTTCTTACACAAACGCATTGGTTCGCTTCAGTAGGCCTTTATTAACTCCCCGGAGCCGTGTGGATTACTTTTATAATGGATGGATGCACTTTTTTGGGCTTCAGATTTTGGGCTGTCATTCACTGCCATTATAAAGCTTGGAAGAGCCAGGACATTTTTTAATATAACTCTGATTGTATTCATTTGAAAGAATAATGTCATTTACACCTAGGAGGACTTGAAGGTGAGTAAATCATGGGGTAATTTTAATTTTTGACTTTCAACCAGCATAACAAAAATGTTTCTGGAACATATCACCTACCCTGCTTTTAAGCTAAAAAGTATTTGGAAAAAAATATTGCAAAATGTGCATATATACAAATATTCATGTAGTTTAAGAGTGTAGGGAGACTATTACGTCATTCGCTGTGCTTCATGGGAGTTGGTTTGCACATGCTTGTTGCGATTCTTTGATTGGTGGAGATTTCTTTGCAGTAAAGTTTTTCACAAGGAATTCTACTGTTAACCATGAATATTTAAAATAAGCTGAAATAATGTAGGCTGGTTGCTTTAACAAAAGCATATACAATCGATTATCAACCTTGTAGCTTAGAGAACTGTCTTTCATAGTTTATAAATTATAGTTAAAAATCAATTTGCCGATGCAGAAAATGAAAGGGACCCAACTGTTGCACTATATTCAACTTCCTGTGAGGTGATCAAATCATGAATCGGACGGGAGCCACTACTTTTAATTCAGAAATTTTCACATCTTGACTGACATATTTACATTCTTTACATTTGGATTCAGTGAAACAGGTAGACCTCTAAAGCAGAAAACATTCCCAACACATGGAATGATGAACTGTCCAGAAACTGAATTGATCTGCTACATTTTGCTATCTACATTTTTACATCGCCACCAGTATGATGATGTGCATAAGAACTCGAAATGTTCTCACATTCTGTAAATGTTTTCAGTCTTTGTTGTTTCACAGGGTCAAGTGACATCATCTGTACTTTACACCGTGTCACCTGAAGCTTTACCAGTGACACGTACACAACATGCCACTGGATTAAAGATAATCACACCATTGTGATTCAAGAGATTATTAATGGCATAAATAGACATTGTATCTGACCTATTTTTAAATTAAATGTCATTCATTAAGACATAAGACAAGTACACCTAGAGTGACATGGACAGCATAGACAATGCGTTCACATTATAATAAATATATTCCAAGCAAACCTTACACTTTACACAATTATGTTTGTAATCTATGAATACAAGCTCATCTTAATGATTGATACAATACTGTATGTACAATTCCCTTTAAATATTGTTCAAGTGAACAGGTGACAAGGATGGTTTATGGGGTGCATGATGATTTATAGCAATCCATTTCCTTTTAAGCGGCAGGTTTCTTTTTGTCTTTTTTACCTTTATACCTGCACTCATCACCTCATGTCTTTGGTGTGCGGCACAGAAATCACACTTACAGTAGTGTCTTCAGTACATTACAATTTAACTCTTGCCATTTAAATAAGAGAATCTGTTTGGCACAATGGAAGTGTGGATGTTTGGTGAAGTTCAGGCATGTTCTGAGGAGGTGGCGTTCACACCTCCACATCCGGATCTGAACCCAACCCTTGCTTCTGCAAAGCGTCTTCCCTCTTCATCTTTGGCTTCTCAGTTCGGGTGTGCCACACCAGCACCTGAGCAAAAGGGAAATCATTTCAATAGTAAATAAAGGAATAGTTGACCAAAAAAAGCTTCATTTACTCATCCTTATGCCATTCCAAAAAGGGTTGGGCAAAATTCTAAATTTAAGAATGAAATTAGTGTAAATCAGGTCATGTGAAGCAAGTCATGGGATTCGGAAATTGAATTGAAATTTTAAAAAAATTCTTAATTTATTTCCTGATTCCAACCAATGAAAATCTCATTAGGTTCTTGCAAGTCACATGACTGACCATGATGTGGTAAGCAGTGTTGTTATTTTTACTAAATATACTAGAACTATTTAAAAACATAACCAGAATCCAACTGTTGCTCTATATGATTCAACTTCCTGTGAGGTGACCAACTCATGAATTGAAAGGGAGCCAATACTTTAATTTTTGTTTATTTGAAATATAGCTGAAATAAAATAAAATCTAAATATTAGATTAAAAATGTCAACTACATTATTAGAAATGTGGCCTTGGCAACTAACAGAAATAAGATGGAGTTGTTGAAGTGATAAAATTACCAATTGAATTAAACAAACAAACAAACTAAAACTGAAATACAAATACATTAAAGCTAATAAAATGACAAAAGCACATAAAAGTTCAAATGAAAATATAAAAATGAAAGCAAATTCAAAATAATAATAAAATAAAATTGAATATACAAAACATGAACAGCTATGGCAAATATTTTCTTTGCATGGAAAAGTGCTACTCTGCATGTATAAATAGAAAATAATATGGGGTCAGAATGATATAAATGACAAACGTTTAATTTTTTGGAGAACTCAATCTCAATCTCTGTTCCTGCATGAAAATGCAAACAAATTTATTTTAATTTGCAAATGTCTAAGAGTTAATAAACAGAAACCTCCCAAAAAAATAAAAGTCATAAAATAAGCTCATGTTAATATGCAACAACGCTGGTTAATCACCAAACTCTAGGTGCTGAATAAAGAATATACCTTGGAGCACAAGTCTGCTTTGGGTTCAAGGTCCTCCATAGTAACCATGTGTTGAAGGAAGCTACTTTCCAGGAAGCCCATCTGAGCATCACCGTCAAACCGTGCTTCGGGATTGGTCATTACCAACCTCAGGGACACTGCAAAACCAGCCATGTCGATGGGGAAAGGCCGATTGGGGCGCCAGCCAGTGTGGAAACGCACAACCTTCCCATCCTCCACCACGGGCCGCTCAAACTTCATCCCGCCCACCAGACCCACAGGCCACACAGAGACACGGTATGTGTACCGCATCTGAGGATGATGGGAAGGAGATTGTGAATGGGGGAAAAAAGTATATGATAAAGACAAAGAAACAAATCAGGAGACCTTCTGTCCATAGACAAAGACTATGTACAGACTCAACATGGTTTTGAGAAGGGTTGATGTAATTGAGACCAAAGAATCTTTTTACACCTGAAGCACAGCTCCACCTAGAAGTGTAACCAGGACTTGAGATGATCTCATGTTCAGTTTTTAATAAAAATTCTCAAAAACATTACAACATCTGGAACAAGTTTTGCATCTAAATCAACCAATAAAAACTTTATTAGTACCATTTTCTACATATTAAAATAATTAATTAGAAACGTCATTACAATCTTTGCACATGGAAGTACGGGAACTATGGTAGTGATAAAATAATTTTAGCTCATTTTTTATTTAGGTAAAGGTAATTCATTTCTTTAAATATTTTAATACTTTTAATATTGTAAAGGAAATCATTGTAGAAACAGTTTAGATTTTCCTACAAAACTTGAGAAACCTAAGTTAATTTAAGTGTGTCCAAATATTTGACTGGTATTAAACACTACTGTTCAAAAGTTTGGGTTCAGCAAGATTTTTTTTTAAAGAAATTAATACTTTTATTCAGTACGGATGCATTAAATATCAAAAGTGACAGTAAAGACTTATTATATTACAAAATATTTATTTTTCAAATGAATGTTTGAACTTTATGTTCATCAAAGAATCCTGATTTTTTTTTTTTACAATTTTCACAAAAATATTAAGCAGCACAACTGTTTTTAACATCAATAATAGTAAGAAATGTTTCTTGAGCACCAAATCAGCATATTAGAATCATTTCTGAAGGATCTTGTGACACTGAAGACTGGAGTAATGATTTTGCCATCACAGGAATAAATTACATTTTAAATGTAAAAATAGAAAATAGAAAACAGTTCTTTTAAATTGTAGTAATATTTCACAATATTAGAGTTTTTACTGTACTCTTTGATCAAATAAATGCAGCCTTGGTGAGCATAAGAGACTTTCAAAAACATTGAAACAATGTTGCCAACCCCAAACTGTTTAACGGCAGTGTATATTTAACCATTAAAACACCTCACCTCTTCAAAAAGCTGCAGGCTGTATGTGTTGTCATCATCAGCAAAGTACACCACAGCCTCCTCGAGGGCAGCCGCTTCCTTTCCCTCAGCAGCAGCTCCCATCTCTCTGAGCCAGCGTAGACCCTCGTTCCTCTGCTCAGCACCCCGAGGCTTCAGCCAGCTGGGATCGCCTTCCTGGAGCTTTCTGTCCTTGGGTGTCAGCTTGTGTAGATGGGTGTAGGTCAAGCCAGATGCAGCCAGGAAGTCTGTGACGAGCGGAGTGGGCTGAGGAGCGTCCTCCACCACAATCCAGTGGAGCTGAGGTACATGGAGCAAGGTGTGAGTCAAACGAGTCAGCTCAGCTTTCTGCACCAGTCTGGAGAGAGGATGAAGAGGGAGAAAGAGAGAGATTAAATTCTGTAGAGTTTAGGGTACCTTTCCAAAAACGATTTTTTATTCTTATCCAAAACATCCAAACTTCATTAAACCTCATTTTGGAGATATTTTAATGTCTATAGGGCCATTCAGAATGCATTTTTGTGTTTAAAAACACGAGATGCAGGGAAGTGGAATGGAGATGCGCTTTTTAAAAGTTGAACTTCTTTTAACATAAGCACCGCCTTTTGTAGTATGCCATGTCATGCGCAAGACACTGCAAAAGACAAGACGCGAGTGCAACATCCATCTTGCACGTTTACATAAAGAACAATGAAAAGTCAGTGCAGAACGTGAGATGCAGGGTAGTGAAGTAAAAAATGCAATGTGTTTTTAGAATGTGTGTCATGAGTGAGCTGTTGAAAAAGACATGAGACACAAGCGTAATGGTCAAACACATCAGTCTAGCGCATGTTTACGCAGAGATAAAACGGAAAAGCAGTGCAGCGAAATGCAAAAACGTGTTCTGCATGAGCGGCCCTTAAGAATTTAACTGTACACCGTATTTGCACAATGCAAAGCTTAGAGACCATTCACACAGAATGCATTTTTGCAGTGAAAAATTTGTGCAGTGGAGCATGACTCATTTCCATAATTGGCTCTTTTTAACAGTATGTTGCAAAAAAAAATTGGTTCAAAACAATTCTTTACATCATGGCGTAAACATGTAGTTGACTGTGTCATGCAATGGTAGTTTAGGATGTCTCTGATGTGGCATTTCAAATAGTAATGCCAAATTTACACAGCAAAGGTGGCATAGAAGTACTTCTGAAGTGGCATTTAGGTGTCTTTCCACAGACTGTTTAATACTTCTCAGAGGTGGCATTAATGCATTTAAAGGATTAGTTCACTTTAAAGGAACACAGCAACTTTTTGGGACTTTAGCTTATTCACCGTATCCCCCAGAGTTAGATAAGTTTATACATACCATTTTTATCCCTGTGCATGCCATAACTCTGTCTGACGCACACCCACCGCTAGCCTGCTTAATAGCATTGCACCTACTGCACCCATGGTACGGCAGCAAAGTTCCTGGATTATTACGCAGGATTGAGAGTATAGTTCCTAGCCATATCGGTCTAGAAAATTGCAACTTTTCATTTTCCGTTGGTCTTAGTACACGATGTAGCTATACACATCACAACATGTAAATAGGAAAATGTTGGCGTTATTTTGTCACTTATTGAGCAGTAGGCTAGATGGAGCCGGTGGGTGTGTCAGACCGAGTTATGGCACGCACGTAGATGAGAATGGTATGTACGGACTTATCTAACTCTAGGGGAAACAGTGAATAAGCTAAAGTCCCAAAAAGTCAGCGTGTTCCTTTAGAATGAAAATTACCCCATGATTTACACACCCTCAAGACATCCTAGGTGTATATGACTTTCTTCTTTCTGATGAACACAATTGGAGTTATATTTATAAATATCCTGAAGTTTCCAAGCTTTATAATGGCATTGAACAGGGCCCACGAGTTTAAAGCTCAAAAAAGTGCATCCATCCATCATAAACGTACTCAACACGGCTCCGAGGTTTAATAAAGGCCTTCTGAAGCGAATCATTGGGTTTGTGTAAGAAAGATATCCATATTTGACATGTTATAAAGTAAAATATCTAGCTTCCGGCGGACCGCCTTCCTTATTCAACTTATGAAAAAAGCATAACTGACACGACTTATGACATCGGACGTAGCCTAAGCGTTTTGAATTGCGAGAGGTGTTACACTTTCTTCGTAAATTGAATACGGAAGGCGGTCTGGTGGAAGCTAGATATTTTACTTTATAAAGTTTTAAATATGGATATTTTTCTTACAAAAACCCATCGATTCACCATTATAAAGCTTGGAAACATCAGGATATTTTTTAATATAACTCTGATTGTGTTCATCAGAAAAAAGAAAGTAATTTACACCTAGGATGTCTTGAGGGTGAGTAAATCATGGGGTAATTTTCATTTTAAAGTGAACTAATCCTTTAAGGCATCTTTACACAGCTGAGTTATGGCTGGTCTGTGCCTGCTCAAAAGACACAATGCAGCACAAAAGCCAGAATTATGACTCTGACCCACCTCAGCCCCCTAGTATAACAATATGCAGTTAAAATGGTTGTGTAAATGCATTTCTCTCACCTCTGAGCAGCATTAAACAGTCTGACACCTAAATGCCACTTCAGAAGCACTTCTGTGCCACTTTTGCAGTGTAAATTTGACATCACATAGCAAAAAGGGAAAAAACTGATACTAGGGGTTGAGGTGGTTCAGAGCAGGCATAATTTAGTCTGGCTTTTATCTGGCATTGCGTCTTTACACTGAATAGACCAGCCTTAACTGTAAAGAAGCCTTAACATTACCAACAACTTTAACACTTTTCTATTAATGCCTTGCAAGCTTTTATATTTCCTTCAGTAAAACTAGACATTGTGAATGAATGACATTCCTGCATTATTGTAATCTTGAAACAGCTGCCTACATACCTTGCATATGTGGGTGTTATCACATATATTTTGGGCACATCAGTCTTCTTCAGTTCTGATGTTTTTATGTGTTCCTGCAGCTTCTGCAGCTCAGTTCGCAGATGAGAGATCTGCTGATCTTTAGACAAGCCATGATCTCTACAGTCACAGCGCTGACCTGCAGAGAAGAAGCATTGTCATGGTTAACAATAAATGATTCAAGGCTGAATGAACAAGGTAATGATGATAGTGATCCCAGTCTTACCCAACTGCATCAGCGCATAGATGAGTCCTAGCAGAGACACCATGAAGTACATGACAAACACAGTCTTCAGCTTCAGTCTCATCCTCATGATGACCCGCTGATGCTGAACTCAAGACTGATGGAGGGCGATGAAACCGGTGATCAGGAAGACAACCCATGTGAATGCATCATGACAGCCACGACAACAGCTGTCGAAAAAAATAGAGATTGTTTGCAGCTTTTCAAATACTCCCAGTGCATAAAACCAGATATCAATTTCAGTATATATGATTGGACGGTTACAACTAATGTATTTTATTATATTACACTCAATTACGTGTATTAACTTAAAGTTGAGAAGAATAAATCCTTTCCGGTCGCTTCATTTTGTGTATTACAGACAGCGTTGTGCGTCTCTATGGATTCTAGTGAAGTGCAATATGCACACAGCGAACCCATTCATCCACTGCGCAGTACCAACAACTTCCGCTTTGAATGTGTAACACGGTCAATAATCTCCTCAAGC
Organism: Rhinogobio ventralis; assembly: GCA_039654625.1. Lineage (NCBI taxonomy): Eukaryota > Metazoa > Chordata > Actinopteri > Cypriniformes > Gobionidae > Rhinogobio > Rhinogobio ventralis. The sequence goes on from CM077193.1 coordinate 39,440,153, forward strand.
ATGGAAATAGAACATAGTTCCGCCCTCTAACTTTTGTTCCAAAGACGTTAAACAATTAATTTAACCCTCACTACAAGAAATACTACAAAAAAAAACAAAACAAAACAAAAAACTTGGCGAGGCGTCAAGTAGCTTTAAGTAGCTTTAAGTAGCTTTTATAAATGTGCTTTAGAAGAAAAGAAAAAAACATTACTGGTATGCATTTTGAGACAAAACAATAGCACTGACATATTTTAAGATATATCAGTGCAAGTTGGTTTCAGTTAAAACAGCTCAAACATGCATTTTAGTCTGGGACTTCCCAAACGGACGAGGCGTTTATACTATTCTTTCACACTACAAAAGAATCGTGTAAAACTCAGTGACATTAGAACAAAATCCCGACTCCCACTGTAGGCTCCATTTACTTTACATCAAAACAGGGTCAGTCATAAGACAAACGGCAGTCGTTATTGTGCTGAATACTGAAACGTGTGATTATGTTCATTGTATAACTCAATCCATACTATTAATAAATTAGTTTAAAATAAATGAATACTTCCATTCAGCAAGGATGCATTGATAAAAAATGACAGGACTTTTACATTACACATTATTCTTTTTTTTTTCAATAAATGCAGTTCTTATGAAATTTCTATTCATCCAAGAATCCTAAATACAAAATTATTACGCAGGACAACTGTTCTTAATATTGATAAATGAAATGTTATTGAGCACCAAATCAGCATATTATGCAATGATTCACGTGACACTGGAAAATGGCTGCTAAAAATTCAGCTTTGCCATCACAGGAATAAATAGCATTTTTAAACAAATTAAAATAGAAAAAAACATTTTAAATGATACATTTCACAATAGTAGAGTTTTATTGTACTTATCAAATAAAATGAAGCCTTAGTGAGCATAAGAGACTTTTTTTAAGAAAAAAAAAAGTTTAATTGGTATATTTCTCAAATCCATTATATAAATATTTTAATCTTGAAAGGTCTGTAAAATTTAAATAGTGCTGTTGACATTCCTTAACCAACCATTTCTTAAAATAAATAACATTATGAGCATGCCGTTTTCTCTTCAATGTGAAGTTCAAAGGACTCAGACAACAAAGCAGCCTTTCTTAATACAACTGAGGGTGGGGATTTGATTATCAGTGTCACGGCATGGAGTTTTTCCACCTACTAAAATCAACAGTTAAGAACAGCTTATTTAAGACACATCTGAAACAGTAAAACCAATCAGTCCACTAAATATCAAGAAGTCAAACAAGATTCCTTTATTTGTTGCATACAAATCAAACGCATAACAAAGCTGGAATGACCTTTCGTTTCAGTTCAACAGGAGAGCACAAGACAGGAACACTCATCTCTCAAACTGTTTTTAACTTTTGTACATCATTTTTCCAATGTCTTTGAAGGCAAATAAAATGTACATGGAAAACAGATTATATACAGTGAAGAAAAATGGAAATATACAGTAATGACATGATAAAAAAATTTTATGATAAAAAAGTAAAATGAAAGAATATTTCTACCATAGCTAACATGCCAACCCCTTTATCAAATCAAACATCAACATAATCCTCATCCATCAGTTTCCTAATATAGCGGTTATAAAACATTTTGTTGAATGACCTGAGACAGTCTAAGTGATTACGAATTATAAACAGTACAGATCGTAGTTTTCATATTCTTGAAGTGAGAAGCAAACTTCCGCTTTAGTTAAAATACATTTACCCTGAAAAGTGATAGAGGAAAAATGGCTGTAACAACCACTGTGACCAACACCTGCATTCACTCTGGTTAAAAAAAAAAAAAACGTTCTGGAAAAAAAAAAGCAGGCTTTTTTTGGATGAGCCTCACCATGCTGATACCTGAGGTGAGAAGTTACATTTGATTCACAGTGGCTTTTACTGCCTTTTTTTGTCATTCAAACTTTATGAAACTGAGAACAGCATACTATCGCTTATGTGAAATGCTGGATGAGCTTTTTAAGTTAAAAACCAAAAGCAAGCATAGACGGGGTTTCATTGATGATCATGGGCAGGAGAGTCTGTTTTAAGGGCTTTTCTAAGAGGGGATTGTGGGTGATGGAGCAGGGTAGGGAATGAGGATGAGGAAGCTCTGAAAGAACACAGGAAGGCTTGCTCTTAATGGCAGCAGCCTCCACAGTGGCCGCCTCCATGCGCATGCCCCGACGCCTCGCCATATTTTGTTCTCCGGCTCAGAATCTCATAGGAGCAATCTTCCCCACAGCAACCGGACATACTGGGTGACGTTTCGTCAATCTCAAACCTGAAAGGAAGAAGGCGGCCATTGGTGAATTCATATTTCAACACTGAATAAGCATAGCAGTTTTTTTTCAGTAGTTGGCTAGGCACTTGTTGCTATGGCAACTGCTATCATTCAGTGTTTGGTCAATCATAGAGGCCTGTATAAAAATCTGTATTCAGAGGAGGAAGAGGAATTTCATATAGTGAGGAAGTGTTGAATGTGTATTAATCCAGAAGGATGGGACTTACTGTAAAGCCTCCCTAAAGAACTGGTAAGCCCCATGATTGTGTTTAAATACAGTCAGCATGACCTTTTTCATTTGCGTGCTGAGGAAAGAGAGTGAAACATGAGTTCTGGCAAAAGTACTACACAGGAATAAATTGTTCTGTGTTTGTTGTGGTACCTGTTGGCGATAAGCTGAAGGATTTGGATGAGAAATTTCCCCAGGCCTTTCCGCCTGACTTTACTCTCCAATTGAACCTCATAACTGAAGAAATATTATCAGAATCAGTCAGATACAAAAAACTATCTCTGGGGTCATGTGTCTTATATGGCTCAAAGAATCAATGAAGTCACACGTTGCAAAAATAACAAACAAGACAGACGGCCTCCCACACACTCACACAAACAATATGTGCAATGATAAATGAACAGACAGACATGAATAATACATCAATATTGATAATTGTTTTCATGTTGGGGACAATAACTAAAATTCTATACAATTTTGTCGTTATGTTAAAAAAAACAAAATTAAAATCAATAATTTTAAATGCTACATGTTAATTTAGGTATAGGGTAAACATACCTATTAAGCTCAAGTACCCATTAAGCACACTACGATCTTTGAGCTCAGATTATAAAAAGAAAAAACTAAATGTATCATCCTACTTGATGTCTTAACCAATTGATGCGTTTGCTACTATACACCTCCTGTAATTTCAAGCTAATCAGACCATTGCACACAGAGTATGCAATGGGTATGCATGTGTTCACACTGTCTGGTGGCCATTTTGAAACCTGTCTGAAAACTTTCACCAAAAGTGGAGCCCCTTAAATATGCATTTTTAGATGTTTAAGCCTTTATTTTCGATAAGTATAACTTCTTACAGCAAAATGAAGAGATTAATATTTAGTCTTTTGCATATTATAACCTGGATGTGGGAAATAATTCCAGTTAGATCCAAAAGATAATTTTAGCAACATAGCGCAGGTGCTGCAGAACACTGTTAGCTTACTAGCTGTATAAGCTGTGTACTTTTAAATCCATTATATTATAAATTTACAGTTTATGGATGTTCTGTGGTTTTACACTGCTGTAATTTTTAAAGACTTCATATTATTGTAAGGTGAGCTTAAAGGGTGCACAAAAATCACAGCTTCAGTGTGACATCAATAAGAAAAAGTATAATTTTATAGATATTTTCAATAATAGCTGTTCATATTAAAATATGTATGAACTTTTTTTTAGCAAAATTGTCCTTTTAAATTTAATTAAATATTTATTAATTAAAAAATGTTTGCTGTTCCAATTAAGCTCAGTGTGCTCCCTTTAAGCTCATCCACATTGAACATCTATGTAAATAGTTCATAAACAGACTTTAAATATTAACTGATGGTTGTCACTTCAAGTTAATCTTTAGAAAATTATTCTTTAAAAAATGTTGTTTAAAATAAACAAGAATTTCCCAAAAAAACATGTTGTGAGCTTAATAGCAACAGGGGTGTGCTTAAAGGGTACAAACATGTACCCATTAAGCACAGCCAGACCTTTTGTATTTAATGATGTATATCTTAATTTAAATGCTTTTGTCATTTAAAATAAAATTAAATATTATTGTGTGATAGATTAATCTTTTATTTTAACATAACTTATTGTACTCAAAACAATACCCTGTGCACTAAAATGTCTCAATGTAGATTTTGGTGAGCTTAATAGGTTCATTTACACTAACAACATTATAATATACTGTGTGAAAAATATAAATTTTCAGATTTTTTAAAATATTTTTTAATAAATTAGTGTTTGCACCTGGTATTAAGAAGCGTTTTCGTCAATCCGATCACAAGTGGATAACACTAAATACAGGTGGGGTCTAAAATGTTTTGAGCTTGTCCACTTCCAGAGGTAGTCAAAAATGCATTCGACCAGATTGCTTTTGTAGTGTAGACGCTCATGTGGTAGAATGCGTGGCAGCCACAAAAGACCACTTACTTTATGGGAAGCGTGCTAGCCAGACATGATTTAAACTGTCAGCTGAAGATCTAAGTTTGGTTTGAAGATGAAAAATGTACCAAGCACAATATTCTCTCACCATTCCTGATTTCTAATACACACGCACCGAGTTCACCATGGTCTTGCGGCTACCAGAGCAGAACCAAAAGTGGCTGCTCTCCATATGGGTTTCTGTCTTCTCCTTTTGCGTTCATATGTAAATTGCGTACATTTATTTTGTCCATTAGATCGAAAGATCTGAAACCTACTCATAGACCCCTCCCCTCAAAGAAATCAGGACAGAAGTGGTTGAAAGTGGACAAGAGATTAAAACACCAGAGGCCTGTACCATGATGGTAGTTTAACAAACTCAGGGTTACAGGATTAGTTTTGAGTTGACAAAACCAAACCAATCTATTCAGGCTTTGTTGGTCCCATGATGCTGATAATCAGCTTTCTCTGTCAACTCAGGCTTTGATCCTGAGTTTAAGAGTTTAGCTGTGACATCAGTAGTGAACAGCCAATCACATGCTGAGGTGAAACTGAGATTCACTTCTCAAGAGAAGCAGCGAGATTCATTTCTCTCTTCTGCAGAATATTACATGATCGAAAAATATTAGGAATTAAAACAGATTTACACAGCCAGAAGAAAAGAGTCTATGAAAGAGGACAACTTAAAGAAAATCGTATACAGTACGTCAATGCAAGTAAAAGTTATATAGTGAAAATTTAAAATGTTTACAGCTTTATTCCTTTATATAGCCTATTTATATTAATTTTAACAAAGTACCTGTTTGATTGATTAAAAAAATACATGTGTAATTGATTAAGAATATAATAAATACATAAATGATATCTTATTCAATTTCTATTATTATTTTAAATGAGCATGGTTAAAAGCCAGACGCTTTAGTCTTTAAAAACCATTTGCTATTTAGTGACCTTTAATTTGGAGTAGAAAAAGAGGGAGTGACTTAATTGCATCAGAGGTGTGTCACTTTGCTGACAGCTGATTGGTCCAATTTCAGTTTGAGATCTCTTATCCAGAACATAACCTGCCCTGGAGCAGGTTAGCCCTGGAGCATAAGTTACTATGGAGATGAACACTGCCTAAAAGCCAAACCACTTTAATGGTACCTAAAACATGTCTGGCTAGCCAGCTAAACCGGCTTCATGGTATAGGCCCCAGGTGTAAATGGGTAAACCCCTCGTCTAATTGTGATCCGATCAACCAACATGCATGTTGGTGTAAACACAGCCTAAATGTGTTAGATGATGGCAAATGTGATCTGAACAATTAAATGTCCAATATTGATTAAAACAACAAAAAAAAAAACTCTAATATCAGCCAATCACATACATAGTCCTAAAACATTGTGCATTGAGGGGCCGTTTACACAACACCGTTTTCAACAAAAAAATGAAAACGTATGCGTTTTGGCCGTTCATTTACATGACAACAGTGTTTTGGGGGCCTGAAAATGCAAACTTTTGAAAACGGGTTTGTGTTATTGTGTCTGAGTAAACTACAAAAATGCAAATGTGAAAACATTGGGTGTTAAAGGGATAGTTCACCCAAAAATGAAAATTAGCCCATGATTTACTCACCCTCAAGTCATCCTAGGTGTATATGTCTTTCTTCTTTCAGACGAATACAATTGGAGTTACATTAAAAAAAAAATGTCCTGACTCTTTTAAGCTTTATAATGGCAGTGAATGGGTATTTCTGTTTTGAAGTCCATAAAAGTGCATCTATCCATCATTAAAAGTGCTCCACATGGCTCTGGGAGGTTAATAAGGCCTTCTGAAACGAAGCAATGCGTTAGTGTAAGAAAAATATCCATATTTATAACTTTACAAACTGTAATCTCTAAATTCTGCTAACTGACATACGCTTCGCTTCAGAAGACCTTTATTAACCCCCCGGAGCCGTGGAGAACTTTTATGATGAATAGATGCACTTTTATGGACTTCAAAACAGAAACAGCCATTCACTATTTATTTAGTGACATCACCAACTACTGGCCTGGCAGCATAATACAGTGTTTTTAATTGTGAACGGGGATCTTTTTGACAACATTGTTGTCTGTAAGCGAAAAACTCAAAGGAAAAACTTCAGTTTTTAGTACATTGTCGTCATGTAAACATACCCTTAATAAACCGACAGATTTTTATTAATCCTCAAAGAGAAATTCATAGCCGTCCTGCGAGATCAGTAATAATTAAAGCAACATTACCAGTATAAAACCTCATCTCCACACTCCACATCGAATCGAAAGTGGGAAAAAGCTAGAGGCGTGGAGTCAGCGTCACGGGCCAGGAGATACCATGCTCTCTCGTCCTTCATCTCCTCCCTTTTCTCTCTCTCCTTCCATCCCCACTCACTCTGTTCATATCTGTCAAAACAATGCAACAATTATTAACATTTCGCACATGCACAACACTCAGTTTTACATACTTGTTCACAGGGACATTTCTCAAGGAACTGAATGTCAATGGAAAACAAAAAGCTAACAGGTATCCATTAAGACACTATACCGAAAAGCTCAAGATGCCAGACACTAACAATTTGACAATTAAAGCAACAAACTTCTAAGGCAGTAACAATATGGGATGTTGGATTACCCCACATGTTGACTTGCTCAATACCTACAGCGTCTGCATGTTGGCTCTAGTCAACTCATAGGCCCACTCCACTGTATCTGGATTCAATGCAGTTACCCGTTTACACTCAATCAGCAGGTTTAGCCTGTGACCGATTCAGACATTCACAATATTAGTAAAGCATTTAAAGAAAATGAAATGATTTTAGTTCACCAGTTTACAGGCAGACACATCTGGCAAAAGAGAAAACAAAGATAACATACCCATTTCTGTCATACTTTTTGAACACTGGCATGGCAGACAGGGGATCTTCAAGCTGTTAAAAAAATATGGGAAACCAATGCGTTAGTATTTCTCTATTACAAGAACCTAAACAAACATTGCAAAATCCACATATATTTAGAAAATATTTCTTTCAGATCTTCTCAATAAGTCATACCTTATTGGCTGCCTCCACCTTAGCACACACTGCATCCATAGCTGCCCGTTCTTCAAGTCGTCTTTGCTTTTTCTCCTTTGCCCTGTTTGATTTTCTCTAAAATAACGGAAAGACATACTGTCAAACCAGATAAATACGGAACAAAACTGTCTGAAAAATTCATACTTTATATTACAACAAATCTGGGAAAGTTCCAAGTAAATAAAACCAGACATCTGATAAGGTTAATTATGTCTAAAGCGCAGGTTGGTTGATGGTCGGAAAAATATGAATATACATATAGCGAGTTCTAAAATGAATTGAATCAACTTTGAACTAAATTAAGTAAATAATGACACTATTGTTTTCTGTACAGCTGAAATTGAAGTCCTTTAATAATTTATATATTTTTGCAACATTAAAGGTTTGGTTCACCCAAAAATTAAAATTCTGTCATTAATTACTCACCTTCATGGCATTCCAAACCCGTGAGAGCTTCGTTCATCTTCGGAACCCAAATGAAGATCTTTTTGATGAAATCGGAGAGTTTTCTGTCGCTCCATAGACAGCTACGCAACTGACACTTTGATGCTTCAAAAAATTAATAAAGAGATCGTAAAACTAATCCATATGAACGGAGCTGTTTAATCCAAAATGTCTGAAGAGACTCATGTGCTTTATATGATAAAAAGATTGAATTTAGGCTTTTATTCAAATTTAAACATCAGTGAACATAAACAGAAGCTCAACCGAACCTGCTTGACACGCAAGAACAAACCTCATTGGTTCTTGAGGAAGCTCAAATCTGCTGTGTAACACGAGAATGAACCTCAATGGTTCTTGCACATCAAGCGAACATGCTTGATCTTCCATTTACCATAACTAATGTGCGAGTAATTTGAATGCTTATATGTGAATAAAAGCCTAAATTCAATCTGTTCAAAGTGTCAGTTGCATAGCGGTCTATGGAGGGACAGAAATCGCTCCGATTTCATCAAAAAGATCATCATTTGTGTTCCTAAGATGAACAAAAGTCTTATGGGCTCAGAACGACATGAGGGTGAGTAATTCATGAAAGAATTAAAATTTTTGGGTGAACTAACCCTTTAACATGGTTATTTTCCTGTTTATTACATTGGAGCTGCTTTGAAAGACTATTATATAAAGCACTGTATAAATAAATGCGACTTGACTCAAAATTTGAGACATTGATAATCTGGGATATTTTAGGCTTTTTGAAAAATTTTAAATATGAAGACTAATGAAGACTAAATGGATCAATAATCAAATCAAGTACATTTTGTACAGACGGTCAAATGTTTTTGCTTCCACAGAAACACAATATGCTCTCAAAATGTTATTTTACCATATTTACCCATTAATAAATAATATTAGCTAGCAAGTCGCAATAATTATTGCCTAAATCTCAAGCTGAAAATCTCAAAATATTGTCCAACTATCCGTGGCGGCGTTTTGGTGACAATTGCTCTACGACCAATTTAGGCTTAAAATGCTTTTGGGAAACAGCCCAGCTTAATATGCATCAATCACAAGCAAGCAAAAACACATCCCATAAACATAATAATGTTTGCATTTGTTTCTATCCACATGTGACTTCATGGAAGTTAGAGACACGTTTGTGGACATCATAGGATAGTGGTATTTCTGTAAACGTGAGGATTTAGAGCCTGTTAAGAATTACCATCTATATTATTAACAGGAGCACATATCTAGTTTGAGGCGCAGAAAGTAGGCTTTTCTTTAGCTCAAGGTATAGCAATGGCAAAAGAAGCAGGAAACAGGTGCTGAGAACACAAAGCACGTGGAGATGAACGTAGTTATTAATAGTTTTCTATGGCGGGCTCTGTCTGTACATAAAGTTCACTACGGCCAGTGCCAGACGTAAATGTATCATTCAAACCCAAGTGACTGAGCACTGGCGCTGTCGTGAAGGGTTTGATCTCGCAGTGGCTGCTGGCATCATGCTAATTACAAGCCTGTATGAGGAGCTCAGACACACGGTTTACCCATAACACTCATATCTGACCAGCTCCTCCTATGACTTTAATGCATCGACTATTGGAAAATGATAATACAGGCAGTTTGATGAAAACAGCAACAGTTTGCCGTGTTAAATGTATCAGTGTTATTGTGCTTAGTGTTAAAGAAATGGCGCAGTCGACGAGGCACCTGAAATGAACCAGAAACCATTGGAGGTGGACGTTTGTGTACTTAGATGGACTACGAGAATCTATTCGGGACCTGAGCATCTTTAAAGCACCAAATTCCCTCGTTGTTCATGAGCTCCGCGTTTACCTCCAGCACACACACACACACACACATGCATACACATACACTCTTTCCGGGGATCATGATTTGCTTCCATCAGTCTTTGTTCAAACTGCCGCACGCATTTATCAAAACCCAAGAAAGAGCAAAGCTAACAACATACAACATGGACATACAAACTCACCCCCATTGTGCAGATTTTATACGACCACCTTGACGCGACTATTGTACTCTAAAACGCTTTAAAGAAGTTAGAGATCTGAAGATGAGATGTGGTCTGTGGCAAAGAATGTTAAAAATGCTAACGAGCGAGCTAGTCTGATATAATACAAGAGCTCGCAGGGTTGGCAGCTTGAAAAACAATCTATAAAGGAACTAGCGACGGCTGCTCGCTTTTATTTTTTCCTGCCAGATTCGCGCCAAGAAGCGGGGACGAAATTTCCGCGCTCTACTCTCCCTTTCTTTATCTCCTTCTCCTTTCCTCCCTCCCTCTCTTCACTCTTTTCTTTCCCTCTCAGCAGCACTGGGCATTAGCCGCTGAGTCTTGGGGAAATGACGACATAGGGTTTGGGGTTAAGGGTCAAGCTCTCTCCACATGCTTCCTCATGTTGAAAGGTACTTTGAGTGACCAAGAGCTGTAAAGATAAATTGATGTAAATGACAGGTAATTTATATAAATAGCAGTTTTGTTTGATGGGTATCGTGAATTCTGTTTAGTCGTATTTAACCTAAATCTGTAGCATTCTTTCAAAAGATTAGGGGATAGAGGATACTTGATAAAAATACATAAAATAAATATTGTGCACGTTATATAGAAAAAGTTGTTTTAAAATCACATTTGTATATTATAATATTTTGGAACAGTTATGTGACATCATGTTTTCCCTAGTGAAAAAAAATTACCAAAATATATTTGAAATACATTTATTTTATGCTAAGTACACTACGAATACATTTACATATTATGTGCTTAATATAAATACCCTACAATTGTACTTTTAGGATACTAAATTGGTATACTTAAAGTCTGCTAAATTGGAACAATGAATTTTGTACTTAATGCATGTTAGTTATCCAGAAATTGTGCTGAGGTCCAACTAAAGATATACTTAAGTATATTTGATTATGCTAATGTGAAATTATTGCAAGTGTAGTTTAGGTACACTTTAAATGTCTTGCATTTAAAGACTGATATTATAAACAGATCATACTATCCTTACTAATAGTGATATTGAAACACATTTCAGGCTTATTATTAAAAAAATGTGCGTTGTGCAATAAAGAAGTACTCCAAATAAAGTTTAATTATAATATTTATATCAGTAAGCCTCAGGCATTATGTCAGTAAATATGTTAATGGGTTTGTAGTATACTTAGTATGAAATAAATGTATTTTAAATACATTTTGGTATAGGTTTTTTCACTAGGGTTCACTGTCTTCTGTCTTAAGCTATATATATATATATATATATAGCTTAAGACATATATATATATATATATATATATATATATATATATATATATATATATATATATATATTTGTAAGTGAATACACACAAAGTATATTTTATGGACTTCTCCAATAAGGCAATAAGGTTACAAAAAAAAAATACTAACGGATTTACAAATGGAGAAAAATAAAAATAAAAAATAGAAAGTGCCTTTATTTATTGCTGACATCCATCATCTCTGTCCTTTTCTTTCATGTATGTGTATGTAATACTGGCACTCCAAACTGAAAACTACATCAGTGATGTAGGCCTATTTGTCTCCTTGGAGTCTTTGTAAACTCATGTGTAACATTTATTACCCTTTGCCTCCAGCCTGTCACCCTCAGGATTCCTTTTTTCCATTCATAAAGAATTCCATAATCCAACTCTTTATCGTTGTTTGTGTTGAAGTTTGCTGTTTTTTGTGTTTTAGTCTATGTGCAAGGTACGTCAGTAAAACAATGAAAGATTGGGTCACAATGACATGTGATGGCGATATGTGTGATGATTTTTTTTTCTTAGTATGGCCCCATTGGCTAATAAATGGAAGTAATAGGCTTTTAATGTTTATGGATTGATTGATTTTTTTATGGGAAAGGTTCATTTGGGCATTGACTGTAGCCTGGGGAACACAGTGGTTTTAATGAACGATTATGCATCACTTTTGCATAATTGCAACAAATGGAATAGAAAAGATGGAATGGTAACAAATGGAACACAAATAGATGCTCATATTAACTAAAATTCTAAATTATGTGCACAATTTTCTAGGTACAAATTAAGCCCATCAGGGACATAACAAAATGCTTGGTATCATATTTTTATGATAAACATTAAATTACTATAAATTCTTTCAATTCATTATAATGGAGATATATGTTTAGTTGATCCACCAGACCACCACCACCTGACCAACATGTCCGAGGGAATGAAGTATTATCAGAGGCCTATAATGACCCTACAGTACCTCTTTTGTCCACAAGGTAGCACTAGTTGACAATACAGGGCAGCAACTTAAGTTGCTACTGTGGAGGATCTGCTACTGTGTGTCTCTACCTTCACCTTGGAGAATTATCGCATGGCTTGAACTGCCTCGAGAGCGCATTTAAATACCAGTGGTAATCAATTTCAATACATCGAATGTAAACTTTTAACCTCACACATCTAGGGTGGGCTTGACAGAATCCCTTGTTGAACACGCGTTGCTTCTTTATTATAAACAACCCACAGTCGTAAGTCATAACTTATAGGGTCTATCCATGTGTTGAATGCAAAGAACGCTGCATATTCTTAACCACGCCCCTCCCGCAGATGGGCCGTCACGAAGCCCCGCCCCGAACCTTTTGTTTTCGGGTAATCTGTCTCGCGACGGGGAGAGATGGCATTTTCAGGAGGGGAAACAAGGGAGGGGGGTCAGAGAGTTCACCGCTGTTAAAAATCACCGTTTCCGTTGCACCACAACGCACACTGAACCATAATACATGTTCGATAACCACGATGGAGTGATTTTAATACCTATTAAAATGTTTATAAATAAACATATCACGACCTAAAAGGTCATACTATACACGAGAACAATGGGTGGTGGGCTTACTTGTTATTGCTGAGAGTTTATGTGGAAAAATAGGGCAAGACTCAAACTACACCTTCGGGCCTGTGGTTGCGAGCAGAGATCAGTGCTGAAAACCTCTTTCTCTGACTAGTATGCATGTGCGCGCGCGCACGCCCGCGTGGGGGGTGGTGGGGGGAGTGTAAGAAGAGGAGGAATAGAGAGAGGGGGAGGGGAGGAAAGAGGAACTCAGAGGTGATGAGGATGGAGGAAGTCTAACAGAGAGGAAGAGGAGAGAGAGTGAGAGAGAGAGAGAGATACAAAAAAGGAGAGATCACCATAAAGGGACCACTAAGGTGAGTTAGAGAAAATGGAGATGGTTCTTTTGCACAGTTACTGGCAAGATGGCATGAAGAAGGGGAGGGAGGAGATGGTTGAAGAGAAACACAGAGAGGGGATGGCTGGGAGGGGTCTTATGCCACAAGTGCTGGTATGTCTGTCTCTGTTCTTGTCTGCAAAAACCACAGAAAGAGTATCAATGTATATGGGTGTATAAGGAAGGATCTGTCCATCATTTGGGCCTGCTGGCAGATTGTGTCAAGAGGAGTTCAAGACCAGTCTGATTCCAGTCTTTAATCTGTATACGTCAGTATTAGAGTTGTGTCTAGATATGAAGTTTATTCTCACCTGTAATACCTCCAGGTTATGTTTAATTGTTGTAGACCAGGCTTACAGTGTAAATAATATTGATTTATTTAGGACACAGTCACCCTTTTATCAATTGGATGTTGTAAAAGAATTATAACTCAAGCCTAATCCACGATATCCATCATAAAATGCTCGTTATTATGGTAAATAAGCAAGTTCTAGGTTTTTTTCTCCCCTGCATACATTAGTGAAGGGTCTAGGCAGCCTCAGCACTGCATTGCACAGCTGACGAATCCTTCCGCACACACAGCAGGAAGTAGTTCCGTATGATTTAATGTGGGAGCACCGCAGGTAAAGCACAAAGTAATGGATCGCTATTGAACTCGTTTCACGAAGAGAGTTGTCAGAGAGGTTCTAAATATGTTTAAATATAAACATATGCGCAATTAACGTCTGAATAACGGATTTGTACGACTGGAGGGTGTCATTAAATCATTTATTTTTAATATTGTGCGTTTGTGAACTGCGAAAGTCAGATTAACTCATGAAACGAGCCTTTACATTGTCCGACGCACTTGTTATGAATTTAATGCCGGTTAAAGGGACTATGTAATTGACATGGAAGTAAGTTGGGGAGAGGCGAACAGAGCGGAAGGTTTTTCCTCGGTTGTGAGGAGTTCTCAGGTCTCCCCGGCACATACACACACACGGATAGGATCCGTATGCGACCGATGCAATGAACTGGAGAGAATGAGAAACGTGCGAGTATCCACTGACTGAAGCTTTAATGTAGTTGAATATTACCAGGCGTGCGTAGTGCTGATGTTTTACAGCACTTATTTTCTCGCTCAATAAGTTTGAATAGGAGAGATAGAAAGCAAGCCAGGTAGTGAACTGCTATTCGGACTGGCAACTAACGTTATAAGGCAAATGTTCAGCGACAGCTAGCCATCAACTGGAATAGGGACATAAGCGTGGCTCCACACAAAAGGACTCAGACTTGAGTGAGCGACTGTGCAAAAGTGAGGTAAGGGGAAAGATGCCTTTTTTCCTTTTCTGTACTGTTTAAGTTTGAGCGATGAATTACCAGTGCCCGAGCAAGATCTGTGCGCGTTTACTCGGAGAAATGTTTAAATGAACAAGGAACAGATGATTGGATGGTGGTCGGAGTGATGGGACCTCTCGGAGTTTTAAGGGTGCAATCGATAACTGTTTTCAGCTGAAACGCTATTACGAGTTGATTGGACACTTTGTTATGCGAGGGACAGTTCAGTGCCACACAATTGAGTGTCTTGGACTTCTCTGAAGAGCACGTTTAAATTCACACTGAGCCGGACGGCAACTTCAATCAATAGAGACACTGGTCGTGACGTCACGCACTCTATTCAACGTATTTTATGACACATAACGAATTTGTTACTTAACAAGTGAGAATTAATCTACAATCTAATTTACGATTTTGATGACGCGTAATGCATTGTGTAATTATGTAATTGATTGCGCTAGTATCATCTCGCAAACGCATCTTTTGTGTCCACTTGTATAGATTAGAGACATTTACTTTTTTGTTTGTGTAGTTGTTTTGGATGTTCAAAATAACAATTCAAAGAGCCTCTTTAAATTATAATTTATGAAAATGGCGAGAGGTGCACTTTGGTGGTTGGCTATCACAATGGCATTAGCTTAGGAAAATAATTCTTTGGGCATTGTTTACGATTTCTAAAGG
Source organism: Rhinogobio ventralis (assembly GCA_039654625.1). NCBI lineage: Eukaryota > Metazoa > Chordata > Actinopteri > Cypriniformes > Gobionidae > Rhinogobio > Rhinogobio ventralis. Next base: position 39,455,360 of record CM077193.1, read on the forward strand.
ATGGTATCTATTGTTCTGGAACTATTCATGCACATTTTTGTAAAATGATGAAAGTCAGCTGTTCACTCCCAGGCATCGTTAGTTTTCTGTAATCATTCGCGAAACAAAGACCTCTTGTCCACCAATTGAAAGTCTCATTTATTGGCCTTGAAACAAGTGAAAGTTATCTAAATTCATTACAAATTTCGAAACATTACACCAAAGTGTATCTCCCGCGCTTTGTGGTTTGATACATCAGCCAGGCGAAATGAACTCCATCACCTGCCGCTCAAAACACAGCCAAGAGCGTTTAAACCTCCACAACATCTTTCACTGTCTCTTGAGCCAGACTTAATTTTCATACAGTCAGATATATTTCAGTCGTTTGTACTAATTTGAGGCTAATTTCATAACATACTGAGGCTGTTCACAGAAAGAAAATACGTGTGTATAATGTTACTTACTAGAGGAAGTCAATAAAGATTGAGAAACCATATTTACAGCAATATGTCTTATCAAATAGATCAGATCAAATTCTTTCCATGAAGCATAACTTATTGTATTAGTCAATCAATATGCTGCTACATAATTTATATACAGAAATTAAAATTAATCATTTACTCATGCTCATGTTGTTCTAAACCTGCATGACCTTTTGTGGAGCACAAAATAATGTATTTGGAAAAATATCTATCTTATCCATACAGTTCGTTATTAGGGCTCAGTGTTGTTTTAAACCACGTTGACTTTCATTGTATGGGTAAAAAACGGTTCAGGTTGGGAAAGACACGAGGTGAGTAAATTATGACAGAATTTTCATTTTTGGGTGAACTATCCCTTTAAGACTTTGAAAACAAAGGCCAATGCTGATTGTTTTGAACTCAGTCTCTCTCTCTCTCTCTTTCTCTTTCCCAGCCATGCCATCAGTGATGGAGCGATCAGGGTCTGGTGTGCTGTCCCGAAGCAGGGCCAAAACAGTCACGAACGGGAACAGCCAGCACTCTGAGGAAGAGAGCAGCGATGAGGAACACGCACATGGTGTGTCTGACACATTCACACACAAACCCAGCAACTCCAAGCCACCATCTGCACCTTTATTCCCTTACATGTTAGCACAGTTTCAATCCTAAATTGTTTAAGTGTAAAATGTTTCAATATATCAGTGTCTGGATGTATATTTGTTCAAGCATCCCTATTCTCTTTTCCTCCTCTCTCTCCGCCCACTTTTTTCCTCTGCCGTCTGTGAGGATGTACTGCTGGTTTTTAACTCTGCCTGCCTGTGTTTTTTTCTTTTTTTCCCTTCTCCCTGACCGTCCTTTTCCCTCTTGCTCTTTTGAAACAGACAGTATGATCCGCGTTGGTGGGGACTACCAGGCACAGATCCCAGAGTTTAAACCAGGTAAAGAGGAAGATGGGAGTTAATCTCAGAAGAGATGAATATATCTCTGAACTCCATGCATTTTTCACAGTCTGCATGAGCATGATAAGATAAAGGGCTGCGTGTAGGTGTTTCTGTTTGCACTCAAGTTATGAAGAGTAGGAGAGAACACAGCTATAGTCTTTGAGTGTGTGTGTATATGTATATATGTATATATATATATATATATATATATATATATATATAAACCAGCAGAGAGGCACAGAGAAGTGAAAAAAGCAAGGTTGTGTGTGGAGGAAACTATTGCATATTTATTTGAGAGAGGCTACTGTGCTGTGTGACACTTGTTTGTTCTTTGTGTTGACAGACTGTGGATCCCGCTACAGTGAGAATGACCAGAGGAGTATGCTGGTCTGGTCACCAAACAGCCAAGTGTCCGATGCCATGTGTAAGGAACAATTAATCACATATAAAAAGTTTGATGAGGAGTGCTTTAGAAAAGGAAAAGAAGCCAGTATACTGTAGGGCTGTGCCGATACATTCTCTTATACAGTAGGTGCAATGTGTATTTTTCTCACAATATTGCATTGATCCTGCAAATCCTGCAGATTTAAATGCCTTGCTCTAGAAACTACCTTTAAATTGTGAATTGTGTTGGCCAACAATCCATTTAAAATGATAAATTGAATCATGATTTAAGTTAATTTGCCATTTTTAAATGCTTTTCTTTTTTTGCATATGTATAACAAAGTAGTCAAATTATGTTGTTATGATAACTGGATTTAGTTAAAGTAACTGTTCAGTTAATTTACAGTTATTCCATTTCCTGCCTAAGATTATATTAAGTATTTTAAAGAATTCTATAAATGCATGAGTCAAATTGTTTATCGGATCATATCTTGCATCAAATCCAATTGATTTGTTTTAAAATGACAAAAAACTGATTTGAATCAAATTGAAACCCAGTGAATCATTATTTTGAATTGATTCACTGTCAACTCACAGCCCTTTTATTATGTATTCATAATAATGCCTTTCAGTGTATTCAAATTGTAGGTACCATCATTGTGTGTATGGATAGGTCATTATCAATTTCCATTCCTTTGTACACTGCCACAAAATATGACATTTTGGATTGTTATGAAACTTTATTTTCCATTCTCTCACTCTCAGTGGATGAATATATTCTGATGGCCAAAGAGAAGCACGGATACAACATGGAACAGGTACCATTCCACTTAAATGTTAGGCATGATAGGGAAATCCTCTAGATGGAGGCATAGATGACTGTTTCAGTCCTTCTGTCTTATATCAACAGGCTCTTGGCATGCTTCTGTGGCACAAGCATGATGTGGAGAAATCACTGGCGGACTTGGCTAACTTCACTCCCTTTCCTGATGAGTGGACAGTGGAAGACAAAGTTCTGTTCGAACAGGCTTTCAGCTTTCATGGCAAGAGCTTCCATCGGATCCAACAGATGGTGAGCAGGAGGGATAGAGGCAAGATGGGTTATATAAGAATCATCTGCTGCTCTAACATCTGCCTGCAGCTACAGAAGAGCAGGCATCTTGAGATGCAGCCCAGTGCAGAGTCATACGTCCATGTAAAGAGTCATAGTGAGGTCTAACTGTTAAAGCGGTAGTTCACCCAAAAATGAAAATTCTGTCATTTACTCGCCCTCAAGTTTTTCCAAACCTGTATTCATTTTTTTTTCTCCTGCTGAACACAAAAGATATTTTAAAGAATATGGGTAACCAAACAGTTGATGGACCCCACTGACTTCCATAGTGTGGAGAAGGAGAAAAAAAAAAAAAAAATAATTTCTATCTTGTCAAGTTGAAATGTTTTATATAATAATTTAAATTGTATAGATTGTGATATTGACCTTGTGTTTGCCATGTAAATAGCCCTAATGCTAACATGATGTTAAAAACTTAATAAACAAACAACATTGAAATGATTAGATGTTCCATAGAACATCTGACATTGAGTTCACATGCTTAATGTCACAAATTTGATTCAGGACATAGAATTTTGTTCTTTTTCATCTGTTATTTTTTAATTTTTTTTAGCTTCCAGACAAGCTGATCTCAAGCCTGGTGAAGTATTACTACTCCTGGAAGAAAACTAGAACCCGAACAAGTGTCATGGACCGCCAAGCACGCAAGCTCCTCAGCAAGAGAGAAAAGGATGAGAGGTAAAAGAGAGAAAAAGAGAGAAAGATGGAGAGAAAAGACAATGAATCATAACTTTTGTGGCTTCCAGACATATACGGATACAAAGTGTGTATTTTTGTTCCTGCCAGTAATGATGAGATAGAGGAAGGAGATCCAGGCAGTGACAGTGACTTTGAGGTCAACGCCAAGAAAGAGGTGAGCCTATGGCAGTGGTATTCAAATGGTGGACCACAACGTAATTGCGCCATTTTACCATTTCTACAGTTTAAAGTACACACCACAAGCGCTCAGGGTCGTTTATGATAATTATCTTTCAGCGCTACATCCTATAATAATTTTATCTAGAGCCAAACGTCCTTCATTCAAGCCCTTTCCGCTCCTTGCACGTTGCTTCTCTCTCCCTCTCTTGCTAAAGACATTAAGCGCCACATTAAGAGCTGCTGCAGATGACACGGTTATTTTAACAACACAAGCAGCAGAAACACGGTGAGCAGAAAAGTAGATACTTTTGCTAAAACACTGCAGAAAACGAGAATGCAGAAAATACTATTATTTTTATCTGTCATACAGATGACTCTGGCCGTTTAACTAACCAGGTTTGTGACAAGTTAACGTGTGGTACTTTTAGATGTTTTTTTATCCCCCATACATTTAGCATTATTAGTAAGCATATTAAGAGCATTTCATAGTAAACAATGTTATAATTTGGAAAATTATTTAGAGATGGCAAGGGAAGACATAAAACTTTGTTTTGTACTCATGATGGTAGTTTTGATTATAGATTATATATGCTGTTTGTTTGTTTTTAGTAGTTTATTACTATACTATACTAGATAAAAATGGTCTATCCTTTTCTTAAGAGGTAAACCCTGCACCCCCAGTATGTTTTCTCAGTCTCAAGGTCTTCTATGTCGCATACACGTAGGTGTCTAAATAAAATAAAAAAAGCCTGATAAAACATCTGATCTAACCTTTTTACATTCATATTCAGTTGGGAGAAATATTCACTTTTTTTGGGTTAATATTGGTAAAAATTCCTAGACATCATTTTAATCTTTGATGGCTATTTTGAGTGTTTTGGAATTTTTTTCTTTTACAAAGTACTACGGCTGCCCCAATGGAAATGTATGTTTCAAAAAAGTATTGTCTAGACCTCCGCTGGGAAGGAAATATAGCGACCAGACCTCTAATAAATTTAATTGAATACCCCTGTATGGTGTAACAAATAACTAGACTCTATGGCATGAAATGGAAGTTGCTATTTGTCTTTTCTTCCCTGTTGTGACATATATCTGAGAGAAACGCCTTCTTGAACATTGCTATTGCTGTGATGTCATGTGAGACAGGTTATCCTGCCCTCGCTCCGGTAAAACATCAAGAGATGATGCTGCAAGAGCAAGGGGAAGTTATTTTAATTAAATATTGCAAGGGCACATTCATGCACAGATAAATCATTTATAATAAATACTGCAATATTTCATAAATAAGAATTGTCAACTTTGATTTCATGGTAACAAAATTAACACATTTAGCTAATTATTTCATAATAATTATACATACAGCTTTTAATTCTATATTAGACTAAAATTGAATATTAGTAATTATGAAAATCAGTGGTCAGGGACTAGTTAAGGCAAAAAGTTAACTAACCGAAAAAAAAAAGACCAGTCTCATGACCTAAGATACACATTTTCTTTCAGACATTCATATGAATTTTAACCTAAAATCTTAATTTAAAAAAGACTGAATGTGTGCTGCTTTTCAGGCTACAAAGCAGAACACTGGAAATGGAGGAGCGAGTGAGAAAAGTTCAAGCAAGTCTGGTCCAACTCGGAAAGAGAACCAGGGTGCGCAGTACCGACACCACCCTCTTCGTGCTCGCCGTAGGCCTCCTAAAGGCATGTACCTGGAACAGGAGGACATCGCCGCCCTCTCTGCATCCACTGATTCAGGAGCTGTTACTATCAGACAGCTGGACACACAACTAGTGTCACTTAAGAGACAGGTAATGAGCACAGAAACACACTTTAGTGTGTTTGTAAATCTGAGATTTTTAAAGAAATGAATACTTTTAATCAGCAAGAATGTTAAATTGACCAAAAGTGACATTTCTATTACAAATAAATGCTGTTCTTTTGAATTTATCAACGAATCCTGAAAAAAATTGTCATGGTTACTACAAAATATTAAGCAGCAAACATTGTTTTCAAGATTGATAATAATAAGAAATGTTCAATCAAGAAATGCGATCATTGCTCTGTTTTGTTTTTAGGTCCAAAGTATCAAGCAAACCAACAGCGTTCTCAAGCACAACTTAAATGATGGAATTGAAGGCATGAGAGCAATAGAGGTAACATTTATCACTTACACTGCTTTGAAAAATTGCAACTGCAGTATATTTTTTGTATACATGTAAAAGTTAAAAAGCAAGGCATATTATTAAATGCCATTTAATGTATTTTGACAGTGTGAATGTACAGTCTTCATTTCCAAGACGCTAATAAAGCCTAATTGCATAATATTTTTTAAAATAAGTTTGGTAAATCCTTAAGTAGATTCTTGGCAAAATGCCATAGGATCTGGCAGAAGGATGCACATCACACCCATTCTATTCTTCCTTCACTGGCTACCCATCAAATTTCGTATTGATTTCAAAATATTAGTTTTAACTTTTAGAGCTTTAAATGGTCAGGCCCCACAATACATTACTGATTTGTTGTGCCCCTATTCCCCAGGCTGTGCCATTCGCTCCTCAGGCCGCAGTCTTTTAAAGGTCCCAAAGACTCGTTTTAAAACCCGGGAAGACCTGTCCTTTCAGGCTGTAGCCCCTAGACTGTGGAATGCCTTGCCCCTATCCCTCCGTGTGGCTGACTCTGTTGATTCTTTTAAAAGCCAACTCAAGACATTTATTTATGATATTTATGCAAGCTTTTAGTTGACTAGGTTTTATTTTTGAGCTTTAAAAATTGTTGTATATTGTTTATGTATTTTGGTTAAACTTTGTAAAGCACTTTGTGATTTTTATCTGTGAAAACGGCTCTATAAATAAATTTTACTTACTTACTATAGTTACGCTACATTATTCTTCTAATTCTTCTTTCTTTCTGCACTGCATTTCCTTCAGCCCACTCAAAAAATCAACACTCGCTGGACGACGGAGGAGCAGCTCCTGGCTGTTCAAGGTGAGCTGGAATATCGTTATCTCTTCAGAACAGATCTCAAAATGAATGTCCATATTTTATATTGTACATTATAATGATGTGATGCCTAAATTCACATGTAGCATTTAAAACTTTAGAATTTATGGTACAACTAATACCTGTCCTAAAAGTATGGAAAACATTATTAGTATGTTCATAGTAACCGAACTGATGGTCTCAAATTAGTGAGTTCCTAATCTCACTTTGCAGTAATTAAAGTCACCATAAAATTAAAGTGGACAATTCTTATTTTTTATGGAATATTGCAGTATTTATTGTCAATTATTTGTGTGGCCATAATTTATGGTTCGTGCCATCTTTAAGAAATGTCATTGTGCGAGTGTATTCAAATATATAAAAAGTGAATTTATATAAGTTACATTAAATGAATTTGCTTTGTATAGCATTTTAAAGCAAGAAATCAGAGGATTTGGAAGTAGGAGATACTACAGTTTGAATGCATATTGCTGTGAACAGTTTTCTCATGTAGCTATTTTCCATCCACATGCTCTCCAGCTATTAGGCGATACGGTAAAGACTTTGCAGCCATAGCAGACGTGATTGGCAACAAGACGGTAGCGCAGGTCAGCTCGTTCTTCGTCAGCTACCGGAGACGCTTCAATCTTGAGGAGGTGCTACGTGAATGGCAGGCAGAACAGGAAGTGGTGCAAGGGAGCAGTGGGAGGACTGTGAACACAGAGCTAAATGGGTCGGCAGGAGCGGAAGAAGATGAGGTAAGAGCGAATGAGAAAAAGACTTTTGAATGTTGTGTAATAGGACTTGTTTCAGCAGGCAGGGCTTTTATCTTAGAAATAAAGAAGAGTTAACAACAACTGAGGAATTCATTTTCTCTTTTCCATCTTTCTTTGTTATTATAGGTGAAGATGGATGGCATCTCTCCGCCTCACTCTGACAGTTCGTTGCCCTCTTCAGATGCTAGTGTTGTCGGGAACCCTAACTCTGCCCAGTCCTCCCCACCTCTCACTCAACCTCCACCCTTACTGCGCCCTGCACCCCCCTCAGCGCCCCCTAGCCTGCTGCGCCAGCCTCCCCCACTACAGACGCGACCTCTACAAAACCGGACGCCCCACAATCACCCTCCCCCTCCGCTCATCAGACCTGCGGTGGCATCCTCGCTCCACCAGGGGGCACTGAGGAACTCTCTAAGTTCCTCCTCTGCCTCTGCTGGACAGCTGCCGCCCTCACTGGTGGGGCTGAAGGTGGATCACACACAGTGTGATCCGCTCCTCCACTTCAGGACCAAGGAGAACCCTCCATATACATGCATATAAACCCCAGTCTTGCCAAAAAAAACAAACCCCACAAAACCCATCTGTCCTCAGGTCCTAAAGCTATACCTCGTGAACAGTTTCAAGCACAACTGCTTCCACTGTAAGCGATCGAAACACATCTGTCATAAAAAGCTCAGCGGAAGCTGGAAGTTTAACCAAAATTGTGGGGTAAAAACCTTATACACTGGAGTTAAAAACTGCCACGACAACAAACTCAGTTGTTCCTTTCCACCATCTCTATGGCAACAGATGCACATCACCTAGTGCGCATGACTACAGGCACTGGCGAGTGTTCTGAAGTACACCTGGTGTCAGGAAACTGGGAAATCGTGTACACTCACTCTCCCACTGAAGAGCCATGTTGATAGAATCATCCTGGGTGAAGCGGTTTTTGTCGTTTGTATAATTAGGTCCTTAAGATATTGTTAGGTAGTGAATTTATGTAGTACTAGTAAATATTGACTGAGCACTAAGTGATGCAAAATACTTGATTTTTTTTTTGTTGCAACTATGAAATACACTGATTTCATCTCGCTCTTGAAGGCACAAACACAAAGCATCAAAACACTAAAGATGATTCCCGAGGAAGCTTGTGCAAGAGTTCTCGTTTCTTCCAAAACGTTGTATGTATGTGAGAACTGTTTACATATGAACTGGATTTGCTTGTGACTATTTTTGTTTTAGTTTTTTTTTCAAAATAAAGTGAAAATGACCAAACAATTTTGTTATTCTAAGGAAAATGCATCTATTTTACATACTATACAAGAGCCTTAATTACACATGCACTAATATAGGTGATGCATATTATGCTTAATCACGTCCCAAACAGGTGTGATGACACTTTTTTTGGTTCCGTCATTTTTCACAGAAGAATGAAGCAACATGATGCTTTCTGCAGTTGGTTTGGACAGAGGTTTCCAAACCAAACGGGTCTGGGGAAACCTCTGTTCAAAAGTTAACATGCAATAAGTAATCATTTTTAATGCGATAATTTTATGTTGTTGACAGTCATAGTTAAATGGTAAGAAATAAGAAATCTGCATTATTCTGTGAATAACACACAACCGTGTTTCACTCATACTTTGTGAACAGAACCGTACTGGACAAAGAAATATAGAGTGAGATCACTCCGTTTTACACACGTGTGTGTGTTGAGTGTTTTATGTGAGTCTGAGATATATGGCAGGTTTTACATCCAGTCATTTCCTTCGTTCGGAGCTGCTCCCTCTCGTGCTCCACGTAAAAGCAGCTGTCTGTTAATTAAGATTTTACAGACTTTTTAGTGTTACATGTTGATATATTTTATATGTTTTTTTTTTTAATATCATAGTCAATATTGTTACAGGTGATATTCACAACTAGCGCAGGAACTAAAATGAGAAACCAGTTACCCATACAGTTCACACAGACAGAACCAAATACTATATTTAAGCTGCGGTGTGAACGGGACAGTTTGAGTCTCACATCTGTTAATAAATACGGTCGTCAATCCCAAACACATGTGGGCCATTGCACCGATATTAACTGTATTAACTGCATAATACTTTTTTTTTTTTTAACCCAACTTTGCTGTTTTTTAGTGTGCACTTTTGGTGAATTGCATGGGATACAATGGGATTAATGGGTTAATTTGACCCCTAACATTGTAGGCCAAAAATGTGTAGTCTTTCCAAAACACATCTACTGTATGCATTGAAAATTTGCATGCACATTAAATGAAATGGTCACACAGTTTCAAAAAAGTAGTTTTACCAGTGTTTTAAGAATTTTAAAAAGGGTTAAGTAAATATTTTCTAGATAATATTTTAATTTCTTAAGTACTGTGACTATATAGAAGCTTAATAGGTTTCTGATTCAGAATAAATGCTTTCTTATACAGAAAATATACAGCTGCCTTTAGTTTTGGAAGAGGTTTCTCAGAAGGGGATCATCATACTCGGGGATCCTCAATTTTGGAAACCCTTGGTTTAGGACAAAAATCCCTCCGATTTAACGTAGATTTATCACGGGACGCACAGTTAGGATACATAATTCATATACAGTAACAAGCGAGAATTAGAAGAGCTTATTCGATTAGCAAACATACCTTCAGTGATGCCACAAATAGGTATATAAAATGTTAGAACATATTGCATCAGTTTTAATACAGTCAGCTTGAATTTAATTGTTTTATTACTATCGTTGATCATAATCATCTTTGCACAAAAAGAAACAAAAAAAAAAAAACATTTGGTGTATTTCTATGAGAACCCCCCTAACCCAACAGCAAATAATAAAGTCTGACACAAATAATAAAATTACAGCAACGAAAAACCTGTGAATAAAAATATCAACCCTGAAGAAAAATAAACAATACTTAAGATAATTGGATCCCCAGCACCTTGAACAAATGATCAGTTGTGAGAACAGCAAAGTACATGACAAAAAAAAAAGATAATCATTATTTTCTATGAAGATATAAAACACACATGTGCACAGTTGTCCCCTGAACTGGTGACAAGACTTTACAAGGAGATCTGATCCCAACCCCCCTCCTCTTTACACAACAACAGAGGTGACGGTGCACCCGATGTCAACTAGAGGATGCATGCAAGCATGTACAACTCAGCAGAAATGGATGGAAACACACTGTGGCTCTAGTCAGTGTACTCTTTTGCTCTCTTTTTTATGCAGACACATCTGCAGGTTGGTTCCTGTCTGCTCGAATTACTGATCTGCTTGTGCGATAATGACATCTGAACTGATAGTGAAAATGATAATGCCATTAAAATATTGGAATTAACAGAACACCAATATTTGACTCTTAATGCCAGGTACTTGTGGTCTCAAGGCTACGTATTAATAGTCTCTGCATTGAATATGAAACTATACAAGCCTTTTGGTTATTCAGATATGACACTCCATCACCATCACCATCATCATCTCTCACACACATGCACATTCAATCACAACAATTGTGTACCATCAAATGAGTAATGCCAAAAAGCTTTAACCAAGTTCTTGGCTTGAACCATGAAGGGTCATGGATGCAGAGAAGAAGAGCTCGCCATCAGTTTCTTAGTCACGAAAATGGCATGGGAATGATTAGTTGCGTTGATTTTGTCCTTTAATGTCTTTTCCAGTGACTTTTTTTTAAGCATGAGGAGAGCATTTGCTGCCCCATAATCCTTATGGGGCAAGAGTGTGAAAGGTTCAGTGGGAGTCATGTGGTGCTTTTTTTAGACATTCTTTATACAAAGGCATAGTACGATCAAGAACACAAGACGACAAATAAAAAAAAGAATTTGTTTTTCCTAGGAATAATATTAAAACATAATCATTGGTAAATACAACAATGAAACACATTTAATTTCTTTAAGAAAATAAAAAGGCAACAGAAATTCACCCATTCCAGTGCAGCAAATCTAAACCCAGCCGATTAAGAATTAAAATCACCTTAACCAGAATTTACAGTCCTCTCAGTATTGATCAAGTGTGCTGGCCCTTACTGAACAATGATGAGGCGTAACCCTGTTGATAGAATAAGAGGAAGAAATAAACGCAGAGAAAGTGTGTGTTTCTCTCTGAAGGGGGACACAAACATCAGTCTAAATCCACCCTGTGAATACTTCGTCATTGGCCACCCCTCTTTCAAGTTTGGCATTGATGCTCTGTCCGTTTCAATAGGCAATAGGTGTGTTTGTGTGCAAGCGTACGAAGAGACTGAAATGAGTTCAAAATTCACTTTCAGCAGAAACAAACTGTGTCGAGACCCGTCGCCTTTCTGAATCGAACATTTTCAGAACCATGAACCTGCAGATTTTACCCTTCTAAAACTCCTTATTCTGTGCAGGATTGAAGGGCCAGTGTGCTATTTTTCCCCCGTTTGTATGAATCTGATCTTATATCTCTCTCTGAACCTACCCATACCAGCAGGTTGTGTTTGAGCAGTGTGTTCTCCACTCATCCCTGTTCTTAGACTCTTTAAAATGCTACTAAATCGCATCTCTCTCACAGTTTCAGCTCGTTGGCGATTTTGGAGGCGATGTTTTTGAAGGCAATGGATGTCCCGGATATCCTCTTGAAGCGTACGCCGTTGAGCGAGAGGCGGGGCAGCTTGCACACCTCCATCTCCCACTGCACAAAGTCGTCCCGGGCGGGATTGCCGGCCATGCACAGCAGCATATAGCGCTCGCGGAGCTCGTACTCGCAGCTGTTGGCATCGAGAACCTTCCGAATCTCCTTCATCATCTCGCCGGGGTCCATGGAAGACGTGGTCTTCATGCTCCAGGTGAAGCGGAGCGAGCGAGGCTTCGCCTGGTCTTTAAGTGAGGATACGGGCACGGCCGGAGGAGTCCCACCCCCCGGGGAGGAAGAGGAGTCTTTGTTGTCATCTTCTGGCCCTACGCTGGTCTTCTCCGACTTCTCTGCGCTGCTCAGCATAGATCTGGGGAGACAGGGATGGACAGAGAAGGATGGAGGTGGAGGAGGTTGAGAGAATAATGTCGGTAGGGAGTGAATGAGCACAGAAAGAAAGGAAAAAGAGAATAAAGATGATGTAGGAAGGTGCGTGGGAGGAAAGTGAGAAATTGTTGAGAGACAAAAAAGAAGAGTTGAGGGAAATTGAGGGTGTTGAGAGAGAGAGAGAGAGAGAGAGAGAGAGAGAGAGAGAGAGAGAGAGAAAGAGAGAAAGAGAGAAAGAGAGAAAGAGAGAAAGAGAGAAAGAGAGAAAGAGAGAAAGAGAGAAAGAGAGAAAAAGAGAGAAAGAGAGAAGAGAGAGAGAGAGAGAGAGAGAGAGAGAGAGAGAGAGAGAGAGAGAGAGAGAGAGAAAGAAAGAAATACGGCAATAATCAACTGGAAACGTTGCAAAGGAAAGGAGAACGCATGCATATGTTCATGTGCAAATTGATGTGGCGCAAACACATGGAACAGAGAAAGGCTTCTGCTTTAAATGAACACCTTTCACTCTGAGGCATTCTCGTGTATGCTGCGCTCAGGATGTGAAGTTGCACCTCACATGCTGAAAGTGGAAATTGGAAGTTTTATTGACTCTCGACTGGATATGACAGCTGAGGAAGTCTGAGCCTGTTAGTGTGACTTTAAGCCTTTAAGAAGCTTTGAATCTCAGCCCTAAGAAGCCCTCAGCCCTAAATATGATTCAGTCCATTCAAATGGCTAAATGATGCTCAGTGACAAAAGGAGAATTGGTTCAACTGGGTAATTAGACACTATGCTAGTCACAATCAAGAATGCGTAATGCTGCATTCAAGACCTGTTGGAAAGATACTAACAAATAAAAATGTAAGAAATGATGTTGTTGGTAAAAATGATGCATTGGGCAATTTCATGTTTCAGGAAGCTTTTCACTACAACAAAATGAAGAATAAAGACTGCACATAAGGTGTGTAATCAATGCTTTATCTACACTACAGTTCAAACGTTTGGAGTATATATATATATATATACATACATACATACACACACACACACACACTCACCTAAAGGATTATTAGGAACACCTGTTCAATTTATCATTAATGCAATTATCTAATCAACCAATCACATGGCAGTTGCTTCAATGCATTTAGGGGTGTGGTCCTGGTCAAGACAATCTCCTGAACTCCAAACTGAATGTCAGAATGGGAAAGAAAGGTGATTTAAGCAATTTTGAGCGTGGCATGGTTGTTGGTGCCAGACGGGCCGGTCTGAGTATTTCACAATCTGCTCAGTTACTGGGATTTTCACGCACAACCATTTCTAGAGTTTACAAAGAATGGTGTGAAAAGGGAAAAACATCCAGTATGCGGCAGTCCTGTGGGCGAAAATGCCTTGTTGATGCTAGAGGTCAGAGGAGAATGGGCCGACTGATTCAAGCTGATAGAAGAGCAACTTTGACTGAAATAACCACTCGTTACAACCGAGGTATGCAGCAAAGCATTTGTGAAGCCACAACACGCACAACCTTGAGGCGGATGGGCTACAACAGCAGAAGACCCCACCGGGTACCACTCATCTCCACTACAAATAGGAAAAAGAGGCTACAATTTGCACAAGCTCACCAAAATTGGACAGTTGAAGACTGGAAAAATGTTGCCTGGTCTGATGAGTCTCGATTTCTGTTGAGACATTCAGATGGTAGAGTCAGAATTTGGCGTAAACAGAATGAGAACATGGATCCGTCATGCCTTGTTACCACTGTGCAGGCTGGTGGTGGTGGTGTAATGGTGTGGGGGATGTTTTCTTGGCACACTTTTGGCCCCTTAGTGCCAATTGGGCATCGTTTAAATGCCACGGCCTACCTGAGCATTGTTTCTGACCATGTCCATCCCTTTATGACCACCATGTACCCATCCTCTGATGGCTACTTCCAGCAGGATAATGCACCATGTCACAAAGCTCGAATCATTTCAAATTGGTTTCTTGAACATGACAATGAGTTCACAGTACTAAAATGGCCCCCACAGTCACCAGATCTCAACCCAATAGAGCATCTTTGGGATGTGGTGGAACGGGAGCTTCGTGCCCTGGATGTGCATCCCACAAATCTCCATCAACTGCAAGATGCTATCCTATCAATATGGGCCAACATTTCTAAAGAATGCTTTCAGCACCTTGTTGAATCAATGCCACGTAGAATTAAGGCAGTTCTGAAGGCGAAAGGGGGTCAAACACAGTATTAGTATGGTGTTCCTAATAATCCTTTAGGTGAATGTAATATATATATATATATGAATACTTCTTTTGGTTCCTGATGATGATGCTCAAAATATCTGAGACAATGTGCAAGTTTAAAGTGAGGTGCATCGCAAATGTCTTCACAGCATTACATATTTGATTATTATAAGCTGTGCATGGTCAGAAATACATAAGCAGAAAACTTTCAACTGTGCATGTGTTTGCCAAATAGAAGACAGGCAGTAATCTGAAATTCATTCTTTGTGAACACAAACTTAAGGAACAAATTATGAATCAACAAAAAAAATCAAAAACACATCCCAGGTACTCCTACTCACACATACTCATCCACACACTGCAATTAATCCTCCAATTAAATCCCACTGGGAAACTACTAATATTTGTTAAAAACCAATTAGCAACCATTTAAAAGCCCCTATTACACCTCTAAGGATCTACTGATTAGGTCTGATCAAGAAATCCTTGTTTTGTTCTCACCTGCTCCCCTCCTCTCGACCCTCTCCCTCATAGGGGCTCCTCGAAAAAAATTGCAACAGTTTAGTCTTAGTCTGAGTCTAGTTTAACTCATTCAGTACAGTGAGCAGGAAGGGGAAGGACGGTCTAGCGCCACATTAGTTTATGAAAACATTTACCCCTCCAGAACTACCACATTCCACCAATTCACTTAAAACTACTTTCTTGCTTAGATCTTGTGTGATATGGGTTTGATATATTGTTTACAATGCTTATTAAATTTTAAGATTATGGTGCGCCAACAAAAAAAAGTGCACACTCACACAGTTACTGTGCTGATCTACTGTATGCAACAATGGAATCGTGTATGTGTAATGCCAATGAACAGATGAATCAGACAGACTGCTTCAGTAACATGAAGTGGGGTGGAATGATGCAGGTCTGTCCAAGATGTTCTAAAGGATTCTACAGAGCCCCATTACCATGGTAACTACTCAAATCCAACAGTCACCTGCCCCTATAGTCTGTCTGGCCGAGCACACAAGCATCCCGAACACGCCACCAGGCACACAGACAGATAAACAGGCCCTTAGCAAACTGATATCACTGTCAGAGCCCTTCTGCTAAGAGGCATAAGAAAACACCACACAGAGGACAGAAACACACAAACTCAGTCACGTGGACAGACGAGAGGATAAAACACAGACAGCTCAGGACTTTCTTTGCGCAAGGCTCTTCATGACATTAACGGTTACAAATAAACAAGCAAAGCAGCATTTGTGCTGTTTAAAGCTCTGAAAGAATCATGAACCGTTAAATCGGACAAATCCTGCAAAGAATAATTGGTTGATACCTACAGGCATGAATCACAAAATACAGGCTTCAGGTTTGACCACCAGAGGGCGCAAAGACATATTTCCTTCAATAAGCTGCTCGCTTGTGCCCTCTGGTGGGCGATATAAGCACCTCACATAACTTCAGTTACGCAAGCATGAACAGGTTATCAACATAATCATGTCAGTGGAAGAAAATGGCTTTCATTTGTTAATTCAAACTCCATGTATCTGTGCCAGTGGCCCAAGTGGTTAGTGACTTCAGACAGATGGTGACGTCCATTCACCAGGTGCCTGTGTGTGAGTGAGTCATCAGTCAAACAGATTCAGACAATGGCGCATAAACAGAGAGAGTGAGAGAGATGTGCGATGGGGAAATTTGGCTTTAGGTGTTTGAGCAGGACAAAGCCTGACAGCTGGTCGTTTCTCAGCTTCTGTAGCTGTTGTCATTGTTAATGAGCAAGTGAAAAAGAGAGAAAGAGAAGAAACGTTTCTGAAGATAATCATCGGCCTCGGTCGTCCTTCAACCGTCTTTCTTTAAAATGTCCAGCTTAGAAAATACTTAATCTCATAACATTTACAATGGCAGGCTGTCTTTATTCTTACTACAAATGACATTTAAATGATCATAATTAATTATAATTGCTAATGGTATTGTTTCCCTTTTTTGCTCAGATGTTCAACCAACATCTTCCTCTTTTTGGCACATATGGGAAGTCATGGTGTAACAACCTGTACCAAAACAATTATGACATACACTACCGTTTAAAAGTTTAGAGTTGGCAAAATGTTTTAAATGATTTTGAAATGTCTCTTATTCTCATCAAGGATGCATTTATTTCATCAAAAATACATTGAACAGTAACATTGTGAAATATTACAATGTAAAATAACTGAAAATGTAATTTATTCCTGTGATGGTAAATTAATCATCTTCAGTGTCACATGATCCTTCAGAAATCATTCTAATATGCTGATTTGGTGCTAAAGTAACATTTCATATTATTATCAATGTTGAAAACAGTTGTGCTGCTTAATATTTATATGGAAACCAAGATCCATTTTTTTTTGGATTCTATGATGAATAAAAAGTTCAAACAAACAGCATTTACTTGAAATAGAAATCTTTTGTAACATAAATACTGTCACACTTTTGATCAATGCATTCTTGCTGAATAAAAGTATCTTTCAAAAAAAGAAAAGAAATACAGACCCCAAACTTTTGAATGGCAGCATATGCAAATGACTATGCTTGCTTCTTTTTCCATGACATCATATACTTTTAGCCGTCTTAATTCTGACCTCAGGTTCTGTTATCAAAGCCCTGTGTCATTTGAGCAGGCAGAGACACTAGTCACACACAGAATCTGGGGCACACAGGTGAGATCATCAGGTAAACTGACAGGGAGGGGGAAATGAAAAGATGGAGATGGGGAGGAAAGGCGCTGAATGTTACTGTGGAAAGTCGAAGGCGGTGGTGTTTTTAGGGCTGAAGTTGGTCGTTAGTGCTGGTCATGACATTACACACAAAATAAACAACCAGGGAAAAGGGCCAATCACAGAACACACTGAGGGATGTAGACAAGGAACAAGGAAAGAGAAATAAAAAGGTCAAAACAAGCCTTAAACAAAGGTGGGAGTGGGGTGGTTAGGGTCATCGTTGCCTACCTTCTGGGGAATCTGAATGACAGATTTCTACAAAACAAAAGTAAAAGAAAAAAGAAGAAAAAAAAGGAAAGAAATGTATATATGTAAATTGAAGAGCAAAAAAAAGCAAATGAAAATGTCAAAGTGGTCGGGCTTCTCTGGATACAGCAACAATCAGTCTGAGGTTATTTGATGTTTAAACTGGACAGAATGAGCAAATAACATTAGTAATCTGGGTCACTGCATGCAATTAAACTATTAAGTCAAATATTAACACTCATAAAAGGGTTGGAATGCTTACAAAAACTAAGTAGAGTTAAACTGCCTAATCCATAAGTATTGTTAAAGCCAACATGAAATTAAAAAAAAAACTGACCCAATTTACTTAATACATGGCACAATAAGACTGGGAATGTAGTAACTATGCACAATTAATCAATGCAAACTATTCCAAAGGAAAAAAGTTTATCCTAGCTTTTCATCACTAGCTCTGCCTCTAAATGACTAACCTTCATGTCACGCCCAGGTCACACAGGTGGTGAAAATAATCTTAACCAATAGCCAGTAGTTATTGTTTCAGCCATACTATTTGTAGGTAATGCAGCCTTGCCGATAACAAAAAATCTTGCCAGTTATTAAAGTAATAATTAAATGCTATATGATGTTAATATACACTACTGTTCAAAAGATTGAGATTGAGGATAATTACAACTTAAAATAACTTTTTCTGTTTTAATATATTTTAAAATGTAATTTATTCCTGTGATGGCAAAGCTGAATTTTCAGCAGCCATTACTCCAGTCTTCAGTGTCACATGATCCTTCAGAAATCATCAACACAAGTAGCACTTATTATTATTACTATCAATGTTGAAAACAATCAATGTTATTTTTGTGGAAACTGATAAGATTGTTATTCAGGATACTTTGATGAACAGAATGTTCAAAAGAACAGCATTTTTTTTTTTTAAATAAATGCCATCCTTGTTGAATAAAAGTATCAATTTCTTTCCAAAACAATTAATAAAAAAATCTTAATGACCCCAAACTTTTGAACGGTAGTGTAATAAAGGTTGCAGCAATTATATCAATTACGCCCACTTTTCATAATCCAAATTCTGATATTCTGTTTCATTTAGAAAAACATTTTATTACAGAAGTAAAATGGGTTGCAAATACCATTTCATGTTGACCTTGTATGTTTACATTCATTTATAAAAGCGCTCATGCTGATACATTCCCAGACTGGCTTGAATATATACACAAAAGGACACAAAAACAAACAGACACATACACATGGACAAAATGGAAAATGTCATTTGTCATTTCACCCTTTTGACATCTGAGACTGAATACAAATGAAAGACTACTGACCATGAAGGTGTTCTTGCGTTCCTCAAAGTGTATCTGAGAGATTTTGAGTCTAGCAGTTTAAACATGACTGCCTAGATCCAACAGAACAGTTTTGCGATATGCTGTTAAAGAAATGTACCAATGCAACCCATAATGTAAGACTTAAGTTTCTTTTGTAAACTGCTATGGCGGCAATAGTGAGTGAATGCCAAGGTGTCCCCTCCACAAGTATTTATAGAGCAGGGGAATGCAATACCTCAGCTGTTACCAAGGATACTGTCACCACGGAGGTGCAGAAAAGGTAGAAATGTGTTGGGAGTGTGTGCTGGAACTCGGAGACAGAGATGATGAAACTGATGAGAAATCTGTATGTGTATAAATGAGCTGAGATTCGTGTTGGGATTATGGGGATGGACAGCACTTTGATTGCCTGATGAAGGCCTGACCTTGTGGGTGAAATTATGACAATACCCAATACCCTGTTGAACAGTGTGCAAATCTACTTGCAAAGCTATTTGATCAAAGATGGAAAACCAATCAGCCGATTTCTACATACTGAATCTAATGACAGACAGGAGGTGTGAGAACGTGCTGATGTGTCAGTGTGGTCGTCTTTCACTTTGTCTTCAAGTCTCTTTCTGTTCTTTTTCCATCACCACCTGATCCATCTTTAACTGCCGAAAATACCCGGCATTCATCACACTCATCCTCACACCACCACGCACAGCCTTCTCATGCCATTAACACTTCCCAAAATCAGTGACTTCCTCTGTCATTCCTTCAGATCCATGTCAATCTACTGATTTATTGACTCTTTTGTCTGTCTCACCTGCGCACAAACTTGGAGGTGAACTTGCTGAAGATGCCGGAAGCCGCAGGTCGTCGTTGTTGGCTGTTGCCATGTGAGAGGGAAGGGGAAGCGGGGGCTCCGTGGTACGGAGAACCCTGTTGGTCCCGTGCACCCCTCTGCTGGCCGAGGTGGAAGGTGTTGCGGGTGGGCACCCCTCTAGGGAAGTTGGTACGGTCCGTCCCAGCTGCACTGCTGATATTGTGGGCTGAAGGGGAGGCACCAGGTGCTCTCTGTGGGGGATCACTGTGACAAAGCATTTTTTCCCCAAACAAAAGAAAACAAATAAAGATGAGGACATAGCAGGATTAGTATCAAATGTAAAAAACTTTTAAAAATGTAAAAAATTTATATTTATTTATTTAAATTTTTAAATCAATTAATAAATTAAGAATTAAGAAATTAAGAATTTAATACACAAGTTTTTAAATGTTTTTAGTTAAATCAAATAAAACGGAAATAAAAGAATGATTTAAAAAAAATATTAAAATAAAATAGGGAATGGATGGTTGATTTTCACTATTTATGTCTGCAGAAAGAATAGCCACTGATAATGGGTGTTTCAAACCTACATATTCAAAGGAGATTCATGCATGATTTACGCATTTATGAAATCTCAATAAAATCATGTTGAACTTTAAAAATACAAATTATAATTTTGGTAGAACAACGGTTTATGTATCAGGAGCTCTGCTCTGGCTCTTGCAGTGCTCTAGTAACTTATATAATGTAATATGCATAGACCTTCAATCTGCTTAATCTAACACACACACACACACACAGATCAGGGATATTGTGAAACTTGCTCACTACAATTTGTGTGTGTGAGTGTTTAAGTAAGAGTGTGTGTCCATCCAAGCGTGTGCAGTAAAACAGGACACATTCCCCATAGCTCTCCTTTCTGCACACTGTCTGTGAAAATCTCACCCAACCATGTCAGGTCCATGCCAACATCTGTTTAAGTGCCAACCAGTGTAGTAGACCCTAGTCAGAATCAGTCGCCAACTGGCATAAGCACAGCTAGAGAGGTCACGTGACTTCTTGGGTAACTGAACCTGCCAAAGGTAGATTACAAAACACTGTCCATCCACTTCAGCCAGGAAGTGTGCTGGAGCCTTCGAAGAAGCATAGCTGTGTTTGGAATAATGAACTACGATCTGCTCTGTATACGGATGCCAGATTATCATCCAGATTATTTGCGAACATTTTTGTTGCTCCTGATTTCACAAGGTTACACACTGGTCCACTTCAAGAAAGTAAAAACTTTTTAAGATTTCAATTTATGAAGTCAACATGAAATTATAACTTTCACATTTCTGGTCTTACTGTGCATGATTCATGTTAATCCAAAGAAATATATTTGTGTATACACTTTCACAATTCTTCATGGATTAAAATTAAATTAAATGGCAGAATCTTTAGGATCTATACACTTCATAAGTGCAAACCAATGTTATTTTAGTATCATTGATATAGCCTACTATTATAGGTTTTGTTAATATTTTAGTACATTTTTTTGTTTTTATATTTTCTGTTTTCATTTAAATGTTTTATTAATTTTGTTTGTTATTTTTAAGGGTTTTTTAATGTCTGTACAGTTTTAGTTTATTCAGCTTTCGTTATTTTAGTACTTCAACTTAAACTAAATGAAAATGAGAAATGTTGCATTGGCAATTAGCTGATAATTTTTATTTTTTTTTATTTTATTTTACTTAATATTTATTTTATTTCAACTAATTAACTTTTTTAAAAAATGATTTTAGTTTTTAACTATAATAACCCTGTTCCTCATAGATAAAATCAAGTCCTGATCTGCAATTTCATCATTGAATTTTCTGTTTCACTCCAAAATGTGTCACATTATGGAAGTAAAATGGGATGTGAGCATCTTTTCATGTTGACTGAGTAAACAACTAAAACACATTAATTGGTTACTGGGGATCAGTATTTACAATGCTTAAAACGAGCATTTGTCTTTTTTTATTTTATTTTGGCCCCAGCCTTACGGCCATCCACCATAACTTACCTTCTGCAGATCCAACTATAGCCCAATACACTGGCTAAATATGCTCTCCTCAAACCCTCTTTACACAAAAGTTCACAGAAAGTCATCACTAACACTTCAGGGTGGAGTAAACGGGAACCTGAATCACTGTGCACATCACTAGGAGAGTGTCTAACTCTATCATCATACCAAAATACTCGGGGGCAAATTTGGGGAAAACTTAATCTACAAACTCTGAATGCGCAAACTAATACACACAAACACAACACCTAAGCAAGGGACTAAGATTTTCCCATGGCAACACTGTAGTATGTTAGATATGGCACACAGGTGGATGTTTAGAAGTAAAAATAACATATGAGCACTCACTCTAGCAAATAGGAGAACCAAACCCATGCCACTGCCAAAACACATCTGCAGTTATGATGCATGTCAGAACACACAAGAAACGCATGTTGAGACATGCATCAAATATTATTTTCATATATTCCATGTATATTTTTCTCTTTAGTGCAGAGATTTTCACAGTGGCGAACCACACGGTTCCAAGGTGTCAAAGTTAAGGCCCTTACATGTGACTCGCGCCAATGTTCCTCTAAGCAGCAAAGCAAAGTGTGGTGGTGGTTGAGGAGATTCCCCCCCTCCATATGTAAAGTGCTTTGAGTACCCAGAAAAGCACTATATAAATGTAACAAATTATTATTATATATTATTATTATTTAATGACACTCATGCAAATTGTTGTAATGAAAATTTCAGTTTGCTACTGACCACTCAAAGCACATCCAATGATTACTAGAAATCATGTGACGTATCATTACTTGGCAGTTTTAGTGCAAAAATCAAAAGATGATATAAGAGGGATTTGATCCAAGGGGAATCAAAAGCATTCTGAGACAGTAAAGTTTTATGAACCCCCATTTTTTTCTTTCTACGTTTACATTTATGCATTTGACATTCAAGATACAAATGTGATCAGTTTATGCATTCACTGAGAATCAAATCCATGACCTTGCAATTGCTACTGATCAGTTCTAAGTTCAAATCCATGTTGTTTCTTCTGTTTATTGTCACTATTTTCAGTTTACTTGAAGCAACCTTGTGAAATCTTCCTTCCTGTAAGCTATTTGTATCATCCGTGGAGGTCAATGCTTGTGTACTGACTGGAGTCACATGAAAGAACCTTAAAAAAAAGAGACAGAATGAGCCACACTATGCGCTGTACATGGTCCTTCACTCACTCACTCATATATACAGTGCACAGATCTGAATATATGGCCCTTGCACCGAGGTACGCTTCACTCCAGAGGGGAGACAGTGCACAGGGGGCAGAGAAGGACAGAGGAGTGAGAGAGACGATGTAACAGAGCAGCGGTACCTTCTCTCAATGGTCCCCAACCACGCTCGGAAGAGGCTCAGCTCACTGCATGCAACAGACCAACCATTCACTTACAGCAGCACTAACAGGCTAACACAAACCATTCACGCTGCAGCGCTACAATTGATGGTGTGTTTCTACTGTGGTCAATGTTTAGTGTGAATATGCGTTTTATTCGTGGCTTTGTGCAACTTTTATCAGTGATAGTCCAGAGAGCACAGGAGACAATGGTTAAAAGGGGGGAACATAATTGAGAAA
Source organism: Rhinogobio ventralis (assembly GCA_039654625.1). Lineage (NCBI taxonomy): Eukaryota > Metazoa > Chordata > Actinopteri > Cypriniformes > Gobionidae > Rhinogobio > Rhinogobio ventralis. The sequence goes on from CM077193.1 coordinate 39,478,834, forward strand.
TCATTTGGCTGTAAAGTGAAGTGGGGTCTGTGTTGCATTATTATAATTTATCCACGCTGCACATTCACATGGTGAAGAAAATAAGTTCCCATTCTCAAGGGCCAGGTATCACCATTCACATCCCATCTTAACAGTCACTCATGACTTCATGAAAGCTATAACAACAAATATTATTATTTCTTATTTACTTATTTTTTTTCAGTGAAACTGGTTGATCAAGAAAATCTCGCTGGTTAAAGTGACAGTTCACTGAAAAATAAAAACTCTGATGTCATTTTCTGGATGAGCTTCATGCTGTTCCAAACTTGTATGACTTGTATGGTTGTCCATACAATGGAAGTCAGTGGGGTCCAAAATGACTGATGACATTTCACTTTTCGATGAACTATCCCTTTCCCTGCTAGTCAAGAGGGGAGTATTGCATACTGTGGACCACCAGCCAGAACATATGTTGGTGATCAGCGGAGTTGGGAATATGAATATTCTAGCACAACCGTCTCCAAGTGTTGACTCCGTAGACTCTTGTCACTCCCTGCCTTCCCTCAAGATTTTTCCTCGCTGAGAAAATGATTTCTAAGAATGCATAAACCCCCTGAGACATGCTACAGTTCCCAGATTTGGGTTCTCTCTTTGACGGCGTGGGGACTTGCCTGGGCCGGTGTGAGTGCAGGTCTGCGGGACAGGGATGGGCAGAGGTGGAGAGTGACTTGTGATGGCGGATGCGTGAGGAAGAGACTGAAGAGGAGAGCACGGCACCGGCCGAGGCCGTGGAGGCGCGAGACCCAGGGGTGCTCAGGCTGAGGGGAGAGAGACAGCGGCCCCTCCGTACACACACACACAAATCAACACACACATAAACACAAGTGTGTGTGTGTGTGTAGGGAGGCAGGGAGAAGCATTCCATTAGAAACAACACTTTGCACACATTAGATAAAGTGATAGACAGATAGGCAGTACGACAGAGATAAAGAGATAAATAGACAGACAGATCGGCTGATAGACAGACCGATATATAGATAGATGGCTAGATAGATAGACAGATAGATTAATAGATTGATAGACAGACCGCTCGATAAACAGATAAAACAGAGCAATAGGCAGTGATAGATAGATAGATAGATAGATAGATAGATAGATAGATAGATAGATAGATAGATAGATAGATAGATAGATAGATAGATAGATAGATAGATAGATGCATCTGGACATCTAAAGTGAGAGACAGTGGTGAATGGTACAGGAGAGAGAGGGGGAGAGGGAGTGAGAGAGAGGTCAAACAGAGTGCTGATTTCACAGAAAAGCACAAAAGAAACACACACACACCCACACACCACTATGCAGGGATTAGTTGAGCTTGTGGTGGAGAAATAACATGCTATCACCTTGCTATGTGGCAGAGAGAAGCTAAGCCTATTACAGACGACTACAGCAACCTTACAACAGAGTTAATGGTGCTTTTTTTTCCATCACAAGCCACCCTAATCCATTTAAAGCTATACATACGCTCACAAAGACACAAAGTTGCACACGCTCACAGCACAGACGGAAGAAAAACAAAATGAGAGTTCAAAGACAAAAGAACCAGAAGAGTAATAAATAGAAAAGTAGAGGGATGTGTGGGAAATATTAAACCCAACACACTGTCTGAATGCCTTCAGAAAAGCTCATGAGAAAACACAGAGGCAAATCAACAAGTCCTGCAGGAGCATTTAAAGGACAATAAGTTATAACACTGATATGAAAAGACCCCATGAAATCGTTCAATGAAAGCAGTTTTCTTTCCAGTGCTGAAATATTCACTACTTTAACAGGAAGTTGGGGTGGGACATAGTAAAGGCATTTTTTAAAATAGCCTTTAGATTACATCACATGATTTGCTATTGCTAGTCAGAAGCTGATATTAGGAACATGTGATGCTCTTATTCTAGAAAGCATAACTTGAGTTCATGGGGTTTTTAACACAGTGTCACTAACATAGTTATATACACCAATAGAGAACTAAAGCAGAACAACACAGCTCTAAAAGCAACATTTGAAGGCTTGTTCACACCAAGTTCAAGGGATACTTTCTTCAGATGAACGGAGATTTTTTAGTAAAACACTATCTCTGCGAGTCCATATATTGCAAGTGCACGAGACCCTCAAACTGATGATTCAAAAACCACACAAATTGAACAGGACAGTAATCCATGAATTGATGAATCAATGTTTTCGATAAATATAAGATTTTTTTTTTTTTTATAAATTGTCATACGCAGTTTTGTGAATTCATACTTTGACAGCTTATGCTTCAAAACGTGCTGCCATAGCGTTTCATGAACCAGTGTATAACAATTTGCCAGAAGATATTTAAAAAAAAAAAATTCTTAGACACACATATTTCGCTACAGAAGAGATTGATTCATCAGCTGCCGTCATATGGATTATCGTCATGTTCATTTTGCATGGTTTTTGAAGCGTCAATTTATGGACTAACTTATGGAGATGGATTATTTTTCTAAAAATCTTAGTTTGTGCTCATCTGATGAAAATTCCAATATGCGCTCAAGAAACATTTCATATTATCAATGCAGAAAATGTTGAAAACTATGTTGAAAAAGTTGTGCTGCTTAATATTTTTTTGTTAAAACTGATACATTTCTTTTTTAGGATTCTTTTAATGAATTGAAAATACAAAAGAATAGCATTTATTTTAAATGAAAATCTTTTGTAACATTGTTTTTACTCTGACATTACATTATGTGTTTACTGTCACTCAAACACATCCAAACATTTGAATGGTAGCGCATGTTATTCTGTATGTCATTTTGTTTTTAACTTTTATGTAGCTCTGCAAATACCACAAGCTTCTGTTAACAAAGTCAAATTCTACTTGGCCGTACACATGACCTAAAAGCTTATATCTTATTTTAATATCTAATACTTAAATTTTTTCATCAGAACAATTAAAAAATAATGCAAATACTACAAATAAATAATAATCACTGATATATGTTATTCAGGGCTTGGTACAAAGGAGTATATGGAGATACATGGTTTCTTTTTGAAATCTTATCCCTGCTTATTGAGACTTGGTCTGAACAGGCCTTCATTATAACTAACGGTATAGCACTTTCTGCACTGGAATCGGCACTTGTTGACAGAGCAAAATGCACATTGAAAGTTCCAATTCCCACAGATATGTGTCATCTCAGTTTATGAAATAATTAACAGTATTCAAACCACAAGGTACATGCAAATTGACTTAACTCATGACCATAATTTAAGCATTTGCATAGTTTGTGTGCTGATGGTCACCATTCTACACTTCGATAGACCAGAAGACATCATCTTTGTGCAACACGACTCTAGTAGGCAGAAAGCTCTATCTCCGTTTCTTAAAAATACATCTCATGCATATGCTTATGTATAATTAATACAGTGAAGACACAGTACACTGGAGTGTGTGGAATGTGAGCATAGACAGCAATATGAATGCTGGAGAGGGAGCAGTTATGATGGATGAATGGTTAGAGGTGCACAGGAAGTGCAGGAAGACTTCTTAGCGCTTGTGGCGATGGCTGTGGGAGGTTTATATGGGAATTAGATGATGCTCTAATGCAAGAAAGGGCAACGTCGGTCCTAGAGTGTTGCTGTTCTGCAAAGTTTAGCTTCAACCCTAATTAAACACACCCTAACAAGCTAACCAATGTCTTCAGGATTACTAAGGCTATAGGCAGGTACGTTTTTATTAGGGCTGGAGCTAAACTCTGCAGAACAGCAGCCCTCTAAGGAGTGATGTTGCCCATCCCTGCTCTAATGCATGCTGTTATGTTTGCACTGTACGTGTAACTAATAGGGTTTCAAAAGAATACAAACTCTGGTTATGGATATTTTCTGTTTTAATTAGTGTGTGGGTTTGAATGAGATGGTACTCCAGGAGTCACTAATCCAGCTGAAATCCAGGGTGACCTACGCCAATCTGGCACAACTCTGCCTTTCTGAGGATCAAAAGTATGCCAGACTGGGCTCCATGGCAGGTAATGGCCAACAGCACAGAGACAGGAGATAGAAGTGTGTGTGTGCAGTGTAAATTAGAGAAAAACAGTGACTAGTTTTGTTAATGATCTTATCTAGAGGGATGAACTGTGCCCGTATGCGGGTGTGTGAGACATTGGAGAAAGGTAGGTGTTTTTCTGTACTTTGCCTTTGAGATTTACAATCTTTCAACAAATGTGGTGTGTCTTTGGGTGTACCTGTCCTTGCCGTTTTGCACTCCCAGAGTGGCTCTGTCAGAAATGGGGGAGTTTCTGCTGCGGCTTGTGCCCGTGGACAGGATACTATTCTGAAATCACAAACACATACAGGTGCAAACCAGTGTTAATATGATTTAATTAATAAAATGTGTTTTTGTTTAAAAAAAATAAGGCTGAAATAAAATATAAATGTTAGATGAAATACTTAAACTTTCAGAGATTTTTAAGGCAACTAACTAAAATAAAAAAGGATTAATTAAATGAATAAAAATAAATGAAAGCTAAATAGAAATAGTATCACAATATCAAATTATACCAAGAAAATATGGTTCAAGTAGGGCTGTAAATCGATTAATCACTGACCCAAATCATCACGATTATCAATATTATCACGGTTTTGTTCAAATGAGATGAAAGTGTTTAAAAAGAATGCACACACTGAAGACATTTCAACAAGTTTTATATTTGAAAATCAATAAACAACAAGCAGCTCTATGCACTTTTTTTAAGCAAGATTCTATTCTGTGGGATTTCCTTCCTTATAATGGCCGTCGTCAATAGCAACGCATTATAACAGCGCACATCCATGTATCAAAACAGACGCGCTCTCTCGTTTCATTCAAATGCAACTTGTGTCTTGCTTCTCTGTTTTTGATTGTATTGAAAATGAAATCCGAGGACTTTACTATTAATACTACTATAATTATTACTATAACTTCTTGCGATCATCTTGTCTGGATGATTGTTTTGTACACTGTACAAAATGGATTTATAAACAGGTAAGATTTAAAACAGTAATCTCAATTCAATATGTCCCTGTAATTATTTATGTGGTAAAGTAAATCTGTGTAATAAGTGTACAATGAATATACATTATTATCCCTTAAATGTCACCCTAGTCGTGTCTGAACTTGTTAGTTCGTCTTTGGCTCAAAGCCACTTGCTGCAAACTTTTCTTCGTGGAAGCTTCACGTTAATTTCAAGTGAGTGAGAGAAAATATTTCAACTCAAAACTTTGTGTCCAATTATTTCCCAGACTTTTGGTATTGAGGTCAAAGTCCACCTCGCTATTCAACAGTGGCAGATTTGGCAGATTTAAATTGTTTGCCCCTATAGCAGCGACTTTATTTTTGCATGTTCTGCAGACAGGGTGACCATACTCGATTGAGTTTCCCTCAGGAGTTTTGTAAAAGCCAAAATATGACCACACCTCAGATTTGGTCCTGGCTTTTAGAAGGCTGAAAAACCTCCCGGCGCTGTCACTGCCTTCTGCCATTTCTTCTCATTCAAAAAACAACGTTGCGTGCTGCGCCTGATGCTGGCTGGACAGGATTTACAGCGAGTTTTCAAAATCATGATAATTAAATTTTAAACAATATTACTAACCGTCAGTACATTTTATCGTGGTTTATCGTGAAACCGGTAATTGTTCCATCCCTAGCTATGAACCAAGCAAAGGACAGCCCTGCTATGAACACTAGGTGAATGTTTAATGACAAACTAGATACAAAAACATTTCTTTCTATTACTTGAGGTGTGAAAATGTGTGCTCTCTTATTCAACTTGTAGTACAACTACTATTTGGTTAGTACTCATAGAGGACCCATTTCATAAAATAGTATTTGCACTTTCTATTAAGGGAAAAAAAGAAAAAAAGCACACTATCTTAAGTTGTGCAAACCCAGAAACTCCAAGTATGATGTGGTGTGTGAAAGTTCAAAATAGTATCCTCTGTAGCATTTTCCCCAAAATAACTAGAGAGCAGAAGCCATGAGCACTGGCCGTGCCAAACATCTCTCGGTCAGAGAGTGTACTTCAACCCTAGGCAAGCCCTTCCAGCCATCTGCTGCCTGAAAAATATCAGTGTGGAAAGCAACAAGCTTTCCAGAGCACCCCCGTGTAACTGAGAACAGAAGCAGTAGTTAAGATGTTTAAAAATTACCCTGCTATTATGTCAAAAGCTTCCTCAATCCAAAATGTAATTGCATGTTCAAGTACATGGAAACTGAACTAAGGAACATGACGTGACTTTAGTACTATATTAGTCCTGTTGATAAGGTTGAGTGCCCTATGGGGCTGTTTTGTATATAGTTTAATTTTAGCTTGTAAAAGATCAACAAGCACTGTGTCTATATAAACTTTCTAATTGCTACAGCTCCCCTTTTTTGCATTATGCTTTATAGGTTGAAAAAGTTTTGACTTCTGTTTTTGGCCAGCTGAGATGGGAAATGACAGGACTAGAGGGAGGCACAGGAATGGGAAAGGACACAAGCTTGTTGCCCACATCAACGCCACAGCTCAAAATCTTGCTAAACAAGCATTCGTTTCTGAACTAATGGTAATCTGCGTACCTCTGGTAGGATATTTAATTGTGCATGCTCATCCTATTTTCACATGTAGTTTAGCTTTGCCATCATCGCACATTCACTTAAAGTTTAAAAACAACTAGCTGCATTTCCATTCCATTCAAATTGCGCATTGAAAATTGAAATTGAAAATTGAAAATACACCCAATGGAAACTCCCATATATCACAAAAAAAATGTATGCTTGCATGCAATGGTTTTTCAGGCAATTCGAAAAAGGAATATTTCACAAAACTGCAATGGAAACTTTTTTTCCCCCACATTTACAGGTCACCTGACCATTCTTTAAAGATGGTGCGGTATATTTGGACAGAAGACAAGACAAGTTCTTTATTCTTTATTTATTGCCCTATTGCATTGCACAACTCAAAAAAGGTTGATCTGTTCATCTGAAAGTTCAGAATCCACAGTTCCTCTGTGAAATTGCGTACTATAACCTCCCAGAAACACCTCATACGTGGCCGCTCCCAAGTATAAGGGCCTTTCCTTGCCATTAATGCTTGGATAACATTCCTACGATTAAAAATAATGGCTAGTGCAGTGGCTGCTATAGAGAGGAAAACCTTAGGTTTTGGTCGCATAACATTGGTTAATGAAAACAGCGTAATTTCTCAATAGCTTTTTATCGACATTTAGAAAATAATGCAAAAGTTTTGTGCAAATATGTAATGGAAACCTGCCTACTGTTAAATGTTATCTTTTAACCAATGTTAAAATTCATATTTTTTTATACTGTTCATAAAAATGTTGTGATGCTTAAATTCACTTGTAGCATTTAAGATGACTAGATGATTAGTTTTTAATGTTTTATTTGTAATTTATTTAGACAATCTTTTTATTTTAATTCATCCGTACTTACAGTAGAGGGTGTAGAACTCTTTTTGCGTTCACTGGAGATCACTGGACTGGGTGGAACTTTGGTGGAGCTACTTGAACCTTTCCTCCCAGAATCCTCCACTCCATGCTTGTTTTCTCCCTGAGGCCTTTTCGAGTATGAACCTGAGGGATGAAGGGAAAAAAGTGTAAAGACAAACATGCATTTACGAGGGGCTTTAATTTACAAAACTTCCCAATCAACTCACCCTGATCTGTCGTTTTTCTGGCGGGTTTCTGAGTGGATGACACGCTGCGCTGTACCTTATGAGGTGGAGAAGGGGCGTTGCAGTTAGTGAGGTCACTTCCTGGGCGTGGTTTTAATGACAAGTTGACACCCTCGTCAAGCTGCAAGAAAGAATTTTCAAAGATACATGAGAGCAAAGCAGTTATATCATCATATTTTGATGCCTCTGTGGGTACATAAGTACTAATGTGTATGTTTGTGGGTACCTCTGAATTCCTATAGTCAAGCAGCAGATAGGTTGCCATGACTTCATTGTATTTTTGTTTGACGAGAGAGTCCTCTATTTCCTCTTGAGGGAAACCCATCTGAAGCATTATGTCTGAGTGGGCAACATGCACCCAATGTCATTTTAATACATTTAATACAATGTCATTTCAATGCCATTTCTTTCTGTATTATTATTATTATTATTATTATTTTTAGATATATTCTAACATCTAGCTATTTTTTTATTCTCACACACACACACACACCTGTTCTTCTGGGGTCTTTGTAGTCAGGCTGAGGCTCAATGTAGGGCTTCAACTCATCGTCTTCATGAGCTACATTCATCCAGCGATCCTTCATGATCTGCTGCTGAGCCAATGGCACACACACAGAAAGAGAATGAGAGAGATGGTGAGGGATCACATAACCAGATCTTTTTTTACGCAACAAGACTACAGATTCCAGTGCAGATTTTTGCCAAAGATTTGCTTATCTGAATGAAGGTAGAGTATATACCAGTCATTTACATGCATTAATGCAAAATATAAAGCATTATGTAAATGTAACAGATGTCATCACTTTCCTAGTATGAATCAAAAGAAATTTAATTCATTGTAATAAATATATTTATTCTAAATAAGTGGCTCTCATCCAGGGGGATGGGTCCTCAGAAAACTTTAAAAGGGAGCCTAAAGATGATTTAAAATGATTTAAAACAAAACAAGCATTAAAATAAGATAAAACAATTAAAGATCAATACATTTCATATTTTTATTTTCACCCCCTTTTTTTCATGTCTTTGAAGAACCAAAACCATTCCTACGATCTCAGAAAACAGATGACCTGGAAAAGTCATGTCAATTTTTTATAAAATCTTAAACGCCATAGGCCCTCTGAATACTGTTGTGGACAAAAGGTTGTGAACTACTGTTTTAAATAGGTGTAGTATACAAGCACTACAACATTCACATTTTGACAGGATTTTTTTTTCTAAAAAAATAACTTTTCAACAAAGGTTTTTTGAGAGAATTTTCATGCTCAGCATAAAGGAGTCCATGGCTATGATCACACTGTCAATTTTTGGGATTGACAGCCGCATTTTCATACAGCTGTGAGTCCACATTTTCAAACGAAATGTCCCGCTTAAAAAAACTAACTTACAGTAGCATCTTGAATACTGTCTATATGAATGTGCAATGGAAGTCAAGCCCATATTCTCTCACCAGTATCCATAACGACAGTGACCAAAGTAATATCAAAGATTTTGATGTCCATAGCACTGAAAAGTCTTATCACTTTTGATAAGTCCAATTGAGCCACGAGTTCATCCGTCAAATCTTCATTAACTGACAGCAGCCTTTTTATTTGGGTGGAGAGCACAAAACTGACGGGAGTCGCTCCAGTGGAGAACAGTGACCGGATCTAAAACCTTCAGATGACACACAGCTCATATTCCCATCGCTGTAAGTTACAGAAACCGAAACCACACACGACAGACACGCGTTTGTACAGCGCAGAACGACTCTACCACACTGTATGACGTGACTAATTATCCAATACGGTTCTGTTCACACAGTGTGGTTTTTCAGAGAATGCGGTTGTGAGACTGAACTGTGTGTGAACATAAATGTACATAACCAAACATAAGGACTCAAATACAGGGCTGACAATCATATTTTGTTGCTGTGTTAATGTAGCCCATGTGTACATACTGTTTTGTTTTAAAACCCTTAATATTTTGTGCTGAGAATTTAGACATGATGAGACTACACTTTATTGTCTGTATTCTAATCCACAGTCAGATATCAGATATTTAGGTCTAAATATGTATAAACCAAGTGCACCTCCAAACTCCCCCTCTTGGTAGGATTGAGGATGAGAAACTTCTTCAGCAGGTTCTCACAGTCTGTGGACATGTAGAAAGGAATCCTATACTTCCCTCTCAACACACGCTCTCGCAACTCCTGCGTATGAGAAAGAGAAACACAATGAGAATGATATATTAAAAAGGAGGAAGACAAAAAAAAAGGACAGAGGCAAACAGGAACATTAACACAGATCTTCATTGTCCCTCACCTTCAGGTTCTGTCCATCAAAAGGCAGTGAGCCACTGACCAGCGTGTAGAGTATGACCCCGAGACTCCACACATCCACCTCCGGCCCATCATACTTTTTGCCCTGGAAGAGTTCAGGAGCGGCATATGGCGGGCTCCCGCAAAATGTGTCCAGTTTATTGCCAACCGTAAACTCATTACTGAAGCCAAAGTCAGCGATCTTTATGTTCATGTCAGCATCCAGTAAAAGATTCTCAGCCTTAGGGAAAAAAGAAGGACAACATGCTGGTAAGTAGAAGGCTTTAAAAGAGAAGAGTTGCCACTTGATTTGGAGAACAAGAAGCATACGGTTCATCGTTCACACAATCAGCAACACACACATCTCCCTTTTTTTTTATTTCAACATTGAGACTATCAATCTATCAGAAAAGTTTCTCTTGTTTCAAAGTGTTTGCCCAGCTTTTCCTAATGAGTTCTCTCATTCTCTCACAATATGTGTGTGTTTGAAAGAGTGTTGAGACTTGCCTTCTGTGCTGCCACTCAACATCTACACACCAACTTTAGCCGCACAGGGAAGCCGTGTTGCCTAGCAACAGATGCGGGGTGCTAACTGGGCTCGGTTTGCAGAGTTAAATATTACTCTGCCAACAGAGCCAAACTTTTACAACATGCAAACACACAGCAACAAAGAAATGGATGAGGCATAAACGCCTAACAAAGGTGCTATTATACTGTCACTTAAAATTCCAGATTGAATGTAGCTCTGCTGTATTTAATATATCTAATCTGTATGTTGATTGGCTGCTTGAAACGTCATGTCATAGCCTTTAACCAAACAAATTTCACTAAACTCATGAAAGTGAACAAGTGTTTCTAAAAGGATTTTATTTTTGCATCGGGGGCCCAATATGTTTAATAACACACAGTCACACATACAAACCAGGCACAGTTCTAGGTTCTTTTCAATTTGGAGATGAGTAAAAGTAAAAACATTAGCCTAGTATGAGATTAAGACTGATTTGAGTCTTTTAGATCAATTAAATAAAAAAATAATAAAACTCATAAGACTCATTTCATTTGTTCAAGAATCTGACTATACTGGTCACACTGCATACACACTTCAAAAGTTTAGGGTCAGTAAGACTTCTTAATGTTTTTGAAAGTCTCTTATGCTCCCCAAGGCTTTTATTTGATAATTTTATTAAAACAGTAATATTGTAAAAAAATATTGCACTGTTTTCTTTTGAACTTATTTTTAAAATGTAATTTATTTCAGTGATGGTCTTTAATGTCAAATGATCCTTCAGGAATTTCTCATTTCTTAGTATTATCGATGTTGAAAACAGTTTTTTTGTGGAAAACTTGAAAAAAAATTTCAGGATTCTTTGATGAACAGAAAGTTCAAAAGAACAGCGATTAGAGATAGCTATCTTTTCTAACATTATAAATGTCTTTGCTGTCACTTTTGACCAAATAATGCATCCTTGCAGCATAAAAGTATTAATTTCTTTAACATAAAAATAAAATCTTACTGACCCCAAACTTTTGAACATTAGTACATGTATATTATTGCATGAAACTAGCAAGGACAAAACAAATCCAATTATTTTAATGTTACTTTTCTGGGGCAACTGGCACTGAATACAACACACCAATCAACACGCCTGTAACTTGAAAGAGAAACACGATATAGATCCTGCAATCCAACCTGAATAGCCAGAAACCTCTGTAGCCACAATAGAGGTGTGTCTTAATGCTTTACACACACAAACACACACACAGATGCAGCACCTATTACATTTGCAAATCTTTGTTAAGTGCTCTATTATTTAAAGTCCTCATATTAAATCAATATGTCAAACATTGCCCTTTTCTATTGTAATCAATACAACTCCAGCATTGTGGTGTTATTATTTAGTGTGTGTGTGTGTGTACCTGGTATTCCTTTACGTTATGGGGACCAAATGTCCCCAACAAGAATAGTTATGCCAGTAAATTTTGATTTATGGGGACATTGTTTTTGGTCCCCATGAGAAAAACAGCTTGTATAGCATATTAAATTAAGTGTTTTGAAAATGTAAAAATGGCAGGGTTAGTGTAGGGGGGTAGAATATACAGTTTATAAAGTATAAAAATCATTACGTTTATGTGAAGTTCGTATAAAACATGGAAACCAGTATGCTTGCGTGTGTGTGTTTGTGTGAAAAAGAGACAGGCCGATGGAAAGAGAAAGGAAGAGGATCAGACACTATTCAGGATTTCTGGGGGTCCTGAGTGGGGCAGAAGAGAATTACATGAAGTAATGCATGGAGACATTGACTAACTGTTTGGACCAATAAGCAACTTCAGTATGTGGGCAGAGTATCATCATGGGAACACTTCATCCAGAGAGACATTTCCTTTCATCTTAACAAAGAAAATATCTGAGGTCAGCAGCTCCAGAGTTCAGAGTACACTCATGATAGCGTGCAGATGTGTGTGTGTGTCTGTTTGAACAGAGGACTCATTCCTTCACCTGGACTTCTGTAATAGACCTTAATGACAGACACAGAAGAACTACTAAAGAAAATCTGAAAGATGAAGGTACAGCTGAATGGAGATCATCCTGCTCAGGGCATGTTCATATGTAAAAGGCCCTAAGAGCCCTCACACACTCATGCACAAACATTCTCACCTTGAGATCTCGGTGTACAATACACTTCTGATGGCAATACTGCACAGCTGAGACAATCTAGAGAGATAAAGAGAAAAAGGTGTGGTGACTAATCAGGAGAGTAGGTGAAGTCATTTTGGCTACTCATGGGAGTTATCGTTCTTTAATTGAGCTGTTCTATCAGTAATTAAGCCATCATACACACACATGCACACAGCAGTGTTAATGAGCACACACACACACACACGCACACTCCTACTAGTAGAAAAGGCCCACTTAGCACCACCTGCCACACACACTACTGTTCAAAATGGTATATGATCAAAAATACAGTAAAAACTACACTTCATCTACGTGTAAGGCCTAAGGTGTATTGTGAAATATTACTTTAAACGAACTTTTCTATTCAATATATTTTAAAATGTGATTTCTGGCTTATTTTAGCAGCCATTACTCAGTCTTTAGTGTCATATGATCCTTCAGAAATAATTATAATATGCAGATTTGCTGCTTAAGAAACATTTCTTATTTTATTACATTTGACTGTAACGTATCCTTGATGAATAATAAAATATATTGTACTTAACTTTTGAATGGTATAAAATAAGCAAAAATAAATGGGGTTTAAAAGTCTAAGACCTTAATACAAATCTGGGATTCTAAATTGAATTTAAATTTTGAAATAGACAAAATAGAATTTAGAACATTTTTGACTAAAGAAATGTTAATTTAATTTATACACTCACCTAAAGGATTATTAGGAACACCATACTAATACTGTGTTTGACCCCCTTTCGCCTTCAGAACTGCCTTAATTCTACGTGGCATTGATTCAACAAGGTGCTGAAAGCGTTCTTTAGAAATGTTGGCCCATATTGATAGGATAGCATCTTGCAGTTGATGGAGATTTGTGGGATGCACATCCCAAAGATGCTCTATTGGGTTGAGATCTGGTGACTGTGGGGGCCATTTTAGTACAGTGAACTCATTGTCATGTTCAAGAAACCAATTTGAAATGATTCGAGCTTTGTGACATGGTGCATTATCCTGCTGGAAGTAGCCATCAGAGGATGGGTACATGGTGGTCATAAAGGGATGGACATGGTCAGAAACAATGCTCAGGTAGGCCGTGGCATTTAAACGATGCCCAATTGGCACTAAGGGGCCTAAAGTGTGCCAAGAAAACATCCCCCACACCATTACACCACCACCACCAGCCTGCACAGTGGTAACAAGGCATGATGGATCCATGTTCTCATTCTGTTTACGCCAAATTCTGACTCTACCATCTGAATGTCTCAACAGAAATCGAGACTCATCAGACCAGGCAACATTTTTCCAGTCTTCAACTGTCCAATTTTGGTGAGCTCGTGCAAATTGTAGCCTCTTTTTCCTATTTGTAGTGGAGATGAGTGGTACCCGATGGGGTCTTCTGCTGTTGTAGCCCATCCGCCTCAAGGTTGTGCGTGTTGTGGCTTCACAAATGCTTTGCTGCATACCTCGGTTGTAACGAGTGGTTATTTCAGTCAAAGTTGCTCTTCTATCAGCTTGAATCAGTCGGCCCATTCTCCTCTGACCTCTAGCATCAACAAGGCATTTTCGCCCACAGGACTGCCGCATACTGGATGTTTTTCCCTTTTCACACCATTCTTCGTAAACTCTAGAAATGGTTGTGCGTGAAAATCCCAGTAACTGAGCAGATTGTGAAATACTCAGACCGGCCCGTCTGGCACCAACAACCATGCCACGCTCAAAATTGCTTAAATCACCTTTCTTTCCCATTCTGACATTCAGTTTGGAGTTCAGGAGATTGTCTTGACCAGGACCACACCCCTAAATGCATTGAAGCAACTGCCATGTGATTGGTTGATTAGATAATTGCATTAATGAGAAATTGAACAGGTGTTCCTAATAATCCTTTAGGTGAGTGTAGGTCACTAATTAAATAAGCAAAAATATGCCACAACGCAGTTGGGATCATTCTCAAATCATGCTGGAGAACATAATCATCAGGTTTTATGTTAATTCATGTTATTTTTTTCAATTAAACTTCTGCAATCAAATGTCACCCTGATGATATAAGCTGCAAATTATATATTACAAAATGCAGAATAGAATACAAAATTTTTACTAGTGGGCTCAGACTTGGACTTTATTGTACATACGTGTGAGCTTTGACACTGAAGTATGACTCACCCACATGCACTCACACTGACCTGTCTAAATTTGGCACGAGCTTCCTTTTCTTTCATCCTCCCGTGAGCAACAAGGTAATCAAAAACCTCGCCTTGGAAATGGAAGAGGGGAACATTGCAATAGAGTAGAAAATGACAGAGGGAGGCAAAAGGTAAAGCAGGAATAGAGGAAAACAGAAAGATCAGACAAAGGAGAAAGGAAGATGTGAAAATAACGTTATTATAAAATGCAGTGTCCTGATTTTTAGTTCCTGACATGATTGACAGCTGGCAGTTCTAGTCTTTCAGCCTACTCACCTCCACTGGCATATTCCATGACTAAATACAGCGTCTTGTCTGTCTCGATCACCTCAAATAACTTCACTGGTGGGAAGAGAGAGATGATCACAAATCAAAACATGGAAGAGACTATTCACACAAAATTGGACTTTTAGGCGCATCCCCAAAAATACTTTAAAATGAAAGAACACATCTGTATGAAATCATTCACACTGACACTGTGTCCTATACAAGCATGACATGGTAAAGCAACAAGCGATAATGTGAGTAAGTGACATTTTATTGGTTGATCTTTTTTCTTCTTCTTGTTGGATAGCCCACCATAAAATCTTCTTGGTCCAAAATCTTGCATAAATAGAGTTCTGCAGGGATGAAATATTTTTTGTAAGCCAAAACCCGAAAACATTGGCATTTTAGCATTTCCGGTTAAATCGTCCTGAAGTCAATAGGCTTGTTCGACTTCATGCAGCGCTGTGCAGACTGATCGGCGGCTGACTTGAAGCAGTGCTTGGCGGTTAGAAATTTTGTCCGACTTGAGACAGCACCGACACCACGTGACTGTGACGTATGCCATCCAACACGAGAGCTATTCCAGAGCAGCCGGCTGGTTTATTCTGCACAGCTTCTCCAGAGCAGCTGCACAAGCTCTGATGACGACACAGCCGTTTCACCGCATGATAACGATCACGTGTATTTTGTGACTATTCTGACACCTTCAGTTCCACTAATGCTCACAAATCTGTTCTTTATAACAGTAAAACCTCTTTTCATGTAGTTGCGATGTAATATTGCATCATATTTGTCAAAAACGTTTATCAAAAATATAGTTGATAAAAAAAACGTAGACCCCACTTCATTAATAGAACTTTATTCTTGTACAAACAGTCGCTGTATTAAGCAGTAGGCCTGGCCTACATAAAATATTGAATAAAAATGTTTCTAAAACATCTGTGTATTTGACAAATATTGCATTTATTTCACAGCTGTGATAAAGTATGCAAACACAGCGCAAGTGTCACTACGGGAAGCAGAAAGTGTCCGACTTCACGTCTTCAATTGCAGCTCCTCCCCGCCTGCACGCAGCAACACTTGTCGATCGGTTAGCCCCAGCCGATGTCGAACACACCTATTGGGTTTTTTTAGGCTTAATGATGGTGACGTTGAAGTCATGTGACGGTGGTGTAGTTCGTTTTATAGCCTACATTTAGCATTTACTTCTGCAGATTATATTTAGGCTTCAAAATTCATAAAATGTTCATTTGAGGAGATTACCATGACCAACAAAATGTTTATGAATCATAAATCTTTGTTAGTCACAAAGCTTATTTTCTGCATTAATCCAAAAGCCAATGGAAAAATCCTTTTGGGAAACCAGTTTGGCCTACAAAAACACATCATCACTGCAACACTCTATTAGCAATAGCTAGCTGTGACTGTGTTGTGCAACATTTTCGCTTTCGATTCGATGTATAGAAAAAAAATGACCTGTCATGTCTAGTTGAACTGTAACAGTTTAAAAAAATAAAAACCTAGACTGTCAATTAAGAGTACAGATTTACACAGTTTGTATTCTGAACAATTCTTTCTTGCATATTTTCAGAGAATGACAAAAATTTGCTATATAACTATTTAAATAGATTTGGAGCAAAAATTACTTGCATCAGACTTGGTGTGAACAGGCTTTACAGAAAAAGTATTCTATTGGGGTTAACAGTGTTGAGAAAAATGCAGCACATCTACACCTCTAAAGCACAGCATTATTACTTCATGGGATAACAGAGAATGAGCTATGAAGGAAAGCAGTGGTGATAAACGCATCTCTTTCCATATGACGCGCTTCAGGCTTTGCAATGAATACTACAAAACCCACCATATCTGTCTTGATATGGTAAAGATTACATTTACAAACTGCATTAGAATTGAGTTTCCTGAGCTAGTAGCAGTGACAAGAATTTTTTCTCATAAAAAAGTGTCATAAGCAACCATAAAACCCACAAACGCAGTAAGAACAAAATCCTAAAGGAAACAATTGTTCCAAATCCAAACAAACAGCATCTAATAAAGGGAGACGCATTAATAAAGTAGAATTATAAAAACGAACAGGCGTTAGGAGTTACGTTTTAAAGCTCAGAGCTATTCCATTCATCAGTCTATTCAACGAAAACAGGCCACTACTGTTTGACATTAATGCAATGAATAAAATACATAATCCCTACTTTGTGTGTCTCGCCATGGAAAGATCAAGGAGCGTTTCAGATCAATCAGCTGTGATTTTGTGATGTGATACCAGCACAGCCGTACACGGCCATTGAACAGAGAGAGCAAAGGCTCTGAATCAGGACTGAATCCTCAGTGCTGCATCCTCAAAGGGGGCAGGTCTTTCCTTTCATATTTCAGCTCTGCGCTTTGATATTTATGAGCACAAGCTGAGCACTAATGAGCTAGCGCTTCCGTCAGGACCACCGACAGGCAAACACACACACACATATACACTTAAACACACTGTTCAATATAACAGTATCTGACTTTGAGCAAGTGCACATCAGCACACATCAAACAGTCCATTTTTTAAGCATCTATGAAATCAAAGCCTCAGGAATGCTGATATCGGATCTGACAATACAGATGATTCATGTCAGATGCTGAATTTAAATACTGAAATAATTCTATTAATTGTAGCGTGGCCAGTTAGACAGGTTCTTTCTGGATCACTCACCGATGTTCGGGTGATTCAGAAGCTTCATAATTCTCACTTCTCGGAAGAGCTGAGAAAACACAGAAAAAAGAGAAGATTTGAGAAGATCGTAAGCCTTGACCAGAAACTTTTAACCTGATATATTGTGATAATATCAGATACATGAAATTAAGGGTTCAGGGCTGCGTTTCTCAAAAGCATTGTGAGCTAAATTGATCGTAGAGACCATTAGTGCCAATGGTTCTATGATCTACTTAGGCTTACAATGCTTTTTAGAAGCGCAGCCCAGGTCAATCCCATTTCAAGTTGATTCAAGCTGGTTTGCTGGTCTTAGGTGGCCTTTCAGTCTGGTCAGGCTTTATAGGTGTTTTGGGAACTAGGACAATGTGGCTGAACACCAGCTTGGCTAAACTAGCAGACCAACTAAGTCAAAACCTTTTAGGGTGTTTAAAGCAGAGTTTATGAATAAATGTCTTTTTTGATTAATTTAATGCATCCTTTCGTTTTTTTGGATGAAATTAATGCCTTTATTCAACAAACAAATCTAACTGACCCCTAACTTTTGAACGACATTTTGCAGCACATACATTGTTAACATTTCACTAGCTGGAGGAACAATGCAAGAAACGATTTTTTAAATGTCCTCCAGAATTATGCAGTAGTAACAGCAAAAAGTTAATGATACATGACCAGTGTAGGTATTTGTGCGTGGGGATAAAGCAGAAACCGATCATTCCCACGTCAGAGGAAATCCTTCAGCCTCTCTTCCTGTAATTACCCCCTATATGCCCTCTCTCCAGACAGATATACAGATAAAGAGAGGAGATCTGCAGACTCACTTTTTGAAGACTAGAAGAGTTGAGCTGGGTCTTGTCTATGATTTTCACTGCTACCTGTAACAAAAGAAACACAAGCACATATTTAAACACATCTCTCAAACACACACACACACACAAAAAAACAGTTACACTAGAAAGATTACTTACTAACTAATGAAAGCTAACTGTGCTTTGAGCACTAGAAGTGTGTCCCAGGGTTGATTTTTAATAAAACTATAAGATTTAAACTTTTTTCTTTTTGTTATACGAAGATCATAGTCCAAATTTGAGCAAAAAGCACATTTAATCTGATTTTCTCATATCCAATCCAAACCACTATCATACAAACTATCACTATCATTTGAAATTAAGATTTCACTTCTGGGGCCAGTTGCATGAACACAGCTATTATAATATGTTAAAGGGATAGTACAGCCAAAAATGAAAATTACCCCATGATTTACTTACCCTCAAGCCATCCTAGGTGTAAATTACATTCTTCTTTCAGACAAATACAATCGGAGTTATATTAAAAAATGTCCTGGCTCTTCCAAGCATTATAATGGGAGTGAATGATTTTGAAGACCAAAAAAGTGCATCCATCCATTATAAAAGTAATCCACACGGCTCTGATGGGTTAATAAACGCCTTCTGAAGTGAATCGATGGGTTTGTGTAAGAAAAATATCCATATTTAAAAGAAAGAAATTTTCCAACTCCCCTAGAGCTAAACAGTTGAGTCTTACCGTTTTCAAATTCATTCAGCCAATCTCCTTGTCTGGCGGTAGCATAGCTTAGCATAATGAATTGATTCTGATTAGACCATTAGCATCTCGCTCAAAAATGACCAAAGACTTTCGATATAAATAGGAATTCGATATTCCTGTTTAAAACTTGACTCTTCTGTAGTTAAATTGTGTACTGAAATTAAAAGTTGTGATTTTCTAGGCCGATATGGCTAGGAACTATACTCTCATTCCTGCGTAATAATCAAGGAACTTTGTTGACGTACCATGGGTGCAGCAGGCGTAATGATATTACACCAGACCGCCTTCTGTATTCAGTTTATGGAAAAAGTATATATAACAATAAAATGATTATATTCGTCTGAAAGAATAATGTCATATCACCTAGGATGGCTTGAGAGTGAGTAAACAAAGGGATAATTTTCATTTTTGGGTGAACTATCCCTTTAAGACTGTCTTAAGAACCTAAGTCGTACTTTCAATCTCAAAAATAGACCAATCTAAGTTTTTCAGCAACTGACTTTTAAAATGGTTATGACCAATGAATGACTAACTTACTCTAGTCTAATCAGTTTATGCAAGGGGCCCTTGGACATGCATCACAGTCAGACTGTGGCAATTTAGGACACAACATGAATACTACAAGGCATAGTTGTAAGTTCAAATCTCAAAACAGTCAAACCATTAAATAAGTGTACTAGAAGTATCCGCTATATGACTAACTAATAATTCGTTTTTTAACTACGCATTACCTAGAACAAATCAGAATGTCTGCAATATAAGCACCTGTGTTACAGGGTCATAGCATGAGACCTAGTTACCTCTTTAGAAGTGAGGACATGTCGGGCCAGTTTAACCTTGGCAAAGTTGCCCTTGCCGATGGTCTTCAGCAGTCTGTAATTTCCTATGTGGGGGTTTTCATCCGCCGCCGGCACCACATTCCGACAACGCGGAACACTGGGACGCCCTCCTCCTTTGGCATCAGAGTGAGTCTGACAGAAAAATGGGATATAGGGATCAGAAAAATGTTTCAGATGGTCACACTCGTATGACACTCAAATTCAACTACATTCTCCCCCTCACTTTCACACACACATGCTGATAATTGTATCAGACTGATTCACAAGAGGAAAATATGGCTACAGTCACACAGCAGCACAGCAGAATACTGCTCAATCTTTTTGGAGAGCTAAATACACAGTGTTGATCACATCCTCTAACCGAAGTGAATACCTGACAATTAAGGGGTCAGAACCAGATCAGTAAGTTTGAGTGATATGTGAAGTATGAATGGAACCACTGTAAGCATTTAAAGCAGCAGTTGGTGTGTGTTTTGACTGTTGTAAGAAGGCTTCCTGCAGTCATGGAAGATATGGCTAAAAAAAAAAAAAAAAGTGTACAATACTGTTCAAAAGTTTGGGGTCAGTAAGATTTTTTTTTAAAGAAATTAATAGTTTAATTCAGCAAGAATGCGTTAAACTGATTAAATAGTGACAGTAAAGACAATTATAATGTTACAAAAGATTTATATTTCAAATGTATCACCGTTTCACCTATTAAGCAGCACAACTTTAACATTTTTAACATTAACAATATTAAGAAATGATTCTTGAGCACCAAATCAGCATGATTTCTGAAAGATAATGTGACACTGAAGACTGCTGAAAATTCAGGTTTTTTATCACAGGAATACATTTAATTTGAAAATGTATTAAAATAGTAAGCAGTTCTTTTAAATTGTAATATTTTACAGTATGACTGTTTTTACTTTATTTTTGACCAAATAAATGCAGCCTCTGAGCATTTTAAAAGCACAAGAACATTAAAAAATCTTTAAAATGGTAGTGTATTGTGTATTTGCTGCTTAGCTAGCAAGTGAGCAGGCAAAAGGCTCAGAGAAACACATGCACACTCAAACTCGCTGGTTCCAAAGCGATGAATATTATGTAACGCATCACATGCACCATGTTAATTTATGACATTCTTCAGCATTGGTGAACACTCTCAATGTCCTTTTATTCTCAAACTCTGACCCAGCCTCCACACACACAGTTGTGAATCATTTTTCATTATTATTATACAGGGAGTGCAGAATTATTAGGCAAATGAGTATTTTGACCACATCATCCTCGTTATGCATGTTGTCTTACTTCAAGCTGTATAGGCTGGAAAGCCTACTACCAATTAAGCATATTAGGTGATGTGCATCTCTGTAATGAGAAGGGGTGTGGTCTAATGACATCAACACCCTATATCAGGTGTGCATAATTATTAGGCAACTTCCTTTCCTTTGGCAAAATGGGTCAAAAGAAGGACTTGACAGGCTCAGAAAAGTCAAAAATAGTGAGATATATTGCAGAGGGATGCAGCAGTCTTAAAATAGCCAAGCTTCTGAAGCGTGATCATCGAACAATCAAGCGTTTCATTCAAAATAGTCAACAGGGTCGCAAGAAGCGTGTGGAAAAACCAAGGCGCAAAATAACTGCCCGTGAACTGAGAAAAGTCAAGCGTGCAGCTGCCAAGATGCCACTTGCCACCAGTTTGGCCATATTTCAGAGCTGCAACATCACTGGAGTGCCCAAAAGCACAAGGTGTGCAATACTCAGAGACATGGCCAAGGTAAGAAAGGCAGAAAGTCGACCACCACTGAACAAGACACACAAGCTGAAACGTCAAGACTGGGCCAAGAAATATCTCAAGACTGATTTTTCTAAGGTTTTATGGACTGATGAAATGAGAGTGAGTCTTGATGGGCCAGATGGATGGGCCCGTGGCTGGATTGGTAAAGGGCAGAGAGCTCCAGTCCGACTCAGACGCCAGCAAGGTGGAGGTGGAGTACTGGTTTGGGCTGGTATCATCAAAGATGAGCTTGTGGGGCCTTTTCGGGTTGAGGATGGAGTCAAGCTCAACTCCCAGTCCTACTGCCAGTTTCTGGAAGACACCTTCTTCAGGCAGTGGTACAGGAAGAAGTCTGCATCCTTCAAGAAAAACATGATTTTCATGCAGGACAATGCTCCATCACACGCGTCCAAGTACTCCACAGCGTGGCTGGCAAGAAAGGGTATAAAAGAAGAAAATCTAATGATATGGCCTCCTTGTTCACCTGATCTGAACCCCATTGAGAACCTGTGGTCCATCATCAAATGTGCGATTTACAAGGAGGGAAAACAGTACACCTCTCTGAACAGTGTCTGGGAGGCTGTGGTTGCTGCTGCACGCAATGTTGATGGTGAACAGATCAAAACACTGACAGAATCCATGGATGGCAGGCTTTTGAGTGTCCTTGCAAAGAAAGGTGGCTATATTGGTCACTGATTTGTTTTTGTTTGGTTTTTGAATGTCAGAAATGTATATTTGTGAATGTTGAGATGTTATATTGGTTTCACTGGTAAAAATAAATAATTGAAATGGGTATAAATTTGTTTTTTGTTAAGTTGCCTAATAATTATGCACAGTAATAGTCACCTGCACACACAGATATCCCCCTAAAATAGCTAAAACTAAAAACTACTTAAAATATTGATACAAAAATATTCAGCTTTGATATTAATGAGTTTTTTGTGTTCATTGAGAACATGGTTGTTGTTCAATAATAAAATTAATCCTCAAAAATACAACTTGCCTAATAATTCTGCACTCCCTGTAGATCATACTAAGTATTAGAAAATGACAGTCAAAAGGGAAGATCTGAGCAAATGACATGAGCAAGACTTGCATCGTCTCCATGTGCAGCACAACTTTTTGGAACAGTTATGAATCTTTAAGGGATAGTTGAACCAAGACCCAAAAATTTAAATTCTGTCATCATTTACTCACGTCATGTCTTTCTAAACTTGTTTGACTTTCATCTGCGGAACACAAAAGAAGATATTTCGGGGGGAAAAGGCACATTTGTTTGTCCATACAATGGAAGACAATGGTAGCCCAAACTGTTTTGGTTACCAATATTCTTCAAAATATCATCTTTTGTGCTCTGTAGAAGAAAAAATTAAACAGGCTTGGAACAACATGATGGTAAGTAAATGATGACAGAATTTTCACTTTTGGGTCAACTATCTTTGTAATAACACTAATCAAGGGAAGAATATGACGGGACAAGAGAGAGGAGGAGGCATCACCACAGCAATCGTAAAGCGTTCTTAGTGAAAGAAAAATCCTAATCTCATGAGACCTCGCTGCAGTTTGGGATGTGTTCCAAAACACCCGACATTCCATTAACCCCACCAAATCATCTCAACTCTCCTGTCCAAATAAAGATTATTTTCCCACATTACCCCATTACACTGGGAAAACATACAGATCAGATAAAATCTGATTAGATTGGATTAGATTACAGTGGATTAGATTAGATTAAAACAGACGGGTCCATCTGCAAATACACACTAATGCAGATATGCTATGTGCTTCCCTGTTTTCCTGCTTTCATTCCATCACAAACATAAGCATGTCAGCATTTACGGAAGTAGCATCATGCAGCATTTATAATTTTAATCTCTAACTTTACAGATGTTTCTCCATTTTGTACTCAAGCGAAAGCGGACACAGAGCTCATTAAAGAAAAAGTTCAATCATCAAGAGGAACCCAGCCAACTCCATGAGCCCTGTGGTGCGATGTGTGTGCGTGCAAACCACAGTTCACATATCCGAGCACTGTACTTCACGACAGCTCCGTCTTCAAAGACCAACCGATCAAAGTTCAAAGCCATAAATGTAACGTTTGACGTCAGCCCACTAAATGGTGCACACTCTGAGGTATGAGGCTTTAAATGAAGATGCTCTTTATTTCTTTACTCGTTTCACATGATGCCAATTTTGAAAGAGGGGCAGCTCAAGGGAAAGGCATGAGAAAAGCTGGCCGAAACAATACAGCAAAGTCTGTCTGTGTATGCGTGTTCATAGGTAGGCTGAGCCAAAAGCAGTAGCAAAGGTCAGGGTATGGAAAGCGGGAGATTGACAGTGTGCTGACAGGAACAGAGGAGCAAGGACTTAAGGTATTAGAGGTGTGCAGATATGCCTGGGGACTCAGATTTTAGACTTTGGTATGGCTTGTGTGTGAGCGTAGACTAGGGAGTGCCGATACAGTACATGCATAAAGCAGAACTCATATCAATACATCACTCATAAACAGCAATGAAACACAATACACTTTTACAATAGCACACTCCTTCCTAGCTAATCAAGCAGAAATTCTCAGGAGACCTGACTCATTGGACATGCAAACATACATACATACAAGGCAATCCAACAATGCACTGCAAAAAAGGACAGTTAGGCCTACAACTTCATCTCAGATGGCAGACATACACTACCGTTTTTTGACCGAAGTCTCTCTCACCAAGGCTGGATTTATCTGATCACAAATAACAATTAAAAATAACTCTTTTGTATTTTAAAATATAAATTATTCCTGTGATGAAGAAGGTGATTTTCCAGCAGTCATTATTCCAGTCTTCAGCACATGATCCTTCAGAAATCATTCAAATATGCTGATTTGGTGCTCTTTACATTTTTGAGAAAACGGTTATATATTTTCAGCATTCTTTGACAAACAGAAAGTTCAAAAGAACAGCATTTATTTGAATTTTATCAGATTTGTTTTTTAAATATGTAAAAGTTTTTACTGTCTTTACTTTTGACCAATTTAATGCATCCTTGCTGAATAAAAGTATTAATTTCTTTAAATAAAAAAAATTCTTACGGACCGCAAAAAATTTTAAAGTAGTTGAGGGATTTTTTTTATTTTTATCTTTCAGTAATGAATTAAAATAGTTATATCTAATTAAAGACAAACCATTTTTAATTAGCATTTGCATGTTGTATGAATTGTTTGTGCTTTTAGCTTGGCAACATGCTAACATCAATCTCTTCTGAAATCAAATGTGATTGTTAGTCAAGTCTTTTTGTGAGTGTCACATGAGGAACTTGTGTGGCACGCATGAGTGACCCTTAATTGAGTAGCTTGACCTGACATATAGTGTTTCAAATCAGTCACTTCCAGGTTCCATTTTGGCTTCCTTAAAGGGATAGTTCACACAAAAAGGAAAATTCTGTCATCATTTACTCACCCGTACAAACCTGTATGACTTTCTTTCTTCTGTGGAACACAAAAAAAGATATTTTGAATATTTTGTCCATTTAATGGAAGTCATGTTTTTCAAAATATCTTCTTTGTCAATCATACATGTCCGGAAGAACATGAGGATGAAATAAATGACGGCAGGATTTTATTTAAGGAAACTATCCTTTTAAGGAAACATTAACTTCCAATGTCATTCAATAACTTCTTGTTGCTTCGAATCCACCACCTCTTTAGAAGGTAACTGTCTACGTAGACCGCAGACAGTCCACTAGGATTTAGAACCGAATCGGGCGAGTCTCAAAAGGGCTAATTTTTACATCCTTTGGCATCTACCTTACTATTAAAGAATCATCAAGTACGAAGCGAAGGTCAGTCTGGGTAAAATAAAATTCCCTTTTTTGGGGTCTTTCCCTCGCTCCATATCATCATCTATCTCTCCTTGTAATTACACCCTGCACAGACACAGACAGCAGTGAGGATAGGATAATGTTCTCCCTGACAACATGCTGTCTGTGGTGGAATCTTTTTTAAGGTTTACTGGGAGTCCTGTTCACTTCAGCGCTGAACCTTAAATACCACCTTCTCCAGCAGCTCTGAGAACCCGAGTTTAGCTGACACTGGTTCAGCTCAGTAGGAAGCTCAGGACAGCTGATCAGACCCAGAAGCTGCTCTAAGTGCATCATATAGTTGCACATCACAGAAATCTGTTACCGGACCTGACGTTTATTGACCTGGTTATGAGTTTCATTACTGATCTTCTAAACTTTTCTCAACAGTCTCTTTAAAATAAAGTTGTATGAGTGAACCAGAGGCACCGGCAACCCTTTAAACACAGATGCCACAGTAGCTGTAAAGCATGCTCTCCTGTTCGGTTTAAAAAAAACACATGCACACTCGCACACAATCTTTGAAGAGGCAGTCAGTCGTTGGGTCGTGATTGCAGCGTTGCCATGGAGATCTGTTGTTCGTCCTCATGCTATCTTCTCTTTTCTTTACCTTTCTAAAGGACAGCTCCTTTTCCTCCCCTCCTCTCTCTCTCCATTTCCCCCTTCCTACTTTTCTTCATCCTCTCTTTCTCACTTGCTGTGGCGAAAGTGAAATTGGACATAATATCCCAAGTACAGAGAGCCCATCTTTGCCTAGAAAAAGAGAAACTATTTTTCAACACACACACAGACACGGTCATACACACCCAGATAGCGACAGTCACGATGAAGAACTATAAATACTTCACCACCTACACGTACACAATCTCTCTTCCTCTCTTTCACACACACACACACACACACACACACACAACAGTGTTTTCTACAAAATTGTTTTTGTGAACCTCAATCCCATAATTGGTTCTAATTACATATTAAACAAAACCATACTATTTTTAAATGTGTAACTTTAACTATATGTTGCAATATAAACATCCATACAATTAACAAGTCAAATTCAGCAACCATTCTGACTGTTTCAGTGATTAATAATACGTTAGACGGAACTAAACCTTTTCTTCTGTATTGTAATGTACATCCGAGTGTAACGGAATATTGAAAAAGAAAATAATATAGGTTGTTGAGTGGACTTTGAGATGTGGATGTTGCACCTAAATATAAATGCGAGCTTGCAGTTGATTGTTGAGTGGAGTTCTCCCTCAACGAGCTATGTCACTAGGTGGAAATATATGCATAATGCCGCTCAAATGCATACGCAAAGAAAGAAGGCGTGGCTTCAGGTATCGTAGTAGTGTTGTTGCCACCATGTTGTGGAGATGCTGTGTGTTTTTATGCGAAAGCAAAAGCAGCACTTTATTTGGCCTTCCGAAAGTGGACGCAATTAGGAATGAGTGGTTAAACACTTTTCCAGAACATTACAACCCAAATGTTTGTGCGTGTGCAGCGCATTTTACGGAGGACAGTTTCCTGATGTGAACCTGGGAGAGTACAAGACCGGCTTTGCACAAAGGCTTCTTTTCTAAAAAAAAATGCTATTTCTATTTCCAACTTTGCTAGGACAATCTGCTGCTTACGAATCAGAGCCTGTATGTTTGTTTCATTATTTGTTAAAGTATTTGCTATTGACTGTTCAAATGCGGAGTTTTGTGCACTGTAGTGCATCTCTGCACTTTTATGATCAAAAGTGCAGAGATGGATTTACAAACAAACTCTGTTTTCAGCTTATAACTTCTGGTGAAAAGATGACAAACATAGATGCACTACGTGTTCTGTTTCACACTGGCTGCTCAAGAAGAGCTGAAGCAGCACGTGCACAGTGCTTTCAAACTGGCAGTGTTTGTGATGTTCAGCTGAACCGCGGCTTGTGTACTGCAAATACATACTAGTATCCGATCAATCAGCTTGGTCATCTTCACTTTCAGAATCCGACTCGGGCTCGAACTGGTGGTAAAACTGACGACATTATTAACTGTCTTGCGTTGAAAGCTGAAGCTTGGAAGCTTTGGAAGCTGAAGGGGTGTTACATTTCCGACACATCACAACAGCTGGCCAATCAGAGCACTATTACTAACGTAGATCACCAAAGAGAAGCCGTTTTCACCGGAAGAGTTATGACATTCTAATTAAACATCGAATTAAACACAAGGTCAAAAAAAAAAAAAATAGATGAGTAGTGAATTTTCATTTCATGCCAACTTTAACTTGTGATTCATTAAATTAACCATGCAGCAGGCAACAATTATATAATATAAAACTGCTTAAACCTGTTTTTTCAAGTTCCAGGAAATTGTGGAATGAAGAGGAAGATAACGGATGGATGAAAGGAAGAAATTATAGAGAAAATAAAGGAAACAGCGCAAAGAGGAAGGAAAGAAGGACGGAAGGAAGGATGGATGAATAGTTGGATGGACAGACAGATGCAGAAATTTTTGATTACCATTACTATTTTTGTGGGGATCATTCCCTGTTCGTATGTCTCACGTCACATCCAACTGGTCAGAAGAATCATACAAAGGAAGAGAAGGAAGGATGAACTGATGGATGGATGAATGGCGGTCAGTGCTGTAAATCCCACACTGCCTCTATTTAAAACTAGAGTCAGGAGGCAGCCAAGGGCACAAACAGAGAGCAGATGGAGCGTCTCTCTCACTCTCCCTCTTATTCATCACACCTCTCCCCTCGCTTCTCCAGCTTGTCCCATGTCAGAAAACTGTCAACAGTGAATAAATAATCCTGATATTAATACGCACTTCCTCATTGAACTGCAATTCCTCTGGGATATAAAGCTCCTCAGGGTGGCCTGGCTTTTTTCCGGAGTACTGCAGGGTGTGGTGTATGTCTTTCTGCCCACATGGAGTGGAGATAACAAACAAATACACCTCTAATGACAGTTTACCTGAACTGAGCTTAGTCGATAAACTCATTATTTAATACGAAAAAATATAGACCAAGAATTGTTTTAGAATTGGATCGAGAGGTACCTAAAGATTCCCTCCCCTAATAAAAACACTGCTCAGAAAGGTATCATTCACTATATGAAATGAAAGCACCAATGAAACTACAAAAGGGGTACTAAATAAATCAGTTCAGAAAAAAACAAGCATTGACTCTCACACACACACACCTCTACATGACGTCAAGCTCTTGAAATCAGAGA
This sequence comes from Rhinogobio ventralis, assembly GCA_039654625.1. Lineage (NCBI taxonomy): Eukaryota > Metazoa > Chordata > Actinopteri > Cypriniformes > Gobionidae > Rhinogobio > Rhinogobio ventralis. The sequence continues at coordinate 39,507,882 of CM077193.1, forward strand.
GAAGGCCTCGGCACTCCCTTCAGTCAACTTCACACCCAGTGCAACTGGAAAGGCCTGTTTACACACACAGAGCGCTTTAGACTCTGGACTTGATCTCAACACGATGACTCCATGCACGCCGACGTAAAAAATGCAAAGCCGTGTGTAAATGTGATCCCTGTTCAAGCTGCTGAAGGTCAGGGAGCTAAAGAGGGTTTATAGTCCGCTGTGTTCAGTCTCATATTAAGCTCGCACTTCAGCCGCCCAACCTCATGTTCCCAAACACGTCCAAACTGTGTGCTTTCTGACAGTATTCAAATTCCTCCTCTTTCCGAAAGGTAAATTTAATCTTTTGTTGTTTTTAGGACACTTTCATTTGTTTGGGTGTGGTAGTTTCACAGAAATGTCAATGGCAAAGTTAATCTCAACGCAAAGGATGAGGTGATTGCCAACTTTGAATATTTCCTTGCTACACTATTTCTACTGCCTTTTCCCATCCTATATTTTACATAGCTACCTAATTAATAAAACACTGAATGTGAATATGAGAGAATAAATGACTTAAATGTTTCAACTGAACTTTTAAATTAGTTACAACATAAAATGTATATCTATCTAGCAAATTAAGATCTCAAACGCCTGATATAAGAACAATTCTAAAAAACTTCATAAGTTGGTTAAAAATATAGTATTCACTTGATCAATACAATTACCAACCATGATTGTCCATGAAAGTCAATTTACAAATAATTAGCACATGACTGATTTATTACATATGTGATTGAATTTAAACACCTGTTGTACACCTACTCATTACAACCAAAGGTTACACTGGAATGAAGCCTGCAAAGGAGGCCGTGATTTTATGTCTTTGGGCACTTTCACATTCAAGCTTTTTGTGACTTATTCATGAGGCTTAACTCATGCTATTTTGTACAGTCAGGACAGTGATTTTATATGTAAAAATCTGTACATTTGTTAAATAAAAAGTCACTGAGTGACTGCTTTGAAAAGTTAGTAATAAAATGAACAACAAAGTTACATAGAAAAAGTGGCAGGTCTATTATTTTGCATTTACCAACCCTCTACGCACACCTTGGCAATAGAATCACCATTGGCTAGTACATTTTTTTGTTTACTCGCCAGATTGATATACTATTTTATTTATATTAGTGCTGTCAAATCGATTAATCCCGATTAACCACATCCAAAATAAAAGTTTGTGTTTACATAATATATGTGTGTGTATAATTATGATGTGTATATAAATATGCACACATGCATGTATATATTTAAAAAATGTTATATAATATAAATATAAATATGTATACAGTATATACATGCAAATATTTCTTAAATATATACATGTGTGTGTTCCAATATACATAATAATTATACACAGTACACACACACACATATATTACGTAAACAAACTTTTATATATTGCGATTAATTGTTTCACAGCCCTAATATTTTTTATATATATATATACACACACTCACCTAAAGGATTATTAGGAACACCTGTTCAATTTCTCATTAATGCAATTATCTAATCAACCAATCACATGGCAGTTGCTTCAATGCATTTAGGGGTGTGGTCCTGGTCAAGACAATCTCCTGAACTCCAAACTGGATGTCAGAATGGGAAAGAAAGGTGATTTAAGCAATTTTGAGCGTGGCATGGTTGTTGGTGCCAGACGGGCCGGTCTGAGTATTTCACAATCTGCTCAGTTACTGGGATTTTCACGCACAACCTTTTCTAGAGTTTACAAAGAATGGTCAAACATCCAGTATGCGGCAGTCCTGTGGGCGAAAATGCCTTGTTGATGCTAGAGGTCAGAGGAGAATGGGCCGACTGATTCAAGCTGATAGAAGAGCAACTTTGACTGAAATAACCAAGGTATGCAGCAAAGCATTTGTGAAGCCACAACACGCACAACCTTGAGGCGGATGGGCTACAACAGCAGAAGACCCCACCGGGTACCACTCATCTCCACTACAAATAGGAAAAAGAGGCTACAATTTGCACGAGCTCACCAAAATTGGACAGTTGAAGACTGGAAAAATGTTGCCTGGTCTGATGAGTCTCGATTTCTGTTGAGACATTCAGATGGTAGAGTCAGAATTTGGCGTAAACAGAATGAGAACATGGATCCATCATGCCTTGTTACCACTGTGCAGGCTGGTGGTGGTGGTGTAATGGTGTGGGGGATGTTTTCCTGGCACACTTTAGGCCCCTTAGTGCCAATTGGGCATCGTTTAAATGCCACGGCCTACCTGAGCATTGTTTCTGACCATGTCCATCCCTTTATGACCACCATGTACCCATCCTCTGATGGCTACTTCCAGCAGGATAATGCACCATGTCACAAAGCTCCAATCATTTCAAATTGGTTTCTTGAACATGACAATGAGTTCACTGTACTAAAATGGCCCCCACAGTCACCAGATCTCAACCCAATAGAGCATCTTTGGGATGTGGTGGAACGGGAGCTTCGTGCCCTGGATGTGCATCCCACAAATCTACATCAACTGCAAGATGCTATCCTATCAATATGGGCCAACATTTCTAAAGAATGCTTTCAGCACCTTGTTGAATCAATGCCACGTAGAATTAAGGCAGTTCTGAAGGCGAAAGGGGGTCAAATACAGTATTAGTATGGTGTTCCTAATAATCCTTTAGGTGAGTGTACAATGCACTAAGGATTGATGAGCTGCTGGGTTCATGAATATTAATCATGTTGTCTGCATTCACTCAAACTGATTTGCTGAAATCAAAACAGTGAAGGTAATAGATGAGCACCAGCCAATGAGATTGCCGTTTGCGCATTAGTCCCGCCCACTACTGGAGAAACTGCATATCTTCTGCTTGTTCTTAAAAGCTGAATAATTCGAAATTAACTCCGGTGTTTTGAAAGGAAACTACAACAAAGAATATGGTTTACATGCATGTCGATTCTGCATGGTATTTAAGACTCTCTCTCTTTGTGTGTGTGTGTGTGTGTGTGTGTGTGTGTGTGTGTGAGAGAGAGAAGCACAACGCTCTCGGCAAAGCGACGGTGAGTTGTGCACCTTCACACTAGAGTTTATGGTACGTCAAATAGAGGTAAAACTGAAATAGACAGTTAGCTTGACGGAGAGCGAAACTCACTCTATCTCAGTGTTCAGCGAGTGAAAATATATCTATGCTTATTCTTATCTAACTTATTCTTAGCCTCTAACACACACACTGGCGAGTAAAATCTAAGCATTTATTAGCCAATGGCTAATGATAGATATTATTTAGTCGCCCAGAGTGAAGATTTACTCGCATATGCGAGTGATTTACTCACATTGTACAGGGTTGTTTACACTCCAAGACTTAATGCACAGATCATTTGACATACAGTATCTGATTGTTTTGTTCCATCCATTGCTATGGTTATCACTGTCAATCGGATTAAATTGCGCATTTAAATATGGTTGTCAATCCAGAAACTTTGGTAGTTCGCAGCAAGAAAATAAAAAGCGAGCAAAGATCGCTGCCATTATAATCACTAAAGCTGTCAATTACAACACGAGGTACACAAAGCTGCACTCTTGCGAAAACTCCCTTTATAATCAATAAAGCTGTCTATGCTTTGCAATGAATCTCTTATTGACATCATCATGTACTTTGTTGGTTATAATGAAAGAATTTGTGAGCATGCAAGACTCACACAGAACAAAAACTCAGCCGTTTTGAGCAGTGTTGAGCTGATTCTAACTAACTTAAACAAATCTGATTGGCCACTGACCCACTGGCCACTCAACAGATATGTCTGTGATTGGCTACAAAGCTCAACGCTGCAAAAAGAGAAAAAATAGAAACCTTTGATGCTCTTCACAGAGCGCTATCACAAACACTCACAGGAACGTTTTAAAGCAACTAGTATGCTACCTATTGAGATTGTGCTACCAACACTATTTGCATTGTACTGCAGAACAGCAGGTATTGTCACATTAAACAATCAAGTAAATCTCTGTTATATTATCTCTGTTATATAAATCTGTTATATCTCTGTTAATATTTTCAATACAGGAAAAACATTACCCAAAAAATGGGATGTTGGAAGACCAGGGAGGATTTTTTTTTTTTTTAAGAAATGTGACCGAAGTTTAAAGCAAGTCAGTTCACTCAGTGACAATTATAGCTATGCCCATGGCATCTATTTTAGTCAACAGCTTCTATGTACTTATATGTATAGGAAAAGACTAAACTCTCTAGAACTATTTGTCAAGATTATGTTTCAGTAACATATGCACAAACAGCAATCAAATACGACAACAATGGTATCATAAAAATCTGGACCAGCATAATGTGCAAGTGTGCTCAAGAGTAAACAAACAGACAATGCTTTTATCAAAAAGGTGATTGGCTCAATTTAACTAAAAGGCAAGAAAGCCATACTGAGTTTTAGGATTTCTCCCATTCATTTTTCTGAGTGGCCAGTCTCTCTCCTTATACTCGTGTGATAATGTCTGGCTATAACAAAAGAGACAGAGGACATTGTTAAAAATGTCAAGCTTCACTGGTTGGTGAAAGTGGTAAACTGCAAACTGTATTTCTAACATTCATATAGAAAGTATTTTGTCCAAAGCATTATCTCCAAAAGCTGCTGTAACTGATTGACTTCTAGCCCAATTCATTCGCTCATATCATTAATATACAAAATGAATTACGATGTATCTGAAAAGATGCAGCAAGACACTCTAATGTGGTCAGATCAATGTATTGTGGCCACAGGACCTGAGGGCCATTGCCACAGTGCTGATTACATGCTGATGTTCCGTCTAGTAATTTATCAGTAATGACAGTGAGTCTAACGTAATGCCGTCCACCCCTTCAGATTTAACCACACCTAATCCCCTCATAGAGTCTAAGAACATGTGGATGCAGTTCAGTCTCTTTAAATGTAGTAACTTGCATCTTTTATTTCTAACAGAACCAACCATTAGAGTTCACAGAGACTAACTAACCATAAAAAAAAACGATTTACAAAGATGGCACCCATACTTTAACTTTATAACCTGCTCTTTCACCTGTATTTTCCTATTGTTCTCTATGTCAATACTGGCCTCTGTTTGTGTATATAAAACATGGATAATACTGAAACCAAGTTAAATCAAGTGTGGGAAAGACGTTTTTATTTTATTACGTGATGATCCAGTCAGTAAACTCTTCACACGTTTACAATTTATAATATTGTAATCTATCAGAATTGAAACATTTAGTGATATTCCACTCCAGATGAAAGAACAATACAACAGAGCCGCTTAAATGACAAGATGATGCCATCTTAAAGAGGCATTTGTGCATCTCAATGAGTTATAAGTCCAGTTTTACTATAAATCCAGAATTACTATAATCAGTCGTCTGCCAGCCATCCTTATAGATGACATCATGATGGATTGTTTATATCTAAGCATCTCAAAAGATTACATACCTGCAATGCTATCAAGTCCTTGCAGATCAGTTTTGACTGACTGGATAATATCAGGATTACTACTTTCACATACATAACTAACTGCTGGCATTTAAAAAAAATGTTTTTATTCCAGTGAAATGATATGCTTAGTGGAGCAAGAAGTGCTAATGGAGTAAATCACTGCAGTGGAAACTGTGAGTCTTTGAGACTGATCAGGGTCAGTGGACCCAACAGAGATCTGTGGTACTATGGAGGATGTCCAAACACCACACCAGACTGAACAGCACAGAACACATTTTGAGGACTTCGCCAAGACGTGATCTGTAAAACCACGCAGGTGGACAGACATTAAAGACACAAAAGCTACAGCGATGAGTACAAATAATGACAGTCAGATAGAATCACAACAGGTGAAAAGATGTTCATTTTGTATTTAAATGGATAGTTTACCCAAAAATAAAAATTCTGTCATCACTCATTTTCACTGAGTTCTCCAGATAAAAGAAGGAATTTTGAAGAACTGTTTTTGTTCATACAATGAAATTCTGTGGTGTCCCAAAAAACTGACTTTCCTTGTATGAACAATACATTATTTGACATTTGAGGGCGAGTAAATGATCACAGATTTTCATTTTTGAGTGAACTATCCCCAAAATAGTGACATCCAACAGTGACAATAGGGGCTTTCGCACCAGGTAGTTCTAGGAACTTAGTTGTAGGAACTAACCTCCAGGGTGGTTCCCCGAGAACTAAGAGTTCCCCTAGGACCATTTTCCTGGTTGCATTCGCCTTGCCAATAGGAACTCTGAAGTGATGTAACGCTTGTTGTTGTTGTGACTTATTTTGCCGGACAGAGTAACGGCATTACATCATTTTCAACACACTCAAATGTATCTAATATGATAAACAGAGCTGCGTTACCTCATACTCATGACCGGAAAAGCGGAAATGGCGCCGGCAACTGTGGCATAATAAAAGTCCCGCTGCTTGCGAGGCGTGTTGCATTCATCTTATTAACAATCACTCCAGCGGCCTTGCTCAGCTCCCACACCACTCGGGTCTGCTCTGCTTCATACTACAGTAACGTTAATAATCGCATCCATGAACATGATTTCTGCCTGAGTTCTATCCCGATTTTTTTCCACCAGCTGTGAAGACCACATGTCCCAAGATTCTGCACTCAAACTTGGCATCATCAAACTATGCCTTTGTTCTGAATAGGCGACCTCTAGCGGACAGAAAAGTTACATAGTGCACCTTTAACAGTGCTGTATATAACAATACATTATTAGGTAGAACTGTTATACAAAAGAAAGTAGACAGTATACGAAAAAGTATTAGCGTTTTTGCTGTGTGGTTGATGTCCAATGTCGCTAGCTGAGCAGAAATACTTATTCATGTTTCGGTTGGTCCCCTCAAAGTTGCGCTTGATTTTATCTTTAGCGTAAAGGTTGAGGGGTCCATCTATCCCTGTTTTCCATGTTCATAGAATTAATTTCTGGAGTAAATATATAGGCTATAATCTGTGTGTGTAGGCAGCTTCTTTTTTTTTTTAAATGGCGGGTGCTAGTGTTTCATGTGCGTTTGGCCAATCAGCGTATGCTTGCATAACTGGTGGTTTCTATTGTGCTGGGTTAGACCCTACTCTGAAGTAGGAGCTAAATTAGTTCCTCCAAAAGGAGTTTTTAGAACTAAAATCGTTCCTAGTTCCTGCGGTGCGAACACGCCAAAATCCAGGTACTTTCACCAATAGATCTAAGAACTATGAAAAGGTTCCTCCGGTGCATAAGCCCCTAATGTAGACTATTCATAAAAGCTCAGTAATAAACCTCACAAAGACACCCTATACTTTTCAATACAAAGATGGTTACAATGGCCAAAATCTACCAAAACACTTTGTAAACAGCATCACAAAACTCAACATAAAACATCATTAGCAATGTGGTATATTTCAAAGTGTCACATCTAATTGGTGTTCTATACCAGAATTAGAAAATTAGCAATCCAAACTAGAATTTGCAATACAATGCCTCCTGAAACAATGCCAGTTGCCCACTTTTAAGAAGGCCTTTCGAATGGGATGTTGAAAACATCCTCAAGAGCATCTTGATGTATTACTTAAATCTTGCAGTCAAAAATTTGCAATTATTATCTGAACCTTTGAGTTGTCAACCAAAATGTCGCCATGGCTGATATATAGTATTTTGTAATTGGCAATAATGGTTTCTGTTTGATTGATAAGGGTCAGACTTTTATTTTGACAGTGGAGAGAATGCCATTGCCTGAGCGCAGACACACAGGAACTCCCATTCTATGTTGTCACTTTGTTTAACAGTTCCAATAAAAAAAATTTGACAGAAATGGTAATTAAACAAATTAAACCATATATAAAAAAGTATTATAGCATTTATTAGTATTATTAGTAATAAAAAGACAAACGCTGTAATACTTTGACATATACTGTCAGCATTCAGCAAATACACATTTATATAATTAAAAAAATTCTTTGAATTTCTAACAAATAAACACTATAATAGGATTAGAGAATGAAGAATTTGCTCTCTAAAATGTATAATAGTAAATTATTTTTGTCATTTATTCATTCTCAAATTATTTACTATCTATAAATTAAACAGTATGATATCAAAAACTGTAATTCGGCCTTATATCAGCCATCCTGCTTTCTAAGATATTGGTATCGGCCAATACATTTATATCTAAATCTACTAGAACTTTAAATTAACATTAAATTACTGCATTACTAAGCAAATGCAACATTAACACCTAAAACAAAGCAACATTAACTAGTTGAAAATATGTTTTCAATGATCTTTCAGAGATTCAAAGACAGCAATTATATTTTAACAAACATTTTCCTTTTTGAATAACATGCACTCATTAATTGTGTACAGTACGACCAAAAAGCATGTATTAATAAAGCCATTTTGATTGAGTGTTGAGTCAATGGACACAGAGTTACCCATAGGTTAGAGGATGAAAAACAGGTGAAGGCCCTTTCTCTCACTCTAAATCTGTGTTTGTGGGCTCTGGGATTTCAGGGAACTGTAACACAAGCCTGTGGTGTCAGGTCACAGTATCAGCAAGGTGACACACTGAGTTACTGAGGACAAGGAAACCCTGTGTTAACACTTATTGGGGTGGTGTGCTTTTCAGACATGGATGCCACAATGCTGGAGAACAGAGTCGCAGGCCAAATGGGCATCAAATCAGGCTGAACACCAAGGTCTGTGCAAGTCCTATTGATAAAACGCCCATGTTTGTGTGATGCATGTGTATTAAAATAAACATTGCAATCAAATAGTCAATAACGAAAGATAAAATTCCCAAAGATGCAAAGCTCAGTCCAAGTCATAAACATAAACGCAGTGTTCCAAGTCTGATTTTTTTATGCAAAGCATCCTTCCCTGTGCCTGAACTAACCCATGGCGGATAATGCAAAATAATAACACATTTTCATACCTCTCCTCCTACATAGCAGGCTGAAACTCACCCACAACCTCACTAGTATGATTAACACTAGTGCTTCATTCCTCACACTCTTCCTCTGCTAAAACAGACACATTCTGAAGAAGAGGTTAGAGATCTTGGAGAGGGCATGCGGAGAGCTGGACAAGGATATAAAGTCCTTCGTTTTTCATTAAGCCACTTAGCGGAAAACACACGTTAGTGCTGCCTGTATTGTATGAAGCTCAGTCAGCATTAGTCACACTGGCATGAGTTATTAATGAGCATTGAATCTGTCCTCCTCCTCCTCCTCACTCTGAATGGCTCAATTTTCCATCCTCTGGCACCCGCACCGCAATCTGTGCCTTATCACATTGAGAGGGGCAAGTCTGGCTATTCTTACTGCCTGTGGTCTTCCTGGTTCCCAAGCCAAATGCACTACCTGTTGACGTATTTTCTCAATAAACCTTTTTGACTGTCCACAGCCACATTTGAGGCCCCTGCCCCCCTTTTTTATTTACAGAAATTAGGAGAATCCATAGATATAATTCAAATTAAAATAATAAAATTGTTGAATTTAAGAAGCTTTCGTGTGAATTAAAATAAGAAATATCTTGATTTTTAGTTGTTTTAGCTTATTTTAAAACATTTTAAAAGGAATAGTTCACCCCAAAATGAAAATTGTGTCATTTACATTAGCCTTTTGTTGTTCCATGTATGAGTTTCTTCTGTTGAAGACAAAATTAGATCATTTAAAGAATTACTTCCATGACTTCCATAGTAGAGTCAATGGCTATCATCAACTGTTTAATTACCAACATGCTTTAAAATATCTTCTTTTGTTTTGAACAGAAGGAAGAAACTCATACAGGTTTGGAACAACTTGAGGGTGAGTAAGTGATGACAATTTTTATTTTTGGGCTAACATCTTCAGGCACAAAATTTGCTAGGGCCCCAGTCGAAAACCAATGCTATAGACGGGTCTAAACTCCTTGATAACGTCATCTGTATCTGCAACTCCATGTTACTGATAAAGCAGAGTACACTGATTATTAGTACGCCAAACAGATAGGATTTTCAGTTTATCCATTGATTAAAATGACTTGCAGTAAAAACACTGTTAAATCAGCCATAAAAGTACAACATCTACAACGAGGAACATGAAAGCTACCTTGACAAGCCTATCAATGAACAGTTAAGGTAAGTCATGTTGAGTCAGGGAAACTCTTCCTGAACTAAAACTTTTTTTTTTTTATCCAGTCACCTGTCTTTCAGCTTGGCATGAAATACAATTCAATAGAAAAGCAAGAATTACGTCATTCCCAACAACAAAAACACACATTCATACATATTAGTTCCTGTGCAGTCAGTGAAGATATGTCTCACCTGGCTGGATGAATTCTCTATAACACCAACACCTTGAGGTCGGGTTGACATTTTCGCCCAGGTATTCTCAAAAACAGGGCCAAGGGGGGAAATATAAATGGAAAATCGTTTTTAGTGGTTGACCAGCATTTATAAGTTTGCCGTTGGAGGCTATTCGACTGTTCTGAGTCTGACAGAAGTAATCAGTGTTGCTAGCTAGCTTAAACTAGCCACGCAGACAGAGATCAACAAGTTGAAGCCCAACATCAGTCCATATGTGGAGGCAAGAAAAAAAACTTGTAATAAAGTCTCCAGTTGAAAATAAACAGCAGGTTCTTGCTGATTTATGAAGGTCTTCTTGGAGAGACTAACATGGAGCTCACTTACATTTATATTTGCTTCCCAACGAAATAAGCAAGTTTAAAAACAATTAATATCCTCCTAGATATTAAAAATGACAGTCAGAGAGAACGAGGACACGAAATGGAAAAGTATCTCTCTGCGAGTGATATGAAGTGTAAGACCAACCAAAAAAAAAAAAAAATCACAATTTTACCGACCTTTAAAAACAATAAGTGTCAACAAAAGGTGAAAAATACCTCAACCGTCAGTTTGAGACACACGAAACAAACGGCGCAGGACGGAACACGCACATAAAGAATCAACCGTGAGTGCTGAGAATCAAGGACTAGCAGACGTAAGATGGATTTAAAAAATGATCAATCCCGAGAAACCCTCATGATCCACGAAACCGTCTTCCGCTACTCACGGGATACCGGTGACCAAAGGTTCTTGAATGAAAGGAGACGTCTGAGGGCTCGTATCCAAAGAGAAACATCCACAATCAGGTAGTAAAATCCATGATTGGCTTCGGGGCTGTGCTGAAATGGGATTCACTGGAGGCGGATCGGTGTCGTACTGCGGCCGAGCTGCTCAAACGCTCGTGCCTGATACCGGAACAAGCGCGAGAGGCAACATGGCCGATCTCCGGAGCGAGCGGAGGGGCTGAACGGGGAGGGGCGGCGGATCCGTGCACGGATTCTCTAGGCGTCAGTCGGTGCTCGCATACTGCGGTATTCGCGGTCGTAAAGGCGACTGTAGACGTGGGGTGACATCATGCGGTCGTTGTTACCGTGGAGATTTAGCAGATGCCTGGACACAGGAAATAGCATCTGTGTAACTGACCTGCTGTACGATTGAATGAAAAGTGGTCAAATAACTGAAGAGGCATTTTTTTTAAAAGAACGTTTAATTTTGAACAGGTTTAGATGCAACAGTATTTACAGCTAAATCGTAATTTTACAGACACTTAAAAAAAAAAAAAAAGCTTAATCTAAAAGCATGTATATACAAAAGAGACACCAAAATAGCTTTTCATAGATTAAATCTGAATTCTTTTAGTGGAGTAAATCAGAAAACAAATCTCTATTTTTGTCAGTTAAAATTATTCCTAATTTAGCTGTCATTGTTTGCTCACCCTTACATCATTCCATAAACATTCTAGTCCTCTTCTGAAGGAAACAGTCCACTCTTAATGATCTATAATAATGGACTCGTATCACAAATCATAACATTATAGAGAGTGACTTCCCCATCTGAGCATAAGCTAATGTTCATAAATGATGACATAATGCAAATGAAATACCTGAGTGAAAGTGTAACACACTTCTTTAAATAAGCCACAATCAACACACAAAGAACAAAATCTGAAAAAACCGAAAAACCGAATTGTAATGTGAGTGTTTAGTCTCTTAGTTCCTCTACTGGCATAGTGAAAAGGTCGGAGAAGAAGCTCCCTTCGTTGTCACCTCCACCAAAAACCAGCAGCGCTTGTGGGGCTGACTCTGAATGTTCCTCCTGTTCATCTATAGATCCCTTTAAAAGCAAAAGACACTAGTATTAATGTTCTGAGCGGTGAAAATCAATAGCTATAATTAACCTAAACTACTTTATAAAGGTGTCCATAATGTGAATTGTAATTTTTTTTTACCTTTCTGCATGTGGTGGGCATGGTAATAATGGAATGTCCAGCTCGGGGAACAGAATTGAGCTCGGGTAGAATCAGAGATGACCAGCAACATGTGTCTGGAAAAAAGTGTGAAAAATAAAAAAATAAAAGCTAGTTGATTTGAAGGGAATATTCCAGGTTAAATGTTCAAATCTATCAACAGCATTTATGGCATATGACAACATACACCACCATTAAAATGTTTGGGGTCGGTAAGATATAAAAGATTTTTATTGCAAATAAATGTTGTTGTTTGAAACTTTTTATTCATCAGTCCTGAAAAAAATGATCAGTTTCCACTTTTCTAGAAGAGGAATGGCTCAAAATCCATCAATTCCTACAAACTGATGCTGTATTGGCCGCAAAGGGGGGCCCTACAGCATACTAATAAATGATTGTGGTCTAAAACCAGGTGTTTCAGTTTCATTGTCAATATTTCAATACCCTGTGTATATAAACAAACACAAACAGTTAATTAAATTGTAATATTTAATTGTATTACTGATATTTTAATGTATTGATCAAATAAATGCAGCCTTGTTGAGTATAAGAGACTTCTAGAGAATATTACAGACCCAAAACCTTTGAACTAGTGTATATAGTAGCAACTATAGAGTCCTGGAAATGGTTTTGGGACAAAAAAAAAAAAAAAAACACATGGTCACACCTGTGTTGAAGATGAATGCGTCACACAGTGCGTTGTTCCCATTGTAGCCGCCATGGATCAGGAAGCTGCAGTCTGAAAGAACCGCACAGCCATGCCAGCTGTGATACAGTATGGGACAGAGGTCAAACACTCAATACATCTAGGTTGATCAAGATGCTAAATCATGTAACCATAAGACAACTGAAATTCTGTTATGTATTTTGTTTGCTGTTGAAAGCATGTTTTTAAAGGAACACAATTTTTCACTGTTTTAGTTTTTATTTAGTCTAAGAATAAATTGTGTCATGTTTTAAATACCTTCTAGGAGAGGGGGGTGTTCCACTTGTCTTCACAGCAGAAAACTCCATCAGGCCTGAAATAGGATGTGACAATGTGCTATTTTAAGCAGACTACTCCACTTTTTAAAGAGTGCTTCAGTAATTAATGTGTAAAACAGTATTATACCAGGTATTAAATATGCAGAAAATCTACACAGATCTACATGAAGAATTGAAAAGTATAACAGTTTCATATAGAAACAGTGCAAAACAATGGATGACACTCCTCTACCATGTAAAACATGTCTTGTAGATTTTTTTCCCTCAAGCAACAGTACTGAAATTACTTCTGAGTGGTAAAACATCTCCTTCCAGCAGTGGTTGCAATAAACTTTCTTACTGTCAGGGTCATACAAATTCTGTCATAATCTATTACCCATCATTTTAATTTTCATATTTTAATGATAAGATATTTAATAGCTTTTGTTTTCGTTCACATTTTCATTTTTAACCATGAACTTACAGGACAAGGATATAGTTTGGATTAATATTTAAAGAGAACAGATGAACAGAGACTGTGCTTTACTTTTCATGTTCAACACCACGCAAAGCAGATGACGGAGGCCACTGAAACACAACTTTTGTGCCTGAACAGGCAAATATGAACAACGCAATATTACAAAATACAATTACGATAAACACGTCATTTAAAAAATGAACTGAACTAGACTTAATCGACTTGTTTATCTGCCTGAACTCAAACCTTCCTCCTGGTCCGCATGGACTTAAACTGTGTCCTCGCCTGTGCCAGTATTTTGCTGACTTTCGACTCCTTCATCCTCCACTGCATCCACATCAGTGCCTCTTATCAACAAGATCACAACTATTTAGCCATCTGCAGAAACTTCACATGTGTCATATTGATACAATACTAGATAATCGCTTATTAATATGCACACTCGCCACCAACTGGACAGGGGTGGAAATTACAGTTACAAGTTAAAATAGATCACCCTCAGTGTAATGTGTCAAAATTATGGATTCAGATTTTGCCATTACTGCTAAAAAAATTCAGGCAATCACGGAAAATATTTGGTTACCACGACTACTGCCTTCCAGTGACTTTACACTAAGTTATTCCTTATGTTCCCCAATAAGAAATCATAGTGAGAAACCAAATTAAAATCAAATAATACGTCTTGAAAAGAGTCACAATTATCGCAGTGCTTACCAAGGTCTAGCATGAACATGTCATTGAAGCAGACAGGGGTGTCCCATCCACCAAACACAAAGATCCTCCCCTGCATCACACATGCTGAGTGCCTGCACAAATGAATCAAAATATGTTCAAGTCAGAAAGAAATATACTTATATGCCACATGCACAGCTGAAATATAACATCACTATCAATCATGCAATTAATGAAATATTACACATCTCAAAATGTTTCTAATGCAACTTTAAATAACTTTGATTTAAAAAAAAAAAAAAAAAAAAGGAGACATGAACTGCCCTACCCAGAGCGTGGAGCAGGCTTCTCTCCATTGACAATGGGTTGATACCAGATGGCCATATCGGGGTTAAAGATGTAGATGGAGTCACTGCAGCCGTCTGGTTCTGGATGTGGGCGAGGAAACACTCCTCCAAACACAAAGAGCTCTCCCCGGAACATGCTGCAGCTGTGGTAGGCCAGAGGAGGCACTTTTCCCTGTGCCTAAAGAGGTAAACAAAATTCAGAAGAGTTTTTAATTATAGTCAGAACCTATTGGCTATTGAGATCTGAATTTACGACGGATGTGAAAAAGCTGACATCTATAACACAAAAACAAATCATATGCGCCTAGTCATGTGTTGCAGTAATACTGTATAGTCTTTTGAAGATAATTGACAGGTTTTTGTTGTTAATCTTAAAATAAATTGCAGACTAACCTCAACCAATGTCCAACGCCAGCTATGTGTGTCTAAGATGTGAACATCATTAAACCATTTCTTATGCTTTGAGCCACCAAAAACAAAGATCCGCTTAGACTCTGGGTCATAGGTTGCAGTGTGACCAATGCGGGCCTCAGGGGTCGGTCCTTCTGCCAGGGTTTCAGCAGGTACCCAAGAAAGATCCTCTGAAAAATAAAGTTTTCATGAAATCAAAATGGACAATGTTGCAGTACTTATTATTTGACATTATTTTCTTCAATTCATGTGCCCTCATAATCTTTAAATCAAGATAACTTCCCCGCCCTCTTTCAGCATCATCTTTTCTTTTCTCTGATGATGTTTTTACAGACATGAGGACGGGATAACCTGTCACTCACATGAGATCACAGCAATAGCAAACCACAATGATCCAATCAATTCCCAATGGACAAAATCAAGTCCCAACCTACATTTTTTTCTTGGTCGACACCGTTTCACTCAGATATGCATCACAATAGGGAAGAAAAGACTATAGTAACTTAACGTTTTATGGCGACTTTAAGAGCAGAGTTACATCTAGCAAGTGATAGCAGATCTAATAATATAATATCAATTACAATCTATTGACATTGAGACAGAAACATGAAATTCTTACCTGTGCACAGTTTCCAGATGGGGTCTTTGCAGAACTGCATTCTGGATCCTTGTCCTCCAATCAAAATGGCTGTCTGAGGATCAATGGGACAGAGAGTCTGACCCCAGCGACCTGACGGCTTGTTCAATGGAGCTGGAAAAGAAATATTGCCAAACATAAAACAACGATCATAAAACATTATTAATACGCTCCACATGCAAGCAATGAAAAAGTTCACTCACCAGTCTGTGAGGGTGTTTTGGCCTGCTTGCCTTTAGCTTTGTGGCTTTGAGAACTGGAAGTTGCAGTCTGTTCCTCCTTTTGAGAGAACAGACGTGTTTGACCTCCACGAGGATTATTCTTGCCCCGTCTGTGAGGTGTTGCCTTTTCGGAGGCGTTAGGACAGATGTTCTCCTTTCCTCTCCCTTCATTGATTTCTTCTTCCTCCTCTCCCTTAGACCGCTTCCTCTTGCCTGGACACTC
This sequence comes from Rhinogobio ventralis, assembly GCA_039654625.1. Classification (NCBI taxonomy): domain Eukaryota; kingdom Metazoa; phylum Chordata; class Actinopteri; order Cypriniformes; family Gobionidae; genus Rhinogobio; species Rhinogobio ventralis. The sequence goes on from CM077193.1 coordinate 39,524,100, forward strand.
CCTTAATGCAGATGCTGTGGAGTTGCACTAAAAACAATGTATTGAGAGAAAACACTGCAGGTAAGTACCAGCAAACACAGAGCGAACCCAACTCATGTCAATCTCAGTCAAAATAGGTATAACAGGCTAAACTCACCCCTGGAGTGCATTCCATCTGTGAAACAGTCAACACGGGATCCAAGAAATCACTAGTACCCTTTGGAAAACAGGATCATGGGTAAATTCATTGTCAGAATCAGTTATGCATAGGTTTACAGACTTTAAATTACAAACACAAAATAATTGAATTTTACTTCTTAAAAACGATAGATAATTAGATTAAACTTTCAGCAAAGATTGTACATCTTCAGTTGTGTTTAAAACATTCTGCATTAATCTATTCTGGAGATTTTCCCTTAAAGTCGCAATGTAACAGAAGTAGCAACAGATCTTTTGAAATGCATCACCTGGCTAAATACATCTCTTGTTCATTGGACGGAGGCAGATTTGAGCTTGCGGTTCATTGTAAGGGGTTTAATCAAACTAATTGGTTGGAGAAATATGGCATGTGTCACCTTATGAGTTATGACATAAAAAAAAAAGATAAAAGTCTGAAAAAAGAAAGAAAAGAAATGTACATATAGGGTTGTAACAACAATATTGCGTCACAATATATCGCAATAAAAAAAATGCAACAATATGTATTGTGGATAGTGACAATATATATTGTGTATGGTTCATCCAAAATGAAAATTTTAGTGTCAGTACTACATTACTATATATCATGTTGAATATAATGTATAATAATGCAATGGGGGAATATTTGTGGGCCCTGATAATGTCAAATGTCTTCCAGTAAAAAGTGGAATTTTAAATATATCTAGTCAGTGACAGAGTGCAAGCATATTCGTCAAAAATAATTCTGTATTTTTAGCTTCAGAATCATGAATATTTTTATTCTGGTGTCACCATTCTCCTGTGCATTGGGTGAGATGTATTGAATCGTGGTATGAGAGTATCATTACATCTCTATGCACAGATGAATAGTTTGCATTAAGATCATAAACATGCATTTAGAAAATTAATAGGGTCATTGTTCATTTCATGCAGACTGAGCTTAATTCTTTGACCAGTCTCTTACCCCACTGAGTTTGACAGTTAAGGTTGCTCCACTGGACCAGACTCCATCCTCACCAGCTTCCCATGACAGACATCTGAAGAGAGGGAAGGTTTAGTAAGGGGTTAAAGATTACAAATCTAAAACACACTAGCTTGATTTAACTCAAACGGTAAACTTACTTATTGAATGGTGTTAGTTTTCCCATATTAATGGGTATGTCGCTCTCATCAGCAAGTTCCACAGAGATTGAGTCTCGCTTTCCCCATTCTCCACTGGAGAAGAGAACCATCAGCTGAACACTAGGCTGGATCTCAACTGAGCTCTGCCACCCATCACGCCTGCTGTGGACAATAAATCATGAAGATTACCATCCCCTTATAATAACCAAGGCACGAAGCTACAGTGCAGTTTATATTGTGCACAGCTGTGTAAGTTAGTTGCGCAAGAATTTCAAGAGGCGGGAGACAGAAAGTATGCATTGCACTGTCAACGCTTGCATGACTCCAATCATTGCTTTATAAAAATAAAATAAATGAAGCTATCTGAATATTATTTCATGTATGAAACCATTTGAATCACTGGAAGCATGCGCAGCTTGAGTTGCATTAAAATAATTTTCAATAGAGAGCACAATGTAGTGGAGTTCCAATGTTTGTTAATCTCATTGAACTTTACCTTAAGATCTGCTGTGGTGGTTCATCTACTCCAAATATTGCATAAACACCAAAGTCATCCATTTTAACGCTTTTAAGATGACACTCTCCAACAGAACAGATACAAAAAAAGTAAATTTGCAAAACTCCGATAAGCAGAGCTCTATCTCCCGCCGACCTGACGCACAATACACATAAAATCCGCGCCACCGCCACTACGTTTCATTCACGAAGCGCAGTGATTGGATGAGTGGGCGGATACGCAATGCAGTCGACCAATCCTTTAGAAGAAGCAACCGTTTCCGGTTGTTGCAATGTTGATTGCTAGGTAAAGCCAGCCAATGGATGAATGACTTTATAACAGGCGGGATGCATACTCGTCGTGGAGGAGGAACATTTTTGTGTTGGTTATCTATGAAGAGAATTTAATCTCATAACATAAACATCCAATTAAATTGTTGGTTATTATATATTGTGAATAAACATTTATCTTAGTATTTTTACATTAAAATATAATCGCAATAATCCGTCGTATAATATGTCAATAAACTCAACGAACTACATAAATCAAAATACTGTCCACTGGTGACACCTGCTGGCCAAGTGTATAACTGCCATTAAAATATATTTTATTATTTGTACAGCGTTTTAAAACATATTCCCCCGGTTTCACATACAACACTTAAAACTAGTCCCATACTAAAATGCATTATACAGCTTTTTTAACTGAAAGCAACTTGCATCATAAAATATGTTACTGCCATTGTTTTGTCTCAAGATGCACACAGTAATGTTTTTTTCTAGGGCATGTTTATAAAAGCTACTTAAATACCCTAATTTAACTAAAAACCTAATCCTGGCGTAATCTAAACCCTGTCTGTGGAACCGGAAAGTAGTTCCTTAAACTTCACAGATTTGACGTGGTAATTTTATGTGATTTTTTTTACCTTTTCGGTTTTTAAAAAATATATATTTTTAAATGTAGATTTTCGTATATACAAAATGCGTTTGTAATTTATTAACCCTTTTACCTTTCGCCGTCACGTGATTCAAGCAGGCTCCCCCCAAAAATGATCTCAACATTGCAGGTGAACGGGAGTTGCTGATGAATTTATTCGACATAAAAGCTCGTCTGCAAATCAGGTATATTTGAACATACAGTGCAGCTAACGTGTCATTGTGTTATGTACATTCTAGCTCATCTTATTTCGTGCATATAAATAAAGTATATATAAATGCAACTTGATATTAGTATCCCGTTATCAGTCACATTGGTTAGCTAAAAGTAGGCACTTGCTATATGAGATAAACAGGCCCATAACTTACAATAATTTTTCAAAACCAACATGTTTGTGTGTTGTGTATTAATATGACCACACATAGCTCTCTTTTCTGCAGTTTATCAAACTACATGACGTCTTACAGCAGATAATGGCAAACCACAGTGTCAATGCAGAGGGGAAACGGCTTCCACGAATGGCTGCCACTCTAATGATGCGCTTTGCTCCTGAGAGGGAGCCCACCTTTGGTGTCCACAGGGCCAGTCTCAGGCGTCTTACTCCTACCAGTGAGTTTGAACATTCTCCGTCTACTGGAGAAGACAGTCAAACCACCAACCCAGAGTTGCGTCACTTTGTTGATATAGAGGAACCCTCTGCTGTAGGCCACCATACCCTAGAAATCCCTTCATTGGAGTCTTCGTCCCAAGTGGAGGACCTGGACTCTGGCCCAGAGTCCCCTTCTGTATGGGGCCTGAGTAGTATTATAGGAGGTGACACAACCCTGGAAGACACAGCAGATGGTGATCTCAGGAGGGGCCAGAGAACTGGAGGTATACTGACTTTTGTTTTTTAAAGAATTTTTATTCTGTTTTGTGTCAGATGTTTCTTTACTACTACTGTTGTCTCAAATTTTTGCTTTCAGCAAAGTTTACGGACTGGCGCACATGCCGCGTAACAGCTGTGTGTACTGAACGTTTTGGCAAGCTGCTCAGAGAATGCCCTGAGTACCACAGGACTAAGAGCTGCTTTGCTGCTTTTGTACTGGAGAAAGGTGAGATGCACTGCCAACCTCTGTATGAAACAAGACCACTCTTTGTTGATGACTAAAGCTGTGTTTGAAATTATACAATTATTAAAAACTATTATTTTATATTTTTTTACACATGTACATTTTTTAGTTAAACAGTTCATTTTCTTGACAAAGATAATATTACCTACTGATGAGCAGAATTCACAACCAAATTTTACAAACCAAAATGTAAAACTTACAAGGCATTTTGCATAGTGCATGAATAAAACCATTATGCTTTGTATATGTGTGTGAACTGTATAATATAAAAAAAACTTTTCTTGAGCAGTTTATTTTTTATGGTTAAATATGTTTTTAATGTGTGTGTCAGAGGTATGTGACACGGATGCCCAGCACTGTGAGCAATATGAAGTGGTAGCTCTGGGATCAGGTCAGAACTGCTGCAGTGGTTGGCTTTCTTACACGGGATCTGTCGTCCATGACTGCCACGCCATTGTCATTGCCCGCAGAGCCCTCAAAAGGTTTGCAAAAATTTTCAGCAGCATAATTAGAAACATATATATAGGTGCTGGTCATATAATTAGAATATCATCAAAAAGTTGATTTATTTCACTAATTCCATTCAAAAAGTGAAACTTGTATATTATATTCATTTATTACACACAGACTGATATATTTCAAATGTTTATTTCTTTTAATTTTGATGATTATAATTGACAACTAAGGAAAATCCCAAATTCAGTATCTTAGAAAATTAGAATATTGTGAAAAGGTTCAATATTGAAGACACCTGGTGCCACACTCTAATCAGCTAATTAACTCAAAACACCTGCAAAGGCCTTTAAATGGTCTCTCAGTCTAGTTCTGTAGGCTACACAATCATGGGGAAGACTGCTGACTTGACAGTTGTCCAAAAGACGACCATTGACACTTTGCACAAGGAGGGCAAGACATAAAAGGTCATTGCAAAAGAGGCTGGCTGTTCACAGAGCTCTGTGTCTAAGCACATTAATAGAGAGGCGAAGGGAAGGAAAAGATGTGGTAGAAAAAAGTGTACAAGCAATAGGGATAACCGCACCCTGGAGAGGATTGTGAAACAAAACCCATTCAAAAATGTGGGGGAGATTCACAAAGAGTGGACTGCAACTGGAGTCAGTGCTTCAAGAACCACTACGCACAGACGTATGCAAGACATGGGTTTCAGCTGTCGCATTCCTTGTGTCAAGCCACTCTTGAACAACAGACAGCGCCAGAAGCGTCTCGCCTGGGCTAAAGACAAAAAGGACTGGACTGCTGCTGAGTGGTCCAAAGTTATGTTCTCTGATGAAAGTAAATTTTGCATTTCCTTTGGAAATCAGGGTCCCAGAGTCTGGATGAAGAGAGGAGAGGCACACAATCCATGTTGCTTGAGGTCCAGTGTAAAGTTTCCACAGTCAGTGATGGTTTGGGGTGTCATGTCATCTGCTGGTGTTGGTCCACTGTGTTTTCTAAGGGTCCAAGGTCAACGCAGCCATATACCAGGAAGTTTTAGAGCACTTCATGCTTCCTGCTGCTGACCAACTTTATGGAGATGCAGATTTAATTTTCCAACAGGACTTGGCACCTGCACACAGGGCCAAAGCAACCAGTACCTGGTTTAAGGACCATGGTATCTCTGTTCTTAATTGGCCAGCAAACTCGCCTGACCTTAACCCCATAGAAAATCTATGGGGTATTGTGAAGAGGAAGATGCGATATACCAGACCCAACAATGCAGAAGAGCTGAAGGCCACTATCAGAGCAACCTGGGCTCTCATAACACCTGAGCAGTGCCACAGACTGATCGACTCCATGCCACGCCGCATTGCTGCAGTAATTCAGGCAAAAGGAGCCCCAACTAAGTATTGAGTGCTGTACATGCTCATACTTTTCATGTTCATACTTTTCAGTTGGCCAAGATTTCTAAAAGTCCTTTCTTTGTATTGGTCTTTTTGATGATATTCTAATTATATATATATATATATATATATATATATATATATATATATATATATATATATATATATATATATATATATATATATATATATATATATATTTTTTTTTTTTTTTTTTTCTCAAATGAACTTGTGGGAAAACATTCTTTAAATGGTATTTATGGAGTTTATGTGTCCAATATTAGGCATGGCAAATATCTTTATAGGGTATTTGCCAGCATAGCTCAATATATATATTACTATTAATATATTAATTCAGAATATAGTTTTAACTTAAAGTAAGTAGATAAATGTGTCTGCTGTCCTCTCTGGTTTCACAGGTACTTGTACAAGCAGCTCCTGCTGTTCTACAGTGCTGACCCAGAGCTGAAGCAGCGCTCAATATTGGAAAGTGTTCCATCTGAACGACTGCTTCAGCTAAAGCCACGCATGTACCTTCACCTGTACACTAACAAAACCCCCAAAGGAGCAGCTCGGTGCATAGTTTTGTAAGTATAATTTTAATGTACTACGCTAACATAGATCCTCTAGGACAGGGATGGGCAACTTCAGTCCTGCAGAGTTTAACCCTATTTAAACACTGAACAAACTGAACAAGCTAATCAGTGTCATCAGGATTAATAGAAAGCTACGGACAGGTGAGTTTTTATCAGAGTTAGAGCTAAACTCTTCGGGATAGTGCCCCAGGACCGAAGTTGCCCATCTCTGTTCTAGGATTTGAGTTTGACATCCCTGCATTAGACCAGTGGTTCCCAACCCTGCACTAACATGCTAATGAGTTGAATCAGGTGTGTTTGATTAGGGGGACATCTAAACCGTGCAGTGTTGGGTGTACTTCAGGACCAGGGTTGGGAACCACTGCATTATCCACCTTTTTCCTACAATTTTGGTAGTAACTTCCGTTAAACTGTAAACAATCAGCAAAAGGTTCGCTCTATGAGTGTATTTTCAAAATTATGACACAATTCTATGCACTCATTGAACATTAAAAGAAAATGTGAAAGTATTAACAAATTACTACAACAGACCATGAATAACCCCAAAAGATTGATTATTTCCACAGCAATAATACAGACGTGTTAAATATCACTGTAATAATATATGTCTGTATTGTATGTTGCCTTTAAATTTATTTTAAATAAATGTACCTGCTTTAGATTCATTCCAGTAAACGGTGCTAATGGCGATTAGAAGTGAAAAGGGGAGACAATTACATCTTAAAGCATTTGTGTGAAAACAAACCTGGAAAGAGACGCAAGGATTTGGGGAGAAAAACTAGATTATTATGCATTCCAGTGAACTATTCATGGGATATATCATAAACTAAATTGGGGAGAGCAGACCACAAATGTGTGGTATATGTTGTTTTTTTCATACTGTTACAGTGGAATACAAAGAAATAAAAGAAAATCATGAGAAAAATAATTCGGCAAATGAAAAGAGCTCTTTCTATAGATACTCTTGTTATACCATGTCACATTAAAATACCAAAGTGTTATGTTATTCTTCTGATGTCTGAAAATAGAACATGAAGGAAATTGGACGGCTCATTCAGTCAAAACACAACTGAACCAGCTAATCAAGGTCTTCAGGACTATTAGTGTGACAACTAGTGTGTTTGAGCAGGGTTGGAACTAAACTCTGCAGGGCTGTGGCCCGCCAGAAGCTGAGTTTGACACCCCTGGTTGACTGTCTAATATATCTTTAAAACAAAATAAGTGAAAAATCTCCATGTATCCTTTTACAGAAAGTCTCAAAGCAGTGCTTACACCACTCTGAAGCTGCAGTGCCATGCTAAAGGCTCTCTCATCCCTGCTGCTTTCCTGCTTCCAAGCGTGTGGGGTGCACGCATCTGTTGCATGTCCGACAGTGCCAAACTCACCCGTTGGACTGTCACTGGAGTACAGGGGGCACTACTGAGTCATTTTATTAACCCAGTTTACATTACCAGCGTTGTACTTGGTAAGCTGTGCACATTTACAGGTTTTTCCAAATATCACAATTGGATCATGATTGAAACAACTGTGAGACTGAGATCTGCAGTATCCGCTTCTGTCTTGTTCTGTAAATTTTTTTTGTGTGGTTCACTTCGCTTTTGTCTGGTTTCACATCTCACAGAAGCTGCTCTAACCACACTGAGTAATGTCAATTTCCATGTTCATTTGAAAATGTGAAAAGACTGAAGAATAAACACTATGTGTTGCAATGTATTGATTTATAAAAGAGACAACTTTGTGTGTATATTTCATATTCATGGATGAAATCCAAGCAGCCAGAAGAATGGCTGTACTTATTAACCTTTTCTCCACTTGTTGCCTAGGTGATTCCAGACACTGCTCAAACAAAGTGTCTGAAATCATCAACAATCGTCTGGGAAAAGGCTGGGATAGTGCTCTGCCTCCTCCATTCAAACAAACCGCCATCATCTTCCTGAGTGGAGAGAGTGTGTGGCCTGTTGAGAAAACCGACTACTGCAAAGACCTCAGTGTCAACTGGTGTTTGGGAGACTCCAGTATTGAGATTCTGGACAGCACCGCTGGCTATGCAATTAACAAGTCAGTCGTACTTAATAAACTAGCTAATGATGTTCTTATCTCATGCAGAGGTTTATTGCCTATATAGGGTTAGACTATTATAAATATGTGCACCATTTGAGGAGCTGACCACCCTGTTGTAATCTGTTTGTGTTTGTCACAATAGAGCACAACATTTGGCATCCAGAAGTAAAAATCCCATTTATTTTGTCCATAGAATTTTTTTTTTTTTTAGCAAAAATGTATAAACCTACTGTGGTATATATTTTAGTAGAAGTCATCTGTGATTTCAACAATTAAAATAAATCTTGTGTAGTCGCTGATGATAATATCTGATTATTTTGTGAATATTTCTAATTATAATCCGTGCCTTAGTCTGTTAACATTGACAAAGTCAGTAGTTTTATATTGTATTGCTATTTTTGTAGCATGCACTAGTTTTGCATACATTCTTATCTACTTTGCTGTCTTCTATATTTTGCTTTTTAACTGTAAAGTATATCTCTATTTAACAGTGCAATCTTATTCAGTGTTTAACTATTAATCCACAGTCCTTAACTCCACTCAATGAATTGATTGCCTTTCAGTTTATGTCATCCTTTTAATTCTTTCTCTCAGTTCTCCATTTGTAAGTGGCCCTGGATCGTCAAGCAGACTTTGTAAAAGAGCGTTGTACTTCTGCTTCAGACAAGTCTCAGCACTGGCAGGCCACCATGACTTTATGTCATTCTCCACATACCGCAATGCTAAAGTATGTGTATATAGATTTGTATGGATATATCCATATGCATGCAATTTTAAGTTCATTAGTTAAATCTGAGGTTGCATGCATATAAATATGGCATTTTGTGCACTAATCTGCTGTTGTAAACTGCTAATCTGTTTTATATTCCATCTAGATGGCTGCCCAGCTGTATCAGGAGACCAAGACTCAAGTCAATGTGCAGTTCTTGGCCAACAGTGCTGGACCATGGAACTCCAAACACTTGGTTGATTGCTTCAGTCGCTAAATGACAGGTTGAACAACCTTTGAAATTCATTTAGGTTCCCAGATGTTCAACAATTGGAAAACTTTGCTTTTGGATGTTCGTTGATGCTTGAAAACATATGTTCATATATAAGTTCTTAGTTCATTATCAGATAGCAATAAGGCATTTAGGTGCGCTTCCACTGAAAATATTTTGTTCTAAAAAGTGTAAAGAGTACTACTAGCTGTTTTAACTTTGCTGTTATTTAATATTTGTGTGCTTGTTTCATTTTTTCAGTGTTATTTAGATTATGTGATTTGGTGTTTTGTTTATTTGGTAAGAGAGATGGAAGAGACTTTGAGTTTGACATGCCTACACAGAAATATTATAGTAGTTTAAAAGAACACTGTAAGGCTCAGGCCTCCCATAATTCATGTGTATTCCAATTCGTAATTTGTGATCAAGTAAACAATAAAAACATTTGTGTAAATGACTGATCATGGAATATTGGTCTGTCAGGAACCAGTAACACCACTGACAAATTTAAGATTCAAGTTATTTTAGAAATGGAGGGAAGGCATTACAAAAAAAACAACCGATTACTGATAGTTAAAAAGTATTTTAAAACATAAATGGTTTTCTATATGAATTGCATATATTGCAGTTTGACTCAACCATCCGAACTAGAACATGTGGTCCCAACAGATGCTAAAGAGCTGTGCAGTGTGAAAGCGATGCAAGCACAAATAATAACTCCATCTGTGGAAAGTAAGCAAACATGATGAAAAGAGCTGCTGAATACATTTTAACACATAAAACACTTTTACATATCAGGAGCTGAATGGCAAGTGTTAATATCAACTTTAGCTAACTAAAGTGGAAAGTTACTGTAAAGTAGTGATGGGTTCATTTGAAACTCTGCTTCGTGAAGCTTCGAAACCTTTGCTAATCGCTTGTTTCGAACCAGTGATTCGAAGCGCGTATCGATTTGCCTTGATTTCATTAAACGAGGGTTTGTTACGTCATAACTGTTTAGAAATATCGGCGGTTCTCTGTAACCCATGAACCAGTAGGCTATATATGTGGTTTTTACCTGATCTTGGATCTATATGATAAATGTGTAGACATTTTAATGACACATTTGTACAATTAATTAAACAATAATTATTAAACCTAGCCCCGAATGTTTTGGCCTGTTTTTATACGATACGAATTAAGTAAATTTTGGTTGTTTAATCTTAGTTCGGGGCTGTCTCTTGGCTGGTGATTTTTGAAATATGGAATAGTTGTGCAAATGCAATGTGTAACCACTAGAGTCATAAGCATTTACAAACATTATCTTTTTTTTTTTTTTTTCTCAAATAAATAAACATCTCAGGAAGTATACAAGACAAATTCAGAGAGACAGATAATGACAGAACAGATGAGAGACTGTAGTAAAGAACTGCACTGTAAACAACTTTACGTGGAGTAACTGATTGTGTGTGCCAGAGAGAAAATTATTTTATTTTATTTTTACCTCAAAGACTGAAATGATAGAGGGGCAAGAAACATGAGGCAACACTGAATGAATTGAGAGATGTTAATAAAGTTCATTTGTGTTACTCTGTGTTTACCAATAAACAATATTGCAAAACATTGCTCTTGCAAATGATATTTTTAAAACCTAGAAACGCCCTGAGAGTTGTACTCTTTTGTTGGTCCGATTAACCAAGCTTTCGATAAAACAAAACAATCCCTACAGTTGAATAAAATAACACGTATTACGAAGACACATATGTAGTAATGGTATAATTGCATTTAACATACACTATAAAAGGCGTATATTACACTATAAAAACACCAGGAGGTGTTTCGAGCGCTTCAGTGAATATTGTGAAGCAGTTGGTTTAATTAATTCAAAGTTTCCATTACTACTGTAAAGTGATACATGAATAGCCTATATTTATTTGTACCTGCCCTTATCGAAAATGAAAGACATCGTTACTTCCACCATTAGCCCGAACGTCTTGTCTGACGCCCTGCTGCCCCGGAACTTCGTCGTAACCTATATAAAAAGGAAAGTATATTCTATAGTCTTGTAGGATTGCTGGAGTAATGTTGGTAGACTTGGAGAGCGGATCTTGTCGATGGGTGGCTTTACAAACCTCACTGTCGTTGCTTAATGGATCTGTTTTGTGCGAGTCTGAAATGATGCACTGATTTAGGTAGGTAAACAGATGACTTTGGGTGTCATTTTGCGCCATCTTTAGAACGGGAACAGGGCTCCAGACTACGACTAAATATTGATTTGCGAGTGATATTTTTGCTGAGATCATAAATGTACATGTTATGATTAAAAATGAAATGCCTTTTTACCTGCATGTTCTGTGATGAGTAGCACGTCACCACACCTTTGGTTGTGTTGACGTAATAAAATGAGACGACGAGCAGCGAAGTTAGTGGAAAAAACCTCACCGAGTTCGAGCGCCAAATGCACGGGGACAGTGGATCAGAAACGCAAAAATATCAGACTTTTTCATAGCCCTCATCTCCAAGAGTCTGAAATAGATGTTGCTCAATCATGAAATAAAATACACACTTTAACATGTCTTTGGTACACTGTAATTATACATTTAAGTACTGAGTAGGCTAATATTAAGTAGGGGAGAGTGGGGCACAACCTAACACGGGGTTAGTTGTAACATACATGGTTTAACCCACACATGCCAGGATGACGAAATTGTATTTACTAGCTGCAAAACATTGCGTCAAAATTAAAAAATCTTTGGAAGATATCACTGAATATTTATTTAACCATAGCCAAAGTAAATTTCTTACTTAAGTTCATTTTTCATCTCTGTTTTTTGTGTTTATTTAAAATAAGACGAATCTGATATTATTTTAATATATAATTATATTAAATTATATTATTTTAAAATGTTATTTAAAACTGTTATTTAACAGTTGAGATCGTTATTTAATGCTGATCTAACCAGCAGAAGACACGAGTCGGGTTTAAATCCCAGTTGTGCAGGTGGGGTGCGTTGTTACACTGCGTTAAAATGTGGCCCTATTCGAACTGTGCTGTTATATTCTATACTTGTATTAATTCTTTTGAGAAACCATGAGAAAAAGACTGAGAGTCAATGTTCAGAAATTATTAATTATTATTCGTTTTTGAACTATGCTGTATAGCTGTGTTTTGAGGTGTGTTTGTTGTCAAACTCAAATTTTTTTTTATTTAATTATTAAAAAATGCAATTATTTTATTTGAAAAAGTTAATAATTGTATTTTATTGACAAAATATTTTAGTTTGTCTTGGATATTTGTTTGATTATATCAGATAACATTTTTACAATGCACCCCAACATGTTTGTAACGAACAGTCCACTGGAGGCAAGTTGATGTGATGAACCCAAGTGCAGTTTATTTACAAGGTGAACAGATACAACATAAACGATGACTTGAGCAGATTATGGGGCATGTTGTCACATTTTACTTTCATTCTTTTGGGGTAAATCAAGAAAAAGTATACACTATATTAATGAAACAAAACATGTGCAATTAATGTGAGAAAAAATAAATACTCTGAGCCACAAGTGGATTTACACAAACGGAGAAAGTCAAAAAGTGTTAGGTTGTGCCCCGCTCTCCCCTAACTACATGTACTTACAATGGGTTAGGATTAGTGTTTGGTTTGGTGTAGGGTTAGATGCATGTAATTAAGCATAATTTATAGTTATTACTGTAGTTGTACTACATGTAACATATGTAACAATGACACTGTAAAATAAAGTGTTACCATTCATTTTGATTGATCTATTTTGAGTTTATCCCAAAAATGGCTGTATTATAAGATAGATAAGTCAGACAATTTTGCGACAGGTAGGATTCAGTTTACAGCACTTCTCATTTGTTTCTATCAAAGCCACTTCAAGGCAAGCCTTCAGTGGTTAGAGAAAGAAAATAAACACTGCAGTACGCAGAGAAGGACACAGATAGTGTCTTTTTCTTGTTTCTATGGGCTGCTAATGAGATTGTTCTGCATATGGATATTGCATATTGAGTTGTACATATAAACACAAACCAGCACATTCTGACCTCTGAACCTTTATATAATTTTGTCTGAAATGTACGGGTACATAGCGCTGTGTTTGTATTTGTATACCAGCAATCAAGATAATAGAGCTTGCCTCTGAAAGTTAGACAGGGGGATTTTATTAATATCAAAGTTGCAATTGAGGAAAAACTTAATACTGCCAATTTTGTTAAAAACTAAATTTGGGATATAATACCACAATTTGTTATTAGATTTGATACAATTCTGAATCCATTTAATTTTAAAGATAGCGTTAGAAACTTCAAAGTCAATAGCATTTAAACCACCTTGATGAAATAAGTTGCTTAATATACCACTATTTAAGTAATGTGGCCTATTCTTCCAAATAAAATGAAACATTTTCTTATTAACTTGCCTAATAATTGACTTTGGAGCATCTAAAACCATTGCTGTATAAGCTAATCTTGACAACCCTTCAGCCTTTGATAGCAATATCTACCAGTCAAAGATAAATCTCTAATTAACCAAGTATTACATTTCTTTTGTACTTTATCAATTAACGTAAGATAATTTAATAAATTCTTCCCTTTTGATTTTTACATATTTTGATCCCAAAATAATAGGAGACTTGGTTTTTAACTGGTAAAATGTATTTATTTATTTATTTTAATATTATCAAAAACAATCCCTGCGTCTACAATACCTTTCTTTTATTCTAAAATATTTGATCCAATTCTAATTGTAATTTAACTAACATGTCTTTATTTATTTGTCTGACACAAATAAGGTTTTTCATATATAAGAGTAATATGTTTAATGATGGAATCTTCCTTAACCCTTCTGGCTTTGCCATTTCTTTTCCAAAACTGCTAGCAAACTTTCTTGTTGAATACTTCATAAATTCCCAGTGTTTCCCATACATTTCACTCAGTGCAGCGCTTCCGGGTTCTATGTCAGATCAGCAGCTCAATATTGACTGGCTCCTGCTCCTGAAATTTTGTACTTTCCACTTCTGAAGTCGTGTTTACAAGCGCATTACATTTTTGACTTGAGAGAGCATTCATGTTGAATTTCTTAATTAGGAAACTAGCCTAGTATTTACGATAATTCAGATAGCAGGTGATGGCAGCAATAGTGTGTATTAGAGTTACCTGTAGATTTAAATTTCTGTACAGTCTAATTTTTTGCTTTTGACTACAGGTGAATCTCCAGTTGTCACTGATGATGGTCGTTTGGACCTTTCCGGATTACAATCCACCATCAAAATGATAAGTTTAATTATTCCAGCTGCTGTGAGAAAAGGCTATAAATGATCTGCCACCTGCAGCATCCTCACAGGCGATATAGCCTACTAGCCAGGACTCCTCCTTTATGTGTACAGACATGACGTAATGACACAAAGACAAACGGCGACAAGCTCGTATTACCACTCAAATTAGAACACATTATAAAAAGCTTACCGTTGTGAATCGGGCTGAGGTAAGGAGATAGTTTTGAACACTGTCTGGTTATGTACTTGCTCAAAAATAGATTTTGGATAATTTTTTACCAAAAAATTTTACGGACTGCAGCTTTAAACAAAACAAAAAACCTAAGACTAATGATTTCAAACAGAGTCTCTTTCTTTTCTTCCTCAAAGTTAATCTTTCAGATTTTGGTTACGGCAGGAACAGAACAAAATCTTCAGGATGGCGAGCACCCAGCAATCTGCACAGGAATTCCTCCGAAATGGTCGAACTCTGCTAACTGGAGGTCGTTTGAACTGTGATCCTGTAATTGAAGCTTTAGCCCAGTGCAAATTCTTAATAAATCATGAGCTAAGTTCAATTGAATCTGCAGAAAATAGCCAGGATAGGATAAGGGTTTTGCTCGACATAGTTTCTTCTAAAGGAGAAGCAGCATGCAATACGTTCTTAAAAATTCTTGACAAAAAAAGATTTCAAGTATTTCCAAGACCTGTTTTGGGGGATCCAGATTTACATCACTGGATTAGCTGCTTCTCCTTCCAGGATGAACCACAATCTCAGACTGCAAACCTAGAAGGTGGGTATCAAGCACAGGTATGCTATATTCAAATTTTTAAGGTAAGTGCATTTTTATTTGTACATTACAATTAATATGAGACAACCTGCCTTGCTTTATTAAAGTTTTTCGACCTTTTTAGAACAGAATCTCAAAATGTAAGAAATTTGGAAACAAATTTAGAACATAGAGACTATTTTGATGGACCTTTTTTAAGTCTGGAGCATGCATTTACTACTCAGATTATTGTGGACTAGTTTTCATTGTACTGTTGTAGATCATATCGCTAAAGAAATGTGTTTTAAAATATATTTTCCAGACCCAGATCCTTGTGCCGCATACCAAGGCCTTTTGAGAGGGAAAGCAAGACAAATACTGGAAGACAAATGGAACCAAAGCATGATTTTTTTAAAGAATGAGCATAAAAGCAAACCCTTCACATACATACCCCTTGTTATGGACACAGATTCTAGTACAATTTCAAAACTTAAGAAGAGCAAGGAATACAAGAAATCTCGCTCAAAGAAACTGAAGATCTGCATTCCAACAAACAAGAAAATGTTGTCTCCCAAAGACTTACTAATGAATGATGAGAAAAGCATCCTGCTTGTGGGAAAACCTGGAGTGGGCAAGACAACAGTTGCACTGGAGATTCTTAGACTCTGGACTGAAGAGAAAAGCATTCCAGTGAGTTACATGTTTTATTTTGATGAGCCACTGATGAGAGTTTTCTCCCAATCTTCATATCCTTTAATATTGAAGGATCTTATATTTCACCATTACATATGCCCAGAAGAAGCATCAGATCAAGTTCTTGACAATATTAAGAGCAATTCAGAGAATGTTGTACTAATTTTTGACGGTATCATGGATGTGACTGGAAACAACGCGATTAAGCATCTCATGGAGAAAGAATTTTTGAAAGATGCAAAGGTCTTGACCACTTGCAGACCAGAAGCTGAGGATACAGGTTTCCTGTCAGACTGGCCATCTTATCGAGTAGAGGTTCAGGGTTTTAATCATGGGTCCATCTGTGAATACTTCAAATGGATGTTGGGAACAACGGAAGATATTTGTGCTTTGAAAAACCCAGAGTTGTTCAGTTTGTGCTCTGTACCACTGTATGCCTTCATAGTAACTGCCTGCATTTCAGTAAGTCCTGTTAAAGCCAGAAATAAGCCTTTTACAATTACAGAGATGTATGTCCAAATTTTTCGCTTTTGCATGAAACAACATGGACACCAAAATGTGGAGCACTTAGATAAGTACATTACAGACAACAAGAAGGACATCATGAAATTAGCACAAGCCTCCTATCAAGCAATGCTAGCAAGGACAGTGAACCTGACAGATTTGGATCATGAAGACAAACCTGTGCAAAATGCCTTCTTGACAAGGCAATTCTGGAACCCATCCACAACCTCTTGCAAAGTGTATGCATTCCTGCATAATACAATGCAAGAGTTTTGGGCAGCTCTCTTTCTAATTTTAAATCCTGACAAGATCGCTAATATGCTTGATCAATGCCACAGCGACGAAGATGGAAAATACCTCAAATATATTATGCCATTTTTGTCTGGACTTCTCTCTGATAATCTAGTTGCACTTATAAAGTGTTTGGTGCCAGTAGAACAGATAGAAGCCACACGTGCCAAGTACTTTCAACAGATTATTGATACTTTCCTTTACACTAAAGAACAGAATCAAGAAGGTGATTGTGAGCAGTTTGTGGAAACTGACAACATCTTGTTTGTGTGTCGATGCCTTTATGAGTACCAGAGTCCTGAGGCATGCCTACTCTTCCTGTCAAAGGTTCAGTATGAGCTTAATTTAGAGGAACAAACACTTGATCCTCACCAGTGCTGTGTACTGTCCTATGTAGTCAGTCAAACTACACATCAGAATATTGATCTGGACCTCACAGATTGTGACATTTCTGACTCTGGGGTGAAACTACTTCTAGGCTCATTGAAAAATCTGAAATTTCTCAGGTACAAGAAGTTAATGTATGGCTGGTGAAACAAACTGCCACCCCTTTTCACAATTATATAGCAATTACAAAAAAAAAAATTATGATTTATAAGATTTTTTTATTTATTTATTTGTGCTTTTTATACACATTTTTATTCCCAGGTCAACAAGCAGGTTGCATTCTCAAATGTGGAGAGTGGCTTTTGAAGCAGGACAGTTTTCAGATTTTGATAGCCTGTTTAGCTTATTCAGCTTTGAAATTCACCTCTATGCACATGAAACACAAGACCAGAAAGTGTTTCAAAGGATAGAAGAAGTCCTTAAAAAGAAGCGATCAGAGAGCATTCATCTTTTTCTGCATGTAAATGAAAGCCTCATAACCAGATCTTTGCAGAAGGCAATTTTTGAGAGCTTATCCAATATTGCGACCATTAGGTACAACCAGTTAACACTTATAATGTGTTCCAAAAATAATTCAAATCAATATATATATATATATATATATATATATATATATATATATATATATATATATATATATATATATATATATATATATATACATACTTATTTTGTATATATTCTTTATTTTTTTGTAGGATTTCCCCCCATCAATTCAAGGTAGCAATAGAAACAGACCTCTATGTTCAAGGAGCTATTTATGAGATGAAGACTGGTCAACGATGTGTAAGGAATCTGCTGCCTGTTTTCAGCAAAGATCAAAGAGAAAACTTTGAGGAGCAGTGTACATTTTTGCTAAAACTGCATGAACATGGTAAGAACATGGATGTTCTCCCAGTTTTGCAACCTGTTTTTTATGCATTGCCACCCACATGGGTTGTACAGCCTTCAAACCCATCAATGTCACTGCTCTTTCAAACCATGGAAGCTCTAAGTTTAAAGAAGCCAGCTGAACTAGATAATGTCACATATGCGCTGAGTGAACTTGAAGTTTTTCTTCAATGTACACCCTACGTAAAAGAAATGAGGTGAGTAAAATTCACTTACTTTTTTTGAAAATGTTGGTCTAAAATAATGGTACAGTTCTTAAGGATAAAATTCACCTTTTTATTGCAGGTTCAGTGCTGCACTCAGACAGCCTAAAGACATCCACAACATTGTGAAGACTGTTACTGATCTTTTCATTCTTGCATCTGAATGTGGAGAGGAGAAACTAATGAGCCTTTCTACAGCATGCAGTTACTCAACCTTTCCCTTTGCTGAAGACAACAAAGACATGCAGAGCTTTTTCCTTTTGGATCTCTTCACCCAGCTGAAGGAAAGTTCATCATGGAAGACAGCACTACCAGCGTTGAAGCCCATTCTTATGGTTGCCCCTGCTGTATGGACAGTGGACCTACTAAAACTAGAGAAGACATTTGCTCTAATTGAACTACTAAAGCTTCAGGCCATCACAAAACCTTTGGAGCTCAGGAACTGGTCATGTGAAAGAGAAAAACTTAAGAGTTTCCTCAATTGTTTACCCTATATCTCAAATCTTTGGTGAGTAAAATTAAAATTAAAATGCATGACTGATGTTCCCTTGTCAGTGCTAAAGGGGTAGTCCAAAAATGAAAAAACAAAAATTGTTCCAAACATGTATGGCTTACTTTCTTCTGTGGAATATAAACTAAGGTATTTTGAAGAATGTTGGTAACCAAACTATTTTGGTTACCATTGACTTCCATTGAGACATTTCTCAAAATTTCTTTAGTTGTGTTTCACAGAAGAGAATCATACAGGGTTGGAATGACATGAGGGTGAGTAAATTATGACAGCATTTTCATTTTTGGGTAAACTATCTCTTTGAAGCAGGGTTGTCTAAACTCGGTCCAGAAGGGCCGCTTTCCTGCAGAGTTTAGCTCCAACTTGCCTGGAAGCTTCTAGTATGCCTATTAAGACCTTGATTAGCTGGTTCAGATGTGTTTAATTGGGGTTGGAGCTGAACTCTGCAGGACAGTGGCCCTCCAGGAGCAGAATTGGACACACCTGCTTTAAGGTTTCATATTGAGATATAATCATTAAGCAAATGATTTCTTGCATTTACTTGTTTGACTTGTGTAGTAACTTACATTACATATCATATTAAACACAACTTACACTCTCTCTTTAGCTGTGATGAGCAGTTTTTCCAGACAGTGTGTGAGGTCCTCTCAGCAGACAGTGAATGGAATCCAAAACAGATCGCTGAGCTTTTGAGAGCTCGTGATTTTAGCATTTCTTTGATAGACATGCTGCCAAGTCGCCTCTGCAAAGCTGTTGGCGATGTTTTCGAACTGCTGGACAAAGAGGACATCTCCCTCAGTCTTCTCCCTCAAAAGATCTCTTGTCAAGGTTGCGCCTACCTGTTTTCAAATATGAAAAAGCTTCAAACCTTGAGGTAATAATTTTTGTGATGTAAATATATATCACAATTGCAGATTTTTGTTAAAGTAATTTTTCTATTTTACTATTATTATTATTATTGATTATTTATTTATTTATTTTCAGAGTAAATGAAATTGCAACTTCAAAGCTGGCAAGACTGGTTAGGTCACATAAAGAAATAAATTCTGTAACGGTGGAAGAGCTGTCTTTGGTTTTGTCAAACTCTCATCTACCAGAGAGATCACTTTGCCAGCTATTTAGCAGCCTGACTTTTCTTCTTAGAGTTTGGACAGTCCACAACTTGAACCTTTCAGAGTTTAAAATTGAACCTCACTTCCTCGGTCTGCTGTGTCATCAGGGTCCCTTGTCCATTAAGTAAGTGGGAAACTTATAAAACTGGCAATAGTATTATATTAACATGTATTTGAAGTTTTCATTTACTTAATAATTATTATAACAATTTTGTGTCAACAGATTTAATGAAGACACTCTGGAACAACTAGCAGAAGTTGTGTATGATGCTCAAGATGAAAATCTGACACAGTTGTTCCTGGAGAAAATTGATGGGGATTTGTCACCTTGTAATTTGTCCTGGGATGTTTTATCTTATCTGGTTCAGGTCACCAAAAAGCAAGTGACAATAGACCTTCCAGAAGGCAGATTTAATGTTCTGAAAGTTCCAAGACTTCTTGCTGTACTAGACACAGTCTGCTTTAAAAGGCAAGATGTTTCCTTGTGTACATCTACTTGTATAAATTGAATTTTATGAAAATAATTATTTCTTAATTATGCAGGATAAGCCCACGATTTGTCAGGGCTGCACTGAAGGAGATATATCAAAAACGTGCAGGTCATCTAATTGTGAAATTGGTCAAATCTTCAGCTAACCTGATTAACCTTTGCATGAGAGAGTTGGATTCAACTGATTGCAAAGCCCTCTGCTTTGCCCTGCACTATAGTGATGGTGTTAAGCTCAACCTGTTAAACTCTGTCGTTCCAAATAATGAGACGGACAGCATTGTAAAACTTATGCACAGAGTTTCAGATCTGAGGTAATGTGCTCATGATTCTTGTACAGCTTAAAAGCCAATTCACACCGCACTGACAGACTGTAACAGACACTTCTTATGGTTTTGTGTTAGCCCTGTCAGAGCTGGTTTTCACAATTTAACATGCTGAATCAGAATTAGAATGTCTGAGAAGTGACGTGTTGCAATCTGGTGAATGTCGGAGTTGATCTGCATCTGTCGGTGCAGTGTGAATTGGCCTTTACACCCAATTTTTTTGCATCACTCACATATGGCCTTACTAACACTGCTGTTGTACTTTTTTGGAATAGGGTTGATAGAAAGCTCCTGTTGAGTTTTCTTCATACCTCTAAGGACATGGAAAAACAAGGATATTCAGTGTCTGCCCTCTTGAGTTCCCTGAACCACAAACTTGACTTCTCCTGCAGTTCTTCCCTCAGTAGTGGCCACTTTGGTCAAGAGAACGGAGATGTTCTAACTCTGAGTCTTATGGATTGTATAGCCATTTCCTCTGCCATTAATACATCAACATGTGACACAGAATTAATTTTATACGACTGTCAAGCAGATGATTCTGCACTTGAGATTCTGTTCCCTATTTT
The DNA here is from genome assembly GCA_039654625.1 of Rhinogobio ventralis. Taxonomy (NCBI): domain Eukaryota; kingdom Metazoa; phylum Chordata; class Actinopteri; order Cypriniformes; family Gobionidae; genus Rhinogobio; species Rhinogobio ventralis. The sequence continues at coordinate 39,545,394 of CM077193.1, forward strand.
GCACAAAGTACATCTTCAGTGAGTCCTCACATATTTTAACATAAATTAGGTAATTGTTTTTATTGTTATATTTCTACAGATTATTAAATGATTCAGTTGCAAAAACTTCTATCAACAGCTTGGGCAAAGACCTTCTTTTTCACTTTCTGACATTGATTTTCAATGCCCCCATGGCTATGTCTTTGAAATGGGCATCATCACTTTCCAAAGCACTTGGAAAAAAGCTGGACCTCAGTGGCACTCCTCTTAACTACAATACGTGTGAGTCTCTGCAGTTAGTCTTGGATTACACAGAGGATCTTACACATCTTAATCTCAGTCATTGCCAGATCACAGATGCATGCCTGGATCTTTTGCTCCCACACCTTCACAAAATGATGATTTTAGAGTGAGTATTCATAGGCTAATCAGGGATCAAAGGACTGGGCTGTTTTTAAAAAGCTGCTGAATGTATATTTTTTTATTTCATTTAAACCACATGATTACTGATGCCTTAACCACATTGGTGTTTTTTTTTTTTCAGTCTTACTGGAAATGACATAACTGACAAAGGTGTACAGAGACTGCGCAAAGCCTTAGATGGAAACAGTTTCACAAAGACCATATGGTAATTATGCTGTTAGAGATAAGCTATAATTGTACACTGTAATTGCAATAGAAAAAAAAAGTACAAATGTGATGGTAAAAAAAATGTCTCACTTCTTTAACACTCCACTTTTTTAAAAAATAGGCTCATTTTCCATCTCCCCTAGAGTTAAACAGTTGAGTTTTACCGTTTTTGAATCCATTCAGCCGATCTCCGGATCTGGTGGTAGAACTTTTAGCATAGCTTAGCATAGATCATTGAATCTGATTAGACCATTAGCATCTCGCTCAAAAAAGACTTTCTATATTTTTCCTATTTAAAACTAGCCTCTTCTGTAGTTACATCGTGTACTAATGCCGCATTCCAGTGCTTTGTTTACATCTAGCTACCACAATTCCTTGCACTTAGGCAGTTTGGCGTGACTTTGCCTGGAACGCTACAAAGTTATGAGTCGTGGTTTGAAGTCGTAACTTACGAGCTCAAAAACCTGCCTGGAACGCAGCATTAGACCGACTGAAAATGAAAAGTTGCGATTTTCTAGACCGATATGGCTAGGAACTGTACTCTCATTCCTGCGTAATAATAAACTAACTTTGCTGCCGTACCATGGGTGCAGCAGGTGCAATGATTTTACGCACAGCGCCTGAAAATAGTCCCCAGCACGCTCCCTGTGCAAGCAGGTTGTCACGTTGGTTATGTTGACGGAAATTAGCCTATTTTCAGGCGCTGCGTAATATCATTGCGCCTGCTGCACCCATGGTGAGCCTATTTTCAAAAAAAGGAGTGGTTCTTTTAAATTTAAGATCTTGGAATACTCTACAATTATTGAATATGATATTTTTATTTGAGCAGTTGTTATTTGTAAGTATAAATTATAAATCCACAATGTCACCAAAGTGCCTCATGCTTGGTCAAAAAATGTAGGCATTACACTTGATCCTTCACTGACTCTGGATGTTTACATTAGTATAACTTAACTTTGTTCTTATGTTTGCCCTAAAGATGCTGAATCATTAGTGCATGCTTTTTTTACGTCACGCCTCGACTACTGTAATGCTCTTTTTGCTTGATTACCATTGCAGTCTATCTCCTGTTTGCAATACATTCAAAATTCTGCTGCGAGAATATTAACACGCACTAAACAATCTGCTCATATTACCCCAATTTTATTGGCCATCTCTCAAGTTTAATTTATTCAACTCCATTGGCTTCCGGTGTCATCTCGCATTACTTACAAAATTCTTCTGCTTGCCTTTAAATCACTCAGTGCTTTCGCTCCTCCTTACCTCTCTGAGCTACTGTCTCTTTATGTTCCGCCTCAATCTCTTAGATCTTCTGGTTGTGAACTTCTTACTGTACCCAGATTTTGTTTGTCATCAATGGGCGGCAGGTCTTTTTCCATCATTGCACCTAAACTATGGAACTCTCTACCACTGGCACTAAGGACTGTAACCTCACTCTCTGTATTTAAATCACAACTCAAAACCTACTTGTTCACCTAATACTATCAGTCATAATGTACTCCTAACCCTATGCTACCAGCTGTTTTTCTCTCAATATTTATGTTCTGTGTTCCACTTTGGATTTGGATTTTGTTTACTCAATAATTATGTGCTGTATCTCTGTTTTCAGTTTGTAATTGTACTATGATTTGCAACTGCATCTCATATCTATTTCCGGACTGGGCAAATGTCTACGGTCCATCAAAATTATTAATTAACTATATGGAATAACTGTTTATGATTATGTGAATCGACTGTTACTGCTTGTAAAACGTCCTTGAGCTGGGGAAAGGCGCTATATAAATTAAACATATTATTATTATTATGATTGTAACATTGCCACTGTATTTTGTTCCGGCCATCTCAACTATTTTTTTTATTTTTTATTATTGTTTGTTTTTCGATTACAGTTTTGGTTTGTTCTGATGTGTCACTCAGAATTAAACTCTTGATAATCTTGTTTGTTATTCAATCAATTGCACAGCCTTTGTGACAACCAAATAACAGAGATTGGCCTCCTAGTGGAAGAAGCACGCTTTGAAACCCAACAGGCTGGTACAAGAAGATGCACCCAACCACAGCATTACAGCAAAAAAGATTTGGGATCAAAAAGTGAAACGGAAAATACAATCAAAGCTTTTGTCAAGGTATGGAACAGGGAATTTGTTACATTTGTGTTATGTTTGTGCAAGTGTTCAGATATTTTAAAAAGCATTATTAATATGTCATATACTAGTTGACCAGCACAGAGTGAGATTCAATAGACCAGTGATAATCTATCAAAAACCTAACTCTTTAGCTGGGTGTAGATGAGGAATGTCAGTAAACACCAGCAGATCATGTTTAAAGACTTCCAGGCCATTTACAAACATGGGTAATGTGAAGGGGGACCTCCATTTTTATTTAAAGTTGCCCATTCTTGATTAGTTGTCAGCAAGCTATGCTGGAATCTGTCACCTGAAGTTAAGTTCCAGGGTAAAGATAATGAGCATTTCCAACTGATAAGTAAGCTAAGTAGGATGCATGACTGTGCCAAAAGAAAATAGCTTCAAGACAACCATGCTCAGGCGGATGAGCAAAACTGCTTTCTTTGTGAAGTTTTGCTATTTCTCAGTACTGTAGTCAAGGTATTGTATCACCTTGTAAAACATTTCTAATTATCTTGCGTCATAGAGGGACGATCCTATAAAGGAGTTTGAGCCTGAACTAGATGTAAATAATGGCAGGATTTCCTATAGGTGAGTAAATACTGTATGTCTTAAAAGTATTCTATTCATAATGAACATGATCTTTCTGTGTGCAATAGTTTCTCAAATGTTTTCTTTTTATTGTGTTGTAGGTTTCAGTGCACATCCGAAGGCCTTTTCATGTGCAGCACAACTGGGCTGTTGTTTGGAATGAAAGGAAGTGGATGTGTAGAGTACAGTGTGGTTCACTGGGATGTGCGTCTCCTCATCAACACTCACTATGAGCCTGCTGGACCTCTGTTTGATATCAAAACCACTACGGGAGAAATCTATGAACTTCACCTTCCACACTGTGAGACACATGGTAAATGATTAATTAACAATTTTGTTAGCCCCTTCAGTTCTACAATGTAGTGAGTGTCTCTATTGTTTACTTAAGCAGATTTTAATGCTTCCTCACTGAAATGGAATCTTATAAGTAACTGATGAAGAACACTCTTTGTGGGCGCTGACTCCATATTAGTAATTGTGTACTATTTTACACTAGATGGGATGATTTTCCATTTATGTTTTTTAGTATTAATGTAATGGATGAAAGTTTTAACCGCTTGCCACAATTCATTCAGGCATGCCTTATCCGCAAATTACATATGCGATGATACCTTAGATTTTGTCCAGAATTAGGTTTGTTTTGGAACTGTCTTTTGCTGCCAGTTGCTGTGAAATCTATTTGGTCATAAGTAGAAACAGTCTTCATAAATATTAACACAATACTAGTGTTTATTGTTCTCTCTTTTTTGTACCTCTTATCTTTCTATCTACAGTTGATGCGATTGGAAATCTTTCTGTTGTCCATATACATAATGAGGACACTCGGGAATTCCTCTCTCCAGTTAAAACTTCAAAAACGCATATAGCTGTAAATGTCTGTGAGTTATCTAGCTATGGAGTTGTGCATGAGAATGATAAAAATAACAGAATGATCAGTGGACAGGTGCTGCTGTTCCAGGAACCTGATATGTTACCAACACAGCAAAGGCTATGGGTTTTCCTATTGCCGAGCAATGTCCTACTCTCAGAGGTCTGACAACCTTTAATTTGTTCTACTTTTGCAGATTATTTGTAATAAACATTACATATTCTTGTTTCTTATTATTTTGTCAACAGATAAAAAATCAGCAACAAGAGTATATGTTCATCCAAACCAGCTCTGACTGCAAACTAATGACAAATGGCAAGTATACGCTGATCTCAAAAAAAGCCAAAAGAGTCCAACCAAAGGTATGTAGATTCAGAGATTGTTTGTTTGTTTAGTTTTATCACGGTGTGAAGCTTATGGGGCACATTGGAACAGGAAATGAAAAATGCTTTATTGATTTTACTAACCTGCTAATGCTGTACAGCTATTTTGTGTATGATTGTGTTAATTTTTTTTGTACCCTTTAGGAAAAATTATTTGAACCCTTGCATGATGGTAATCACCATCCTACATTTGAGGTCTTCTTAGATAAAGATGTGACTGAACTGCGAATTAAAATTCAGCTTAAAAAAAAGGAAAGTGATAAGATTACCTTCAAAAATGCATGGAGGCGTTTGATAATTCTCAAGAAAAACAGAGGTAAGACATTTTTTTGAACTTTGTACACTGTAAAAAGCATCTAAATGTTTTGTTTTTCTCATGTAACTAGATAATCACACACAAATGAGATCTGAAGATCATTCTAACAATCAAGGTACTGTAATTTTAGTTTTTTAATTTAAAACCTATTAACATGTTTACACTAAACCAAATTCTCTTTGAATTTCTCATTTTAAAACATTTTAACACCTGATAATTATTTGTCTATTTGTGTGTCTAGAAAAAAACTGGATATCTGTTCTTTGTGAAATCATGGAGGATCTTAAATGTGACGAGTTCAAGAAGCTAAAGCATTTAATGCATCAAACGATGAATAGAGATCCTATTCGTTGGACGAGACTTAAAGAAAATGCAAATGACAGGTGTGAATTGGCGAGTTTGGTTGTTGAGACATGGGGATTCAAAGAATCAGTGAAAGCCATTCAAGAGTTCATGAAGAAGCTGCCTCGCAATGATGAATTTGTGACAGACCGACTGAAGCCGTACATGACACAGTTTGGCCTTGAGGGTTAGAGGTCTTTTACAGACTTTGCACTCATATTGTGAATAGACCTCAGTATAAAAGCACTTTATATGAACAACAGATTACCACAGATTGGTATTACTTCTGACTGTTGACATTATGGCTGTTATTTGATACTTAAATTGTAATGGGTTTAAGCTACTGTAAAGTGTAACGACAAGCCGTTGGCGCCCTCTGCAGGCATTGTTATAATACACAAAATATATGTTCTATAAAATCATATGGTTACTTGATTTTGATACTAAATTTGAACAAAATTGTATTGCCTCGTTTTATTGTGTATTTAAATCATTTTAATGGCTATTGTTATTTTTTTTATTACCTCAAACTAAATATATACGATTACTCGATTACCAAAATAATCGGTAGTGCCAGCGCTAAACTGTATATGTGGTTTTGTATTTGAATTTGTAAATTGATTGTATAGTTTAGGTTTCTTACATATAGCCTATAGGCTAGGCTATTTGTTTAGCAGATGCAATTTAATCCAGAGCAAATAAGGAGTGCTGCAATATGAATATATATTGTAACTATGACAATTAATTGTTTCTGCCTGTTAATCTGTTTGTATGAGATGAGAATTATGTACAAATATTTCACAAAAGAAGTTTAGAAATGTAATTGTCAACAGACAATGAGTAAACAATAAATGTTTGATGACAAGTAATAACAAGTTTAATTTGATCATTCAAAGAATTATTTGCCTGCTGCAGTCAGGGGCAAACTCCTACATAAACCAGCATTGCTTGCTTGCATAGAAGGTGCAAAATTGTCAGTATGAATTTAAAAAAGGTCACAAAAGAGAGAAAGAGGCACTGTCTTTGAACGTCAATCTAAATGTTATATTTCACATGCATATCATATTTTATTATAACATTCATTCTTTATTTTAATGAATGGCCATGGCTGTGATTGAAACATTTCAGGTATATCCTTTTTTTAAACAAATGATTATGTGCTCATATTTTAACATTTGTGTAATTTCTCAGTAATTTTTAATCATGGTGCCACCAATCTAACATATTTGGAATTGAATCTAAATATATTAAATTTATCTAAATATATATTTTCGTAAAAATAACATAAAGTAGCTACTGTAGAGTACAATATTAGTTAACTGTGAGTTAGTGTATGTTTTGTATAAAAAGTGTACTTTATGTTGTTTTCTCTGTTATAATGGGGGTTTTCCTCTTTAAAAGAGATCAATGAATTAGACCGACCAGAGGAAGTCTTAAAACAAATTAACATGTTTTGCCCATTTTAACCGCAAGGAGCGCAATAATCTCGCTTTTCTTCACAGTCTCCACAGAACGCAATTTATCCTTATTTACGGAATTCTTGCTTTAGCAGGTACATTTTGGTGGGTAATGGTGTTTGATAAAAAGAAAACCCGGGGTTAACGAGTCAAACCCAACTTGTATCGTATTGTCATTTGTTAATACACAGTTTACGTGTGTCTTGCTTCAATCAAACGTTACTATGATTTCAATGTGAGGCAGGTAACGTTACCGCCACGATGAGGCCTGTGGCTCAGCTGCTCCGGTGTTGGGAAGTTCAGGTAAATAATGACGGAGATTAATATTGTGTCTAAAATGCACTTAGTTGTATTTTAATTTGTATTTGTTTAATTAAGACAATTTTCTTTCCAGTTCAGCGCTCTGTCTACAAGGATTTAGTCCTAATCCTACAGAGAGACGCGTATTTAAATTTAACCCAGTTAAAAAGCAAGGTCAGTATCTGAATGCAGATTGAGTTGGTGCCGTTGGTTAGCTGAAGTTTAAAGCTGCAAAATAAGTTTGAAAGTGGAATATTATAACAGTTCAAATAATCACATTTGTAATTAATGACTTGCCTAAAGATTTATGGAAAATTTAGTCAGCTACTATGTTTGTTTTTCTGTTTGTTCTTTTTTGCTTTTCTTTTTTTGCAGACCAGATTAATGCAGATGAGTACTTTTAAATTGATCAAAAGTGACAGTAAAGACTTTTGCATTGTTACAAAATAAATTCTGTTCTTTTGTTTCCAGAAATATGTGATGCAGCACAACTGTTTTTAACATTTGATAATAATAAGAAATGTTTCTTGAGCAGCAAATCAGCATATTAGACGGTTTTCTGAAGGATCATGTGACACTGAAGACTGGAGTAATGATGCTGAAAATTCAGATTTGCCATTACAGGAATAAATTACATTTTTAAAATATATTTAAATAGAAAATGGTTATTTTAAATAGTAATAATATTTAACAATATTGCTGTTTTTTTTTTTTTTTTATTCTATTTTTGATCTAATAAATGCAGTCTTGGTGAGCGTAAGAGACTTGTTTCAAAAACATTTTTTAAAAAATCATACCCGCCACAGAGATTTCTTTTTCTTTCTTTTTTTCTCAAGTAACTTTCACAATTCAAAACATGCCTTTTTAACAGGTCCGTATAGGAACCAGAGATGCTTTCATCCACCTGTGATGCCCGCCATCCACTACAACAATGGTAAGTCAAGCCACTTTAAACAACTAATTGTACAACTTTTAGAAAGCACTGGGGGAATGTAGTTTTTAGTCATGTTTGGTTATTTTGTTAATGTTAAAGTGACCGTTTTATTCTCATCTTCCAGGTCCAGTCTGGACACAGGGCCAAAGGATGAGGCAGTTCAATGGCTTCAGGTCACAGTATTGTCATGATGATCTGCCACCCCACATGACTGCAGGTTACCAGAGCTTTGAAAGGGAAAACTTCTACAGAGGTACATATTTTATTATATTCTCAAATTATCAGAATCTAATATTGATGTAATATTGCGCTAAAAGGCTGATTTATGTTTTAAAGGTTCTAACACTTCAGCTGCTGCCCCCTACTGGCCAGTGAACAACTTAGTCATGAAGCAGAAATACAGAAAACCACATATGCGAGAGAGACTACATCCCTACAGATACTAAATCCATCAAGATGACATCTCATTGCATATGGCCATAATAGGCAACACTGTAGTGAAATATCTTCCTTAAAAAATCTCTTAATTTCTTGTACTTTTACTTATGTAGATTTTAATAAACTTTCACATATTCTTGTTTTTGTCAACCGATTAAACTATTCGACTGCAAACTAATGACAAATGCTAAGTATACTTTGATCTCAAAAATAGCCGAAAGTAATTCGATTAAGTTTGTCCCAGACATTTGCTTATCCACACCTATAATCTATATTTTAACCACCAGTTTCTTTCACCACAAACACATTTATTTTGATGCTTTATCACCGTGTGAAGCTAATGGGAGATGTCCATTGGCACAGGAAATGAACAATGCTTTGATTTTACTAACCTTTAGAAAATGCTGTACTTTTTTTATGTTTAGTTTTTTTTTTTTTTTTTTGATACCCTTTAGGAAAAATTATTTAAACCCTAAATCCTACATTTGAGGTCTTCTTAGATAAAGATGTGACTGAACTGTAAAATAAAGGAAAGTGGTAAGATTCCCTTAAAAAATGCATAGACCTCAGTATAAAAGCACTTTTCATGAACAACAGATTGGTATTACTTCTGACTGTTGAACTTATATATGGCTGTTGTTTTGATTGTACTTTCAATTGTAAATTCTAAGTGTTACTGTATATGTAGTTTTGTAAATGTTTTTTTTTTAATTGTATGTGTTCAGGTTGCTTACATGCATGTAATGAGATTTATTTAGCAGATGATTCAATTCAGAGTGATTTAGAAATGAGGAATACCACAGTAACATGAGAACTGCTGCAATATGAATATATGTAACTATGACAATGGATTGTTTGCCTGTATGAGAATTATGTGCAAAGATTTCACAAATGAAGTTTAGAAATGTATAACCTAATACTTGATGATGAATGTGAAATCGACAGACAATGAGTAAACAATAAAAATTTGATAAAAGGAATAAAAAGATTATTTGCCTGCTGCAGTCAGAGACAATCTTCTACAGAAACCAGCCTTGTTTTGCATGAAAGGTGCAAAATTATCAGTATGATCTTAAAAAGGTCACATAGAGAGAACGTGTGTTCCACAATATGATTGAAATATTTTACAAAGAAACTTTTTAAAGGAAATTTTCACGTACTCAAATAGATTTTATACCATATACCCGTATTTTAACATTTGTATAATTTATCTGTACTTTTTTATCATGGTGACACCATTCTAACGTATTTGGAATGTTGTTGTTTTTTTCCGTAAAAATAACATAAAGCAAGTATTGTAGGCCTACATAAGCAGGCCTGCAATATTAGTTTACAGTGAGTTAGTTTTGTATAGAGTGTACTTTATGTTGTTTTCTCTGCTGTAATGGGGCTGACGTTTTAAAGACGAGAGATCAATTAGACCGACCAGAGGAAGTCTAAAAACCAAATTAGCATGTTTTGCCCATATTAACCGCAAGGGGCGCAATATCCCACTTTTCAACTCTTTACAGAACTCTCATTACGACACGCAATTTATTCTCGCTCATCATTTACGGAATTCTTGGTTTAAAAGGTAAATTATGGTGTTTAATAAAAGGAAATCGTGGTTAACGATTCAAACTCAACGTGTATCTTATTGTCATTTGTTAATACAAAGTTTACGTGTGTTTTGCTTTTCAATCAATTACGTTACTATGGTTTCAGGCGCTGGCAGGCAGGTAACGGCACGATGAGGCCTGTGGCTCAACTGCTCCACAACAAGTTTGTTGTGGTGTTAGGAGACTCAAGTGAGTACTGACTGAGATTAATATTGTTATAGCAACGTTAATGGCCTTAGTGAATCGTGATTACCCACTCTAAACTACACTTGATTAATTTTTTTATTTTGATTGATTTTTAATAAGAATTTTATTTTCTCTCCAGTTCAGCGCTCTGTCTACAAGGATTTAGTCCTAATCCTGCAGAGAGACTCGTATTTAAGTTTATCGCAGTTAAAAAGCAAGGTCAGTATCTGAATCCATGTTTCCTTTTACTAATCCTAAAATGTACGTTCAAACATTCGATTTTTACATTTAGCAAATTATTTTGTTGAAAAAAATCCATATTAAGATGCTATATTCGGTAGCTAATATGGCAGCTGGTGTAAACTGGTAAGCCATTTTAAACCAGCTACAGTTTTTTTTATTAATTTTTCACATACAATTCTTTGAAAATGTTCATAACATCATGAAGCACCAACAACAACAACAAAAAACAATAACAAAAAGGTATACATGTTTACTCAAATTAAAGAAAAGAAATGTAATACTTTGTAAATGTCCATAGTTCTTATTGCTTTGTGGTTTGAAAGTCCTTGTGAGGTTTCGAAATAAATAACCAGCTACAGTTCCAGCTGGCCACATCATTTTAAAGTTGTCATGCTAGTTTTTGGGACATAGTAGCTGATCGACCATTCGATGACCAGCTAAATGCCATGTCCAAAAGCTATTTTGGCAATAGACTTAACCAATATACAGTTTTGATCATTTTTATTATTTTATGTAATCAATTGAGCAAATGAAGCTGCTGTGTATATGACTTGTGAGGGATAGGAATATTCCCTATCCTGTATGGCGTTTCCTGGTCAAGCAATGTCTGATGATGGATCTATCTTATCCATATTTCCTAGGGTGAATTTGCATTTGAACAGGATTGCTTGGTGGAAGGTGGTCGGTTGGGCCAGATGAATAATGGCACTAAGTACAGAGAAGTGAGACAGTACCGCACGGATCACCACTTGATCCGCTTCTATTTTGTGACTCAAGTTTTCTCATGGTACATGGAGAGCATCCTAGCTGACTTTGACCATGGCATTAAACCAGACCTGGTTATCGTGAACTCTTGTGTCTGGGATATATCCAGGTAGGAGTGCTCGTCATTACAGCTTGTTACAGGCATAAGATATTTAGCATGTCATAATTATTTGTTTGATTTTTGTTTTACTACACTGCACAGGTACAGCCATGAATGGGCCTCGGAGTATAGAGAAAACCTTAACACGTTCTTCAGGAAGCTTAAGACCATTTTGCCAGAAGAGAGCCTGGTTGTGTGGAATATGACCATGCCCCTGGGCAAGAAGATTGTGGGAGGTTTCCTGGTCCCAGAGGTGGGTTACAAAAAAGAGTGGTAGAGGATGAACCCTCATGAACAGTGATGAGAGTCCGTAATCTTTTTTCATCTTTCCCACAAACTCAGATTGCACACATGGGTCCAACTTTAAGATTCGATGTGATTGAAGCCAATTACTTTGGAGCCACTCTTGCCAACGAGTTCGGCTTTGATGTGTTGGATTTGCACTTCCAGTTTCGCTTCAGCCTGCAACACCGGATGCACGATGGTGTACACTGGAATTCTGTTGCCCACAGAAAGATCACATGCCTGCTCCTGGAGCATGTTGCGCAGGCATGGGGTGTGGACCTGCCAAAACTTGGTGAGAAATGCAGATTGAGTTGGTGCCGTTGGTTAGCTGAGGTTTAAAGCTGCAAAATAAGTTTCTATAATTTTGAAAGTGGAATATATTGATGTATACCAATCAAACAGTTCAAATAATCACATTTGTAATTAATGACTTGCCTAAAGATTTATGGAACATTTAGTCACCATTTTCTGTTTGTTCTTTTTTGCTTTTCTTTTTTTGCAGACCAGATTAATGCAGATAAGCATCATCCATTACCCGAGAACCACAGCTGGCAAACGGCTACCTCACGTGCTCCTGCACGCTATCAAGGTACATTATCAACCAAAAGATTGGGCACAGTAAATTTGTATTCATTTTATTTAACAATAATTGATCATATATATGATCAATTATTGTGCCACGAGATCTTGCAAGATTAAAGTGTGACAAGATTTCTCGTCGAGGTAAAAAGCTGTCTCGTGTCATATTGTCACGAAGGAGTGTGAGGGTGAGGTTAGGATAGAATATGCCATGGCAATGTTTACATTATGCCTCCACTGTCATTTAGCTTTTTATAGAAATAAAAACAATTTAATTCAGGTGGATAACAGTCACTTCAATTCCATCAGCTCATCCAACACGAGCTGTTGAGCCGACCATAGTGCACAGCACGGATCACTGATCACATGACGAGAAGACTCGTCGGAGGATTTGTTGCGCAAAAGAAGTGTCAGACAAATGTCTTATCTTGTAAAATGTGCGTTCAGCACCACCTCTATTCACAGAGTACACATGATCGCACAATTGAAAGTGAAAGTAAACCCGAGCATGCATTCAAACGCGATTTAAATACGCTACTGCTTTTTGAAAGCGACTTCCTGAGGCATGTGAATATCTCCCAATATGGAAACTATCTTGGGCTTGGCTTCGAGTTAACCATATCTTAGCTCAGTATCATGCTTGAAGAAACATTCGGTCTCTATTTGCACTTGGAATATTTGATTATGGTTGCACTTATTGTTTGCACTTAATATCTAAGATCAATTTGTGGAAAGGAGTAGAGATCGACCGATATATCGGTTTCTCGATATTTTTCCATAATCGGGTATCGATTTTGTAATATTGGATTCACCAATAAATTACGGCATCTTGACATTTTGAGAATTGTGTACAAGCCCGCCATTAAAGAACTGCGTCTGAGGGGAGTTGAGTTAACAACGATGTTCAAAGGTCAAATAACTTTCATCCCTTAATTAATAAACTTTATTTTACATGACAGCCAGTAATGCACAAATGAGATATGCACAAATAAGATTTATGTAGGTTATGTAGTTTAAATTTGGCCCTAAAAATAGAGACGAACTCAAGGAGTCACGTAATCCATTATGTCCCAATAAAGACGTGAATGAAATAAAACAGCCATGAATGAGAGCATGTTGGAAATAAAAGCGCTGAATTTATTTCTCTCTCTCTATGCTCATCTCGTGAAATTGCGTTCAGCTGTTCAACTCACCGGGTTGATGCTCCAGAATAGTCACCGTATGTAGCTTTTAACAAGACCCGATCATTTAAAACTCCTTAAATTATATTAACGTCTGCTATATAACATTTATATAATAAACATCTAAATAATTACAGCTCTGTGGAAATGAATTATCAGGCCTATCTCCGCGAGAGACGTTCTGTGTAAACGCACAGATGAAAACGGCGCTCTGTCATCAGCAGGTATTTCATAATCTAGACCAACAAAAAAGTTATTAATAATTCTGATAATGTGCCAGATGAGATGGGACTCTGTAATAGCGATGATTTATTCGCTGTTTTGTTTATTTTTCTGACAATGTTTGCGTATTCCAGAGAATATTCCATGCTTATTTATGGGAGTTGATAGACTCACCTGTCATTTATTTGAAAACAGTAGACTTTGTACATTTATTTAGCCTGTTGTTAATATGCTGTTGTTATAAATAAAAAGATGCACCAGCAGTAATGTTAAAAAGACTTCTTACAGTTTAAAAAGTGTTAAATAAAACTATTTGTTCAGTTCAATGCTGTTGCTATTATTGTAAAAAACAGAAATAAAAGAATAAATAAATATTGGTTCTATACACTCACCTAAAGGATTATTAGGAACACTAATACTGTTTGACCCCCTTTCGCCTTCAGAACTGCCTTAATTCTACGTGGCATTGATTCAACAAGGTGCTGAAAGCATTCTTTAGAAATGTTGGCCCATATTGATAGGATGTTGCCCATCCGCCTCAAGGTTGTGTGTGTTGTGGCTTTACAAATGCTTTGCTGCATACCTCGGTTGTAACGAGTGGTTATTTCAGTCAAAGTTGCTCTTCTATCAGCTTGAATCAGTGGGCCCATTCTCCTCTGACCTCTAGCATCAACAAGGCATTTTCGCCCACAGGACTGCCGCATACTGGATGTTTTTCCCTTTTCACACCATTCTTTGTAAACTCTAGAAATGGTTGTGCGTGAAAATCCCAGTAACTGAGCAGACTGTGAAATACTCAGACCGGCCCGTCTGGCACCAACAACCATGCCACGCTCAAAATTGCTTAAATCACCTTTCTTTCCCATTCTGACATTCAGTTTGGAGTTCAGGAGATTGTCTTGACCAGGACCACACCCCTAAATGCATTGAAGCAACTGCCATGTGATTGGTTGATTAGATAATTGCAATAATGAGAAATTGAACAGGTGTTCCTAATAATCCTTTAGGTGAGTGTATATTGGTTACCGGGCACATAAACATGCAAATAATTGGTATCGGTTTTTAAAAATCAATATCGGTCGATCTCTAGAAAGGAGTTCAGTTAGGAGGTCAAAAGTTGTAGAAGCTCATAAATCATATGCAGTTCTAAGGTCTGAAGAGACATACAGGAATATAAGCTAGTCAGTTGAGTTTGTGGCAAAACCTTTTACAGTGCTTGAGTATTGTTGTCTTTTACTGCATATAATTCATATTCAGAAAGTAGTACTGAAATGACATTCATTACAAGTTGATTAGTTAAAACATTTCAAAATGCACCTGCAGACTATTTTTCTAGTCATGTATTTCATCGAGGATTTCCTAAAGATACTATGTAAAACCCAACCCTTGTGAACCCAATCTCTCGTCTCGTCTCGTGATATAAGTGTCTCGTCACACCCCTAATATACGTAAATACGTATTTCCAATTTCATAATTTGTGGATGACCACAAAATATGGGTGTGGTTTAGGGGATGCACGATATATCAGCCACCGTATCGCTATCGATCTTAAAGACAGTCACAATCTACTTTTCAAGCGACTCGTACAGACGATGATCTTTTATGTCTTTTGTTTACGGCAATGACCGCCTACTAGATGGCTGTGCTGACTCGCCAAATTATATCATGTCTCTATCATGCGTGGTGACTCATTTGAAAAACAGTTCAACAGCAGGAGGGCTGTGCGATGAATCAAATTTTTGTTTTGTTTTTGGCTTCCAACGATTATGACAGCTTGATAATCAAGATAAAATGATCATTGTGCCGCATACCGTTCCGTTCTTTTAAAGCTGTGTGCAGTGGGATTAGTGACCATTTTGACCACTAATTAATGCAATTACTGTGTACAATTACTAATGTAATACTGTGTTTTAAATTGTGCAAATTTCCGTCGGCAGTGGTGGTGAAGACCATCATTCTCCCGTAGTTCTTTAAAACTTTTATAGAATTCATTTATATACAGGTGCTGGTCATATAATTAGAATATCATCAAAAAGTTGATTTATTTAACTAATTCCATTCAAAAAGTGAAACTTGTATATTATATTCATTCATTACAGACAGACTGATATATTTCAAATGTTTATTTCTTTTAATTTTGATGATTATAACTGACAACTAAGGAAAATCCCAAATTCAGTATCTCAGAAAATTAGAATATTACTTAAGACCAATACAAAGAAAGGATTTTTAGAAATCTTGGCCAACTCAAAAGTATGAACATGAAAAGTATGAGCATGTACAGCACTCAATACTTAGTTGGGGCTCCTTTTGCCTGAATTACTGCAGCAATGCGGCGTGGCATGGAGTCGATCAGTCTGTGGCACTGCTCAGGTGTTATGAGAGCCCAGGTTGCTCTGATAGTGGCCTTCAGCTCTTCTGCATTGTTGGGTCTGGCATATCGCATCTTCCCCTTCACAATACCCCATAGATTTTCTATGGGGTTAAGGTCAGGTGAGTTTGCTGGCCAATTAAGAACAGGGATACCATGGTCCTTAAACCAGGTACTGGTTGCTTTGGCACTGTGTGCAGGTGCCAAGTCCTGTTGGAAAATGAAAACCTTGGACCTCAGAAAACACCAGCAGATGACATGGCACCCCAAACCATCACTGACTGTGGAAACTTTACACTGGACCTCAAGTAACGTGGATTGTGTGCCTCTCCTCTCTTCCTCCAGACTCTGGGACCCTGATTTCCAAAGGAAATGCAAAATTTACTTTCATCAGAGAACATAACTTTGGAGCACTCAGCAGCGGTCCAGTTCTTTTTGTCTTTAGCCCAGGCAAGACGCTTCTGACGCTGTCTGTTGTTCAAGAGTGGCTTGACACAAGGAATGCGACAGCTGAAACCCATGTCTTACATACGTCTGTGCGTAGTGGTTCTTGAAGCACTGACTCCAGCTGCAGTCCACTCTTTGTGAATCTCCCCCACATTTTTGAATGGGTTTTGTTTCACAATCCTCTCCAGGGTGCGGTTATCCCTATTGCTTGTACACTTTTTTTTTTCTCTACCACATCTTTTCCTTCTCTTCGCCTCTCTATTAATGTGCTTGGACACAGAGCTCTGTGAACAGCCAGCCTCTTTTGCAATGACCTTTTGTGTCTTGCCCTCCTTTTGCAAGGTGTCAATGGTCGTCTTTTGGACAACTGTCAAGTCAGCAGTCTTCCCCATGATTGTGTAGCCTACAGAACTAGACTGAGAGACCATTTAAAGGCCTTTGCAGGTGTTTTGAGTTAATTAGCTGATTAGAGTGTGGCACCAGGTGTCTTCAATATTCAACCTTTTCACAATATTCTAATTTTCTGAGATACTGAATTTGGGATTTTCCTTAGTTGTCAGTTATAATCATCAAAATTAAAAGAAATAAACATTTGAAATATATCAGTCTGTGTGTAATGAATGAATATAATATACAAGTTTCACTTTTTAAATGGAATTTAGTGAAATAAATCAACTTTTTGATGATATTCTAATTATATGACCAGCACCTGTATATCCATCGGGTCCCAGACTTTTATTGTTCTTCAACATAAAGATTGTCTCAATTATTTCACATTCCTCAATAGGCTGATCCAGGTTCTTTACCATTGACTCTGTTAGCACAGTAACTTTTATATTCTTTAGGAATGATGCCAATATATGATCCTGAGAACGGGTATCATGGCCCAGTTGAATTAAAGCCTTTAAGTTAAGAAAACCTTTAGTTATAAGGTTAAGGGTACCCTTAGTGAAACATGGGTTGCAAGAAAAAACCTAAGGGTCCACTTAAGGAACTTTAAGGCTGTCATTAAGTATTTTCCCTTAATTACTTGAGAGTTCTGTTATGCGTTGCAACAAAGTCCTTATTGACCATTTAGCCCTTAAAAAATTAAGGGATCAAAACAGGTCCCTTAAGTCATCTGCTGAACTCAATGAACACGATGAACGATTTCATGTTTATTGAGGAGAAGGAAGTACCGATGTGCATTTTTAACAATCAATTAAAATAAGCCTGTTGAAAGTATGACGTAAAATAGTGTGTATTGTCAAAAATAAAAGTTCATATTTTTTTTCCATTACTTCCACTGTGCGCTTTAATTATGTCATGCCAGGCTTTTATCTTGTGCGCAAGAGTGATTGATTATAGTGGCAGGTTTGGGTGTTTTCCCGTCTTTCAAAAAAAAAAAAGAAGCTGCTTTTGTCCTTGGTCCAGTTTGTTTACGATTTCTTGTTTCCATTACTGTAAAGTCAGTTAGCTCACATGAAGCGTCGAGTCGCGTCTAGGACACTGAACGTGTCATTCAGTGAATAATCACCAAACATGCAAAGTGGGTAATTTAAGCTTTGTTGTGATGAATGCTTTATCGTTGAGGAGTAGGGCTGTGACAGTGGCAGTTTTTTTACCACCGCGGTGGTAATGGACCAACTACCGGCGGTGGCGCACAGCCTGTAAAACATTTAAATAAGTATCAGTAAATAATGGTAATAGCCTATAAATAATATAAGAAAGTTAAATATTAGTTAAAAAAATATTTTTTATATTTCCCCACAGAGGGATGTGGGACACGAGCAGGAAAGAGAGCAGCGCTTTTCCAAACTCTTCGTTTTCCCCTGATGTTCCAAAACTGACACTTGTAGTAAAAGGTGTGAAGAGGGAGTTTATCTTCCGCAGGGTCAAGAACTTTTAGGCTTTGTTTGATTATGTGCTGCGAGAGAAAGCAAAACTAAAAATCTCCGGCGTGTATGAAATGCGCTATAGCCTACATGTAAACTTGACGCACCTTAAGTCTAATAACAAGCACAAACTGTGTTAAATAAAATTTGAAGTAAAATGTATCTGTCCTACACCGTTTTCTACTTGACCACAGTAAATTATGTGAATATCTACTCCTAATTAAAAGGAAACAAAAGGAAGAAACATTTATAATCCCCTGTGAGAGACGTTAATGAAGATTTGGGAAAATAAATAGATTCCATGTCCAGTAGAATAAAATGGAGTAAGTCTATTGTTAAATTCGTGAAAAAATCAGCTGACCAGATCGCAAAACGCAGGCAAAGCTTAAATTTGGCTCACCTCACAAACCTTACCTCTCTCATTCAGCATGAATCCATATGCTTCCATGGCTGCGATTTATAACATTTTAATTGCGAACCTATTTTTTATTTTGTAAATAAAGCTTTGTGCTTCACTTGTGTCATAATATTCACATAAAACAGCATTCACATACAAAAAAAAAGTGTTTTGGCCGACCACCTCCGGTGCTACTCAGCCACCGCAGTGGTGCGATTGTCACGTTTACCGGCACAGCCCTATTGATGAGTGAGGTGTTTAGTCTCCATTGTTTAGAAGGTTGTGCTTAATCTTTGTCCAACACTGTCATCGGTAGTATCTTCATGTTAGCTAATCTATAAAGCTCATCCTTAGGAGTGAAAAAATAATCTATCCTAGAATAAGATTCATGGCTATGGGAGTAAGATGTAAAATCTCTCCTGAATAAGCAAATTTCCAAATTGTAGAGTGAGGTGTTAGAAATAGGCTGTCTGTCCAAATGTTGTGCCATAATACAATGAAAATTAATAATATTCCCCCATTAATAATATTCCAAAGCTATGTGCATGGTTACTTTCTGGTTTTCAATAAGCCAGCTTGGGCATTTCCGGTGAACTGTTAGCTGTCATTCTGTACTCACTGTACATCGACACAAAATCATCAATGGTTTTTTTATGTTGTGTTCATATTTTAATGCAGTTATCGCACTTGACCCAGTTTATTGATTGCAGTAATGACGGAGCTAATAGGAATGTTGGAATAAGAAACATAGTGTCTGTAATTGGACACGGACAACATTTTCCAGCACTTCAAATGTTTTTTTTAATGTGACCAAAAACATTATTTGGTCATCCTTTTGAGATTGCCCCCATTTGTAAAACCGAACGTTTCAAGCATTTGATAGAAACCTGTTTTATTTATATTTATTGACTCATAGCCATGTCCTGTAATATTTTTTTCCACACATTTCGCTTTTGAATAAATATTAAGCATAAAATAATTTTTGTCAATGTTAAGCATGCAGTACTCTCAAAGTCTCATGAAAAACAATAACATTTATTGCGAATGAATTGCATTGAGAGCAGCACCATGTTCTCCCTTGATAATAACTGACCGAAGCTGTCAGTCAGTGCAGCACAAACTCCCTGATTTCGGTACACTTGTGAAAACTCCCATTTTGTTAAATGAATCTAACTAAAATGCTAAATAAATGTTTACAGTGTGTTGATGCTTTTTTTTTTTTTTTTACACGAAAGTGTGAAAACTGATGGTTGAATTGAATTTTGCTGAGGGACGCTTCTTTTTTTTATGTTGTCTTGCGTCTTACTAAATGAATGCTAGGCCTGACTATTTAAGTAACTATATTCTGATTATAAACTAAATATTACACTACTGATGCTGTTAAAGCTCCCTCGGGACATTGAAGATACAGACACACCAACAAATGACATTTGACCGGAAGTTTTCCAGCTTTATTATTGCAGAAGTTCTTAACGTTCCGTGCATATGGTCAATTACATTGAAATCTTCAATAAAAGCATGCCTATCATTTGGCGCATAGCATACACATTCATAAGTGAGACATCAATGCCGTCTATAGAGCCATTTATTAAAATGAATCTTCCTTCTGCATCCTTAAAGGTCATTGCTTAAGTAAAATTTACCTATCAGGATAGACACTCCTTTCTTTCTCCCCAATGGATAAGAAAAGTACACTTTATCAGCCTATGACCTCTTTAATCTCTCATGTTCTGTGCAGACAGATGAGTTTCTTGCAAGAAATTTAAGTCTCACAAAGAGTTTGTAGGCTGCGCTCTCTCTGCGTACGTGCAATTTCTCAACACAATTATACTCTTTTCAAGGTCTAGTTACGTCTTTACTGCAGGTTGAATGATTCTGACTGGCTAAGAGAAAATGGATAATCATAGTAAATTTCCACGCATCGGCTGATAGGCAGAAGCATATCTCCATCGATTAAACTGCTGACACTGGAACCCTAGAAATTAGGACCGATGTGACTTTCCAGGTCATGAATAGGTGCCGGCAGGTCTCAAGCAGAATACCAGTTATACACCAATACTGCTCTGTAACAAAGAATACTAGCGCACATACACAGATAGACCGCTTCTTCAAGGTTGGAGTTGGTCAAGCTCTAGCTCTGACCAGAAACTTTACCAAAACATACTGATAGCATGTACTTTCTCTCAGTAAGAGGTACAGACAATATTCATCTTATTCTCTAGTGATGGAAGATGCAAAGTAAAATAAAAGCTTATAAATATAAAATGAATAAAATATAATTTTAAATAAATATATATAAAAGCAACAAATGAAAGACAAATTCATATTTCATCTCTGGAAGCCGGGCTGAATGAGTAAGCACTGTTACTGCACTCCTAGCCGTTGCTAGACCCTCAGTCACTCCTCAGAGACCAAATACAGACTTTAGAGAACGTATGTAAAGAATAATAATCAATCAAACAGTAGTTCTATTGATTGATTAATATCATAAACTAGAAGAAATCATTTGTAGGAGAATAAATATTAAGACCTTGATTTATAAATTTCATTAGGATATATACATGTATATTGAAGTGGCAGTGGATTTCAGAATCCACTCCCTTCAATAGTATAAATAACCTGCCACACAGATTACTTTTTTTTTTTTTTTCCTCAAAGTAATTTTCACAATTTAAAACATGCCTTTTTAACAGATCTGTATAGAAGCCAGAGATGCTTTTATCCACCTGTGATGCCCGCCATCCATTACAACAATGGTAACAATCAAGCCATTCTTCAGAGAATTCACTTAAAGGGATAGTTTACCCTGAAATGAAAATGGTCATCTTTTACTCACCCTGCTGTTGTTCCAATGCCCTATGTACTTCTATATTTTTAGACCTCAAAAGGAGAAATATTGAAAAACGTCCTGCACGCGCTCCTCCATATAATGGCAGTGAATGGCGACCAGGCTAAAACTTTACAAAAAAGATACAAAAGTTTCAGGTAATTTTACAGTGAGATGCGCGCCATATATGGGAAGGAAGGCATACTATAAGGATTTGCGAGAAAGAAAATGTATTACTCTGGCCGTTACTCTGTGTGCGTTCCTGTGAGTACGTGCGAGCCGTCAGCAGCCACTCGCGCTTACTATAACTCACACTGTTGCCATGGCACCCAGGATAAGCACACAGGTGCACCATTTTGAGAAATCAGGCTCAATAGAAACAAACGTAACTCTTGTCTCTTCTATAAGGTAAATAATAAATAAAACAATACTAATAATAAGGTAAACCACCTGAAGTGAATGTTGTGTACTGGTTGTCATGACAACATTGCGAGTAAGCATGAACGGCTGCTGGCTCACACGCACTCCCAGGAACGCGCACAGAATAATGTCCGAGCTCAGTATTTTAACTGAATAATAAGGTTACTTTCTCATAGTATGCCTCCTGAACACTTTACATATATGGCGCGCATCTCACTGTATCATTACCTGAAACTTTTGTATCCTTTTTTGTAAAGTTTTAGCCTGGCCGCCATTCACTGCCATTATAGGGAGGAGCGCGTGCAGGACGTTTTTCAAAATTTCTCCTTTTGAGGTCCGAAAAAGATAGGACATAGGGCATTGGAACAACAACACGGTAAGTAAAAGATTACTTTATTTTCACTTCAGGGTGAACTATCCCGTTAACCAGTGTAATAATCCTCATGACTCATTTCGAACCACTAATTGTACAACTTTTAGAAAGCACTGGGGGAATGTAGTTTTTAGTCATGTTTGGTTATTTTGTTAATGTTAAAGTGACCGTTTTATTCTCATCTTCCAGGTCCAGTCTGGACACAGGGCCAAAGGATGAGGCAGTTCAGTGGCTTCAGGTCACAGTACTGCCATGATGATCTGCCACCCCACATGACTGCAGGTTACCAGAGCTTTGAAAGGGAAACCTTCTATAGAGGTACAGATTTTATTTTCTCAAATCATTAGGATCTAATATTAATGCAATATTGAGCTAAAAGGCTGATTTTATGTTTTTAAGGTGCTAACAATGCAGCTGCTGCCCCCTACTGGCCAGTGAACAACTTGGTCATGAAGCAGAAACGCCGAAAGCCACATACGCGAGAGAGACTACATCCCTACAGATACTAAAGTTTTTTGGAGGGTGTACTGTGTACATAATAAACTATGCACTAAATTCTCTTTATTCTAATATTTTGTTTTAAATTATGCTGGTTTCATTCAGTGTTGATTCTTAAAGTAATAAGCACTACAGAATATGTGACCCTTTTTTTTTTTATAATTTTTTTTTTTTTTTTACAAAAGTGTGTAATTGATTTATTTGTTCATCTAATGCAAATAATGTAAACAGGCTTTTGACTCGGCAAGTTGTACATGGTGATTTTTTTTTTTTAGATATATGTGTTCAGTATTAGACACACCGTATTGTCACTTGAAAACTCTTTCAGAAGGCAGAAAAATTTTAATGCATTGTATTTTAAGAGTGTGGGCTAGTACAAGGAGAAATCTGATAGCAAAAATAGCTGACCCCTCTTAATTCCCCCACCTCGTGAACTCCTACATCAGCTGTCTGTTCTGCTCCTTTAACTTCTCTTTCTAGCCATATAAGCCTGGCATCAGGATCCTCGTCTGAGAACTGTAAGAGAATCCCTGAGGGCTTCAGCACCTGTAAGCATTGCCTCATTATCTGTCCAGCCTTAACCTGACCTTCTTTAGACCTAACTAAAGCATCTGTAGTACCCTTGTCCAATATCATGTCCAGGCTTCTGGTCCCAAAGTGTCCTCTCAGCTGTGTGCAGTCCAGCTCCAGGAAAGCAAGAGCAGAGGATGGGTTGCATGGCTGTACTGATACAGAATTAGTGTGCTTCTCCATAAGTTTCACTGCCACTGGAGAGATATCAGCACAACTAACCTTCACAGCACACTGAGAAGTTCTGTAGATACAGGGTCCTAATGCAGATGTGCCACAACCCATGTCCAGGATGTTGAATGGGCCACTGTGGGAATGAGACATGGTCTGAAGTACAGGAAGAATTAAGTCCTTGACTGAGTGAAATCCAAAGAACCATTCAAAATTTTTGAATTGGCCTTTGCTTCCATTTTCTGTATAGAATCTGTCCCATGTTGCTTTTTTGTCCATGTTTTCAATCAACTCATCTGTGAACACAAGTTATACATAATTAGCATATAGAATAAAAATACATGATTCCCCTTTAACTTACAAGTATTTTTAAGCTTGTTTGGAAATGGTTGCAGCATATGGTTAATATATGTTAAATACAAGTATTTTCTAATCGTGCTATTACTTCCCACGGAAATCCATGTCCTCAAAAATGCCAATCAAAGTGATAATCTAGACCTAAGTGAAACTTGATAAAAAATATACACGTGACGTTACTTGTCAAACTAGTATGGTGCCATCTGTGAGCCTTCGTCAGCTTTTGAAGGGTCGTCGGCGACACTGCAAGTCTGTTAAATGAAAACATTTTTTTAAGAAATACACAGCTTATGTAAAGGCATTCAAGAAGAACCAAAACACTAGCAGCATGTGTGTTCCTGTGACTGACTGAATGACACGACCCGGAAGTGTACATGAGAGAGGGGGCGGTGGAAAAAGAACTCAATCAAGATGGCGGATGAGCAGCAGGAATCCTCACAGGTAGAGATGGAGGGTAAGTGGCAAAATAACATTTCCTCGCGCAGTCTAATAGATAAGTGGCACGCGTAAACAAAACATCTGCACAATGGAGCTTGCATTAGAGCAAAGAATCTGTTTGGACTTCTGCACAAGCAGAAGGAGGAAATGCAGAGCAGAAGCATTAACTATACAAAGACTGGGCTCATTTAAAAAAACAGTCTTCCTAACATTTTTGCACACTGTCAAATTTTCTTTAGGAAAATATTTAAATATTTACTAAAATAAAAATATACGCTCTGAATGGTAGCCCTGTTTGCTAATCAGCTGTATACTGTAATATTCACTTATATTCATTTAGTGAATCAGAAGATAAGTGGTGTATATATTTGTATTTTAGTTGTATAATAACCGTTATGTACGTTTAGGATACTCTGGTTAGATTAGATCATGGTTAGAGGACTCATTACACACGACTTTGTTTACATTACGTCGGATCGTGTAAAGGCATGAGAAGCAGCGAGGTGAAGGAACTAAACTCCAGCATTACCAACTGTCATCATTGTCAACTGGGTAAGATCCAGTTCTTGTGTGTCAGGTTTCTAAAACTTTTATGACTTGTATCTATTTTGCAGGAGTAAACTGCCTCGCACATGATGAAGCCATAATGGCACAGCAGGACCGCATTCAGCAAGAGGTGAGGGAACCTACTGAACCTATACCATGATCGCTTTGAACAATCCAGAATTTAAAGCTGAAACATGTCATTTCTGTCATTAACATCATTAAATGGAATTGCCTTAAAGCTGCAATAGGTGATTCTATGCCGAACATTTTTTGTTATGCTGGTTGAAAGTCTCCTCATATCCTGATAGCAATCACTGTGTTAAATATATTATCGTCTGTGGAAGGCATAGGACCATAAAATGTTCGTTCAATCATTGTGTTCGGTCCAAATGAAATGATAGCATGTGTTCCCTATCAGTCAACACGTGTTTGCAGACCACTGCGCAGCCTGTTCACGCAGACATAGGGATGGAACGATTACCGGTTTCACGATAAACCACGATAAAATCTACTGACGATTAGTATTATAATTTAAAATGTAATTATCATTGATTTATCACGATTTTGAAAACTCGCTGTAAATCCTGTCCAGCCAGCATCGGGCGCAGCGCGCAACGTTGTTTTTTGAATGAGAAGAAATGGCAGAAGGCAGTGACAGCGCCGGGAGATTTTTCAGCCTTCTAAAAGTCATATTTTGGCTTTTACAAAAATCCTGAGGGAAGCTTAATCGAGTATGGTCACCCTGTCTGCAGAACATGCGAAAATAAAGTCACTGCTATAGGGGCAAACAATTTAAATCTGCCAAATCTGCCACTGTTGAATAGCGAGGTGGACTTTGACCTCAATACCAAAAGTCTGGGAAATAATTGGACACAAAGTTTTGAGTTGAAATATTTTCTCTCACTCACTTGAAATTAACGTGAAGCTTCCACGAAGAAAAGTTTGCAGCAAGTGGCTTTGAGCCAAAGACGAACTAACAAATTCAGACACGACTAGGGTGACATTTAAGGGATAATAATGTATATTCATTGTACACTTATTTACTTTACCACATAAATAATTACAGGGACATATTGAATTGAGATTACTGTTTTAAATCTTACCTGTTTATAAATCCATTTTGTACAGTACAAAACAATCATCCAGACAAGATGATCACAAGAAGTTATAGTAATAATTATAGTAGTATTAATAGTAAAGTCCTCGGATTTCATTTTTAATACAATCAAAAACAGAGACGCAAGACACAAGTTGCATTTGAATGAAACGAGAGAGCGCGTCTGTTTTGATACATGGACGTGCGCTGTTATAATGCGTTGCTATTGACGACAGTCATTGTAAGGAAGGAAATCCCACAGAATAGAATCTTGCTTAAAAAAGTGCATAGAGCTGCTTGTTTTATTTGTTATTTGTTGATTTTCAAATATAAAACTTATTGAAATGTCTTCAGTGTGTGCATCTGTTCTTTTTGAACACTTTCATCTCATTTGAACAAAACCGTGATAATATTGATAATCGTGATGATTTGGGTCACTATAATTGTGATATGAAGTTTTCATACCGTTCCATCCCTACGCAGACATCATATGTCATCAGCGCGTTCACCTATGCTGTGCAGAGCGAGAATGGCAGGCAAACAGTTTGTTCGTTATTGTAACTGTTACTTGCTGTACTATAAAGCTTTCTCACTGATGAATGACACATTATGTAATCCAATAACGTTGTCTCTGGTTCTCTCGCTTTCTGGTCTGTTCACTTTCATGTGTTTTGGAGGAGGCGTGGCTTTGGATGGTGATTTGCAGCCAGGAGGGTGGGATCGTATTCAATGCTAGCAGGCTAAAGTTAGCATTTCCAAGATGAACTATTGCACCTTTAATGCCTGTTGACACCAAGAACGATAACTATAACACCCCAATTTCACTGTTTGTAAAAGAGACTAGAACCATTATGTATGCCACTGAATTAAGAAAGTCACACAGGTTTTGAGCAATATGAGGTTGAGTAAATGAACTAACCTTCTAATTGCGTGTGTTTTGTTTTAATAGATAGCCACCACTAATCCTTTAGTGTCGGACATACAAGATCTCTCTGTGCTTCAGGGCGAATATGCTGCAGAGGACACCATTTATCAGCTCAAGATAAAGGTTACTACAGTTTCATGAGTTTCTTGGCAAGTGCCCGAAACCCGAAATTCTCTTACATGCGTCTTGTTCATAGGACCTTCACAAAAAGTATGCGCATATTCGGAAGACACGGCCGGATGGAAATTGTTTCTACAGAGCTTTTGGATTTGCACATTTGGAGACACTACTGGAAGACAGCAAAGAGCTGCAAAGGTAGTCTTACTGTTTTTGGATTGCTTAAAGCAGATACCATTGCTTTTGTTTGGAAATGATACACTAATTCAGGAGATAGCAGCAACCTTATTTATGTGAAGTGCAATTTTGTATATTGTGTATATTGTTTTGCTTTCTGTCATTCTTCAGTGAATTTATTTATCAATCCTTTCTCATTTTTGGCATTATAGGTTCAAAGCTGTGGCAGCTAAGAGCAAACTGGACCTTGTAAACCAGGGCTTCACTGAGTTCACTATTGAGGACTTTCACAACACTGTGAGTTGGAAAATGTATAATATAAAAACTATGCATTCTTCTTATATTCAAAACTCAAGGCTTAAATCCTGTAATTTTACTTGAATCATGCTGCCTGTGTAGTAAGTTGATGCTCACTGTGGTTTCTCTCCTTTGTCAGTTCATGGACTTAATTGAGCTGTGTGAAAAGCAGCAATCACTTGGAGAGCTGCTTAACTCCTTCAATGACCAGAGCGTGTCTGACTATATAGTGGTTTACCTGAGGCTTCTCACCTCTGGATACCTGCAGCGGGAGCATGTGTTCTTTCAGCACTTCATAGAGGGCGGCCGGTCTGTCAAAGAGTTTTGCCAGCAGGTGAAAAGATTATTACTTGTGAGCTAGTTTGTTTTTTGACATTTTAATGTTAATGTTCTTTTCAATGGAGCTTCTATACCAATGAGCCAAAACATTATGGCCTAATATTATGCCTAATATGCTGTTGGTCTTCCGTGTGCTGCCAAAACGGCACCGGCCCGCTTAGGCATGGACTCTACAAGACAGCTGAAGGTGTCCTGTGCTATCTGGCACCAAGACATTAGCAGCAGATCCTTCAAGTCCTGTAGGTTGCGAGGTGGAGTCGCCGTAGATCGAACTTGTTGATCCAGCACATCCCACACATGCTCAATTGGATTGAGATCTGGGGAATTTGGAGGCCAGGGCAACACCATAAATTCATCATCATGTTTCTCAAACCATTGGCAGGGTGCATTATCCTGCTGAAAGGTAATGGTGTTCTACCAGGGAACACCATTGCCATTAAGGATTGTACCTGGTCTGCAACAATGTTTAGGTAGTTGGCACGTGCCATATTTACGTCCACATGAATTCAGGGTTTCCCAGCAGAACATTGCCCAGAGCGTCACACTCCCTCCACTGGCTGCTGTCGTCCCACAGTGCATCCTAGTGCCATCATTTCCCCAGGTAAACGGTATACATACAAACGTCACGTCCACGTGATGCTAAAAAAAACGTGACTGGTCAGACCTGGCAACCTACTTCCACTACTCCAAGGTCCAGTTCTAATGCTCGTGTGCCCATTAGGCGCATTACCCTCATGCATCAATGAGCCTTTGGTGCCCAACATTCTTGTCACTGGTTTTCGGTTTGTGCCTCACTTGGATCACTGCTGACTGGGAGCAACCCAAAAGCCTTGCTGCTTTTTCAGAGATATGGCAAAGCAACTGGGTCAGAATAACAATCTGGCCTGTGTCAAAGTCACTCATATCTTTATTCTTGCCCATTTCTCCTGCATCCAAAACATTAAGAGAACTGATCGTTTGCTTAGCATCTACCCAGACCTTAATGTGTAGCATTGTTACATGATCAATGATATTCACTTCATAATGTTTTGGCTCATCAGTGTATATTATTTGAATTAGTTGATTAGGATCATATTATTTCAAATATTTCATAAGAGATAGATGTTGGTATGTTACTGACTTTTAGATTTTATTTCTGTGACTAAGACTTTTCTGGACAAATGTTTTTTAAAAATTAGTACGTGGTGCCTAGGCTTAAAAATGGTCTCGTTGAGCTAGATTAAATCATCGCATTACGGATTATACTTGGCTTAATTTATTTTTTATTTTTTTTAGGAGGTGGAACCCATGTCGAAAGAAAGTGACCACATCCATATTATAGCCTTAGCACAGGCACTGAATGTGCCCATATTAGTGGAATACATGGACAGAGGAGAGGGTGGAACGGTGAACAATCATATCTTCCCTGAAGGAAGTGAGCCACGCATCTTCCTGCTCTACCGCCCAGGCCACTATGACATCCTGTATAAGTGATACTCTATATATTCTGTGGTTCCATTGTCAAAAAAAAACCCATCCCAGTTCTACAGCCAAGTTAAGTCATACACATGTATGCAAGGCTTTGCTATGATTAAATCACAATAAAGTTTTCACTCAATTCTCATTACAAAATGAATGATTTTTTCAGTACAGATGAAAAAGAGCATTAAGTTTTCTTAGAAAAACTGACACTGCATCAAACAGCAGCATTAGGGTTGTACAGTAGGTTTTTGTGGTTGTAAATGTTGTCAACTTGCTTTTAGTGTTTTTCTTTTGTTACACTGCCTTTCATAAGTTTTATTAAAGGGACTTCCACCTCACATGACTAAAGTGAATTTGTGGTTGCAGAAATCATTGTGAATGTGATGACACTGAGGCAGGAATCAGAAGTGGATCTAAGCCAGTAACAAAAAGAATAACCACCATTGACTCGAACGAGTTTTATTTCATCTTAAACAGCACAATGTTTTAAGTGCACATTTTACATTCTATGCCTTATACAGTCTGATGTTATCTGAAGTAGGTTTGGGTAACATGTACAACTCAAACCACTACAAAAGATGCGTCTAATCTCCAGCTGGAGGCATCATTCTCCTTCATTGCCTTTTCTTGTGGGAGTCGGACAGGAGTTGTGGTGAGTTGGACAGGATCCATCCAGCCGGACCAAGGACAGCAATGAAGATAAAGGTCATCACAAATACACTCTCCTAAAAGTGTGGGAAGGACATATGCCTGAATACATAATATTTACAAAAAAGGATGCAAGTATGAATAACTATAGACCCATGCATGCATTCAAGTAATGTCCAACTTGTAAATAAACCCATTTTTAAAAAGTTGTAACAGGTTCACAAAATGAATATATCCAAGTGGATCTCGATTCTTGAGAAACTTCTAAACCGAGAACTCATTCTTCTACCCAAGAATGCTGTTATTTTAAGAGCGATCTCGCGCTACAGCGCCAAAACGGTATTTATGTTTTTGAATTTCGTAATAAAAATGGACGTAATTTGAAATATGAGACTGTTTCATATCAATAGTAACAAAGCACAAAGATGATTGTGATTTATTGGATGGGAGGCGCTACAATGTTCCGCTCATTCAACTGATAACAGGATGACTAATCGATTCTTGGGATTTAAGAATCGACATCGGTTTGTAAAAATTCGAATCTATATTTTTTACCAAGCCTTAATATTTATATGTACAAACCATCCAAGCAAACCCATTGAGTAATTTCAAAGATACATTTGATTAATATTGCTAAATATTAAAATGGTAAAGAAATTAAAAGAACCTTTTTTAATCCTCGAAAGAATTCCAGGTGCATTTCTGAAGCTAAATGTATATGATATTTAGATTATAAATTAATTGAATCATGGCTGCAACAATCTGAACAGACTCCATAGAAACTTTTTTTTCCAACAAAAACGCAATGAGCGGCAACATGTTAGTATGTTTAGCACAGTTAAACAAGTACAAATTATGAAGTGATGTAAGAGAACGGAGTAGTTTTTCTCTTAACTAAAAAAAGATTCGAAATAATTATTTCATGTAAATGACTCGGACTTCCCTTTATTCCCGTTGAACTTACCACCACGCCGACCTTGCCTTTTGCAGATTTAGAGGTAATGTAGAAACGCTGGCTAAAGGCATGATAACTCGGGGTAAATCTTGTGCTTCTAAGTGCTCGTACAAAGCCAAACATTGTGTAGTCCACTGTAAACCAGCAATGAATGGTTGAGAATAAGCAATGCTCACGCGTTTTATTTAATTAAGTTTCCCGCCAAGTAGTTTTAATAAGCTCATGCTCCATCCAATCAATACCATCGTTAATTAGTTACGTAAGGACAATCTATTAACCTATTAAGACACATCTCAAACAATGATTATTAGGATTCAAATATTAAATAATTTAGGTTATAAACAAACAGTGACAGCGTGATTAAAATGTATTTTCAAAATGCAGATACTCCACAGCCTCTAAAATCATCATGCATAATTTAACGAATTAGCAAAATATTGTTTAATATAGTTTTGGAGTATATCATGCAACACCACAGAACATGCCAAGTCCCTAAAGTGTGTAATGAACTTGTAAAACTTTTTTTTTTTTTTTTTTTTAAAGAGGCATAACCCTGATAAGATATTGTTTTTAATCATACATGTTTAACAATTAATCTTTTCAATCACAAAAAGGAAGAAATTATCAATAGACCAAATATTTCCTTTCATCTCCAGCGCTAAGCTGTTTACAATGTATGATACAACAAATAACCAAGAGTTTATAGTAAATAAACTATAACGTTTATACAAAGTGAAGAAAAGAAAAAAACAAACAGCAAAAATAAGCACAAAGGCACATTTGCCTTCTTGATCTGCATTTTTTTAAACCAAATACATACATTCATTCTTTATTCCTATACAACAAACCCTTCAAATACAAATCAACTATATATCACTCTTCTAAATCTTTCCTTAATCTTCATCTCAAGCTCCTCTGTTTTACAAAAAAAAAAAAAAAAAAAGACTTTCAAGGCAGTAAATGGTCAATGAAGCAGCATTCTCCTTCCTTCTAGAGAAATGTCCAGTTGCTCAAAAAGTAAAGGAAATCTAGTAGCAATTACCTCAAAAGTTGCCATGTCAGCGTGTGAGATGATATGCAAGGTTAAACAGTGCATCTCATTTAGCTAGAAACTCTTATTCAAAGGAAACTTCTAAGGGCTTTGGTAAGGCAAGGCTGGTCTTCTCAAAACAGAAACAGCACATTTATATTCTAATGTTCACAAAGACATACACTTTATCTTTGGCAATAATAATTATCTGAGAAAAGTGTAGCAAGTACTATAAGGCATACTGAATATGAAATTTAAGTATAAAAAGGTCACTTCTTGAAAACACTGCAATAATAGGCCACAATGTTTAATTTAAGAAAAGTTCCAGTTATGACAGAATGAAACTTCTGTGACTTAAAGACGCACATTAGCGTCAACTATGTACACGTTTTCAATGTACATACAAATACTTCACAAAACAAACCATTTTAAACGAAACAGTTTATCATGCCAAAGAGTGGAATGAAATCAGATACATGCAGAGTAAGACTAAATTACTGTTAAAGCAATGTGACCTTGAATCCAGGATTCTCTAATTTACTAACAGATATATATTGTGCGTATGATTATATACACACATAAATAAATAAATAGCAGTGCATGGACACTCCCCCAGCTGTATTCGATGAGAAGTATAAGCACACATGCGTTCTTTGGCGGTGTCTGAGGTTAACTGAGTAAGCGCAAACTTTACTGAACGGTTATTAGTGCAGCTGAAGTCCTAACAGACAACTTCAAGTAGTGATGTAGTGTTTTTAAATTGAATTGAAATCATTCTGTGGTAATTGTGCTCTTCTGTACTCAAATATCGTGTCAATGCAATGTCCATACTGCAGTACAAGGTCTTTTCAGTCCCACTCAAATCTTGTTATACATACACACAGTAATCTTAAAATAATGTCTATTATTTAAAGCACTTCTCAGTAATGCCCGTACCCCAGACCGACCCCTAGCCCCAGGCCGAGGCTCTCTCGAAGTCCCCTAAGCTGCTCCTCGCCGAGCCTGATCTTGTCATCCAGTTGCCTCTGCTCTACCAGTAAGGCCGCTTTCATCTTCACAAAATGACTGTAGTCACGCATCTGTTCTGGGGTCAGGCAACATCCCAGCACCCTGCCAACAGCCTGTTCACGCCGGTCCACATGTTCCTTGAGCTCCTGAGCCTCTCCCATCTGCCCCAGCAGCTGCTTCTTCTTTTCCAGAAGTTGTAGCTATAACACCAAGACATAACCATTGAATTTGATTTGTAAAATACATATTGTTTCAAAGCAGCTTTCCTGAAAATCATGTTGTTAATGATTGGGCTGCTTTTATTACGCAAACCTGGCAACCCAGCCTTATAGTTGCATTTAGCAAATTAGAGCAGGGCGATAATGTATTACAAGACAATACAACCAATCAATGCTTTATTATACCACAACAATCCAATCTATTCCCGATGGACAAAATCAAGTCCCTTCACTCAGATATGTCACAGTAGGGAAGAAAAAAAAAATGCTGACGTTAATAAAAAAAAACAGAAAAAAGTCGACACCACAGCTCCAAAAATATGCAAAAATTTTTAATAGATTCACACGGGTTACGCTTTGAGCAAGCAGGCTCTTCATCAGACAATTAAAAGTATACTTAACAATTTGACTTTCACATTTAGTATCTTGTATTTTTCTGTTGCCATTGTATTCCATGACTTTATTTTTTCACAGTCATGTGATTATTGATACCTGTGACTCTAAAGGCTTGTTGAGTATACTTTTAATTGTCTGACGAAGAGCCTGCATGCTCGAAACATACCTCGTGTGTGAGTCTACTACTCAAATTTTTTGCATATTTTTGGAGCTGTGGTGTGCGACTGTTTTTTATCATCTCTTTTGTCGAGCACCCAACTTTTAAGCATATTTTTGCCAGTGATGTGCATGTTTTGGTCCTGATTATGTCGGCATTAATATACATCGCTGGGTGATAATACAGTTTACATTTTGCAACAATATACTGTATCTCTCCTCACCCTCTCGTGGTGGCCGGTCTCTGGGTCAACACAGTCCAAGGCGCTTTCCACGCGGATCAGCCTCCCAGAAAGTGACAGCAGCAGGCTGGTCACTTTGTCTAGGTCGCCGATGAACATACGATACTTGTCCACCTCATTGGGCTTGCAGATAGCAAGAACCAGGCTCTCCACCTCTTCCCCCAGCTGAGTGTTGGCCCGAATATCCTCTTGCAGGCCCCTCTGTGCCTCACGCAGGACACCCAGCTTTTTACGAAGGCTCTCCATCAGCTGCTTCTGTAAATGTAAACATTCACTAGAAGTGTGTATTTATATATTAAGCAGCACAACTGCTTTCAACATTTATAGAAATGTTTCTTAAACAGCAAATCATCATATTAGAATGATTTTTAAAGGATCATGTGACACTGAAGACTGGAGTAATGATGCTGAAAATTCAGCTTTGCCATCAACAAGAATAGGTTACATTTTAAAATATATACAAATTTAACTTATAAATTATAAATAAAATCTTTTACAACATTACTGCATTTTTTAAAATTAAAATAAATAAAAATGTAGATTTGGTGACATTATGACCAAAATATTTTTTGTCAATCTTAATAGAGATTAATTTATTGTTTTACTGAACTACATTTTAACATGATGTCAATACAGGGCTCTTTGTGTGTAAATTTAATAGTAACCTTTTTTTTCCAATTCAGGTTTCAAATAAATAAACTGACGAGTCATTTTTTAAAGATGCACTCCTAATTCTACATAGGAACATCCAAAAAATCATCTTGAGTTATAAAAATAACTTAAAAAGGGTCAGGAAAGTGAAGTTAGCTCTAAGAAAAGCAAAGCATTAATTGTTTAAGTTTCATATGTACTTCAGTAACATTTCATAGTCCATGAACTTTGGGGCCACATCTGAAATTACATGAAAGTGAAAATGGATGACTTTACATTTAAAAAGCGTGTAATAAGCGAATCTTTCACCTTATAATTGAGTTCTTCCTCCTCCTCTTTCCTCTCTGAGATCTCTCGAATCTTAGCAAGAATTTGCGCATTGTCAGCTGATGTGTCGTAACAAGTTGATTGTGACGCTTGTGCTGTGGATGTCCCCAGTCTAGAGGGCCTAGAAAAAAGGTAATTGATATTTCAGAAGAAAAATAGTGTAAAAATATAATAAAATATAATACATTGAAAATTTTTTGTAGAATGTACTGTGTAGAATGAATCAATTTTCACTGAAAAATTCATACATTTCACAAATAATTACAAAGAACTGGCAAGTAACACATTGAATTAAACATGATATTTTGAATCATGTTTTTGAAAGACTAAAATGTACTCCAATTATTTATTTTTTTATTTTTTTAAATACTCTGAAATATGGAGCCCCTTAAGGGACATGGTAGTGAGAAAAAAATATGAGATTGGAGGAGCAAAAATGCTTTCACGTTCCTTTGCAAATGTTTTGCGTTCCCCCGGGAAACTTTGCGTTTGCTCGCATAACGTTTGCGTTCCCTTGAGTTTGCTTGCAACCCTTCTGAATTATTTGCAAGCAAACGCAAAGTTTCTTGGGGGAATGCAAATGTTTTTGTGAGCATTGAAAAACATTTTTTCTCCCATCTCATATTTTTCCATCACCATGTCTCTTTAGAGGCTCCGTACTGAAGCATGCCATGACAACCATAACCATCATGGCATTTAAACATAAATGTTAAGAAAAGGAAAGTTAACACTCAAAAAGGTGAGAAGATTGTCATACCTCTCTAGTGTTCCTCCACTGATTGGGTAGCCCCCTCTCCAGCTCTCTCCACCTATCTCTGTGTTTACACTGTGTGGAAATAACTCTCCAATCAGTTCCTTCCTAGATATACCATAATCATCATCCAGAATGGAGTCCACCAGGGAGCTCCTCGGCCCTCTAATGCTTCTTGCCGATGGAGCCCCTTCCTCAGGCATGTTGTCAATGTCTGTCTCCAGCACCATAACAGGCCGAGCAAAACCCTGCATCTCCACCCTGTCCTCTCCTTCCCTCCTCTGAACTTCTCCTGCTCGCTCATTCTCACAGATCTCATCAATGTCTGTCTCCAGGGGCAGGTTTCCATCTTCAATGCTGCTGGGACTGTGGGAGGAAATAATCTGGTTTTTGTGGGCTGTTCCGGGGAAGCCTGCTTGATGGGACAGCAAGTGGTTGTGGTTTATAGAGAAGTAGGATTCTGGATACACAGGCCCAGCTGACAAGCTGTTCTCTGGGATTTCAAGAAACCTGGTAGTGCCCTGTGCAGGGTAGTGAGGACTGGACCGGTCCCACTCAACTCGATGCTCAGGAAAGATGGGCTTCACCAGTGTGACTCTAGGCTCATCTGACGCTGCAGCAGTATGGACAGGTATTCTAAAAGAGGGCAGAGATGAAGGCACTTTATTCAAAAGTACATTTAAAATGCAATTAACCATTCAGAAGTATAGGTTCAGTAAGAGTTTTTTTTAAAAAGAAAGAAATGGATACTTTTATTCAGCAAGGATCCATTAAATGGATCTAAATTTAAAATATTCTATTTCAAATAAATGCTGTTCTTTCGAATTTTATATTCATCAACGAATCCTGACAAAAATGTATCATGGTTTCCACAAAAAAATATTAAGCAACAACTGTTTACAACATTTAGAATAACAAAAATGTGTCTTGAGCATCAAATCAGCATATTAGAATGATTTCTGAAGGATAATCATGTGAAACTGAAGACTGGAGTAATGATGCTGACAATTCAGCTTTGCCATCAAAAAACTAATTACATTTTAAAGCATATTAAAATAAAGAAATATTTTGTATATTAAATTGTAATAATATTTACAATATTACAGTTTTTACAGTATTTTTGATCAAATGCAGGTGAACATAAGAGACTTCTTTACCAACCCTATAAATACTGCATATCATAATGAAGTAAATAAAATAAATAAATAAATAAATAAATAAATAAATAAAAGTAAATAAAACCTTTACTAGTCTGGCTTAGTCTTATATTATTATTTTTACTGTTTCACTGCTTATTAATATATATATTATATATATATATATATATATATATATATATATATATATATATATATATATATATATATATATATATATATATATATATATATATATATATATATATATATATGTGTATTCAAGTGTAAAGATAATGTTTTTACCTTTTACTTAGTTACACCACATTACATTTTTTGATTTTCAAGTTTTCTTGAAAATGGTTCATCAAAACCATATGAAATCAACATGAATACAAAGAGTACACTTCTAAGAAGTTAGGATGTGCTTTAAACAAGTATTTAAAAAAGATTTGTCCTGTTCTTTATTTATATGTCATACATGTAAGTTTGGATGGCACGTTTTTACCTTGTGCATGGTTCAGGGTGCGGCAAAGGTTGATGAAGTTCTCTCCTCATGTCATAGTTCTGAAGGGTTACGTCTCTCTCTCTAGGGGGCAGGGCTACAGGTTTAAAAGCCCGACGTGTAAAAGCAGGGCTGGGGGGAGCCACTGAGTACTCTTGACTGCAGCAGTGACGGCTCTCTGAAACCTCCCTCGGAGGAAGACTATAGGAGCGCTGACGTGTCATTTCAGGCACACAGGGGGGCCGGGATGTGCAGGGATGTGGCCGAGGTGGAGAGGAAGAGGGAGAGGAATAGAGTGGCGGGGAGGAGAAGAGGTTGTGATGGGATGCCCGCCTCTTGTGGAACTGCTCCCATTTTGGGGGCGGTGGACGAGGAGGTGGAGGCCCTTTTTTCTTCTTTACCTCACCAACGCATACTCCATTCTCATCCAGGTCGCTAAGAGTGGAGGCACGCATTCTGCTGACATTGGTGTTTGAAATGTGATTATGAATATTTTGTGTCTCCATGTGAATGTCGTTCTCTGACATAGCACGGTTTTTAAGGGGTGAAAAAAGATGCCCCTCAGTGCAGCCACCTGTAATGCTGTTGCCACCTTGACCCATGAAGTCAGGAACAACAGCACCTTCTCCTGTTTTGGAGCCTCTCTTACACTTTGAGTAGTCCCTGTGGAACAAGAAATGTTATGCTATACTTCTTCTAAGTAAAGGTTTGTCAATAACAATATGTACACTCACTTAAAAGATTATTAGGAACACCATACTAATACTGTGTTTGACCCCCTTTCGCCTTCAGAACTGCCTTAATTCTACATGGCATTGATTCAACAAGGTGCTGAAAGCATTCTTTAGAAATGTTGGCCCATATTGATAGGATGGCATCTTGCAGTTGATGGAGATTTGTGGGATGCACATCCAGGGCACGAAGCTCCCGTTCCACCACATCCCAAAGATGCTCTATTGG
Organism: Rhinogobio ventralis; assembly: GCA_039654625.1. NCBI lineage: Eukaryota > Metazoa > Chordata > Actinopteri > Cypriniformes > Gobionidae > Rhinogobio > Rhinogobio ventralis. The sequence goes on from CM077193.1 coordinate 39,583,601, forward strand.
GTTGAGATCTGGTGACTGTGGGGGCCATTTTAGTACAGTGAACTCATTGTCATGTTCAAGAAACCAATTTGAAATGATTCAAGCTTTGTGACATGGTGCATTATCTTGCTGGAAGTAGCCATCAGAGGATGGGTACATGGTGGTCATAAAGGGATGGACATGGTCAGAAACAATGCTCAGGTAGGCCGTTGCATTTAAACGATGCCCAATTGGCACTAAGGGGCCTAAAGTGTGCCAAGAAAACATCCCCCACACCATTACACCACCACCAGCAGCCTGCACAGTGGTAACAAGGCATGATGGATCCATGTTCTCATTCTGTTTACGCCAAATTCTGACTCTACCATCTGAATGTCTCAACAGAAATCGAGACTCATCAGACCAGGCAACATTTTTCCAGTCTTCAACTGTCCAATTTTGGTGAGCTTGTGCAAATTGTAGCCTCTTTTTCCTATTTGTAGCCCATCCGCCTCAAGGTTGTGCGTGTTGTGGCTTCACAAATGCTTTGCTGCATACCTCGTGTGTAACGAGTGGTTATTTCAGTCAAAGTTGCTCTTCTATCAGCTTGAATCAGTCGGCCCATTCTCCTCTGACCTCTAGCATCAACAAGGCATTTTCGCCCACAGGACTGCCGCATATTGGATGTTTTTCCCTTTTCACACCATTCTTTGTAAACTCTAGAAATGGTTGTGTGTGAAAATCCCAGTAACTGAGCAGATTGTGAAATACTCAGACCGGCCCGTCTGGCACCAACAACCATGCCACGCTCAAAATTGCTTAAATCACCTTTCTTTCCCATTCTGACATTCAGTTTGGAGTTCAGGAGATTGTCTTGACCACAGGCCATGTGATTGGTTGATTAGATAATTGCATTAATGAGAAATTGAACAGGTGTTCCTAATAATCCTTTAGGTGAGTGTATATAAGTAAAGGATGCATAAAATAGGGGCAATAACAGCATATAAATTACTACTGATTAATACTGAGACCCAGTTAAAAACGGAAATCTTACCTCTCTGTTAAGCTGTAGTTTCGGTTTAGTTTTTTTGTTTGTTCCTGTCCCTGCACAGGATGAGCCTGTAAAATATATTTGCCATATATTTATATATATATATATATATATATTTTTTTTTAATATATTTAACAGACAAATTCATTAATGCTGTAGATTAGATAATGTTTTTATCTAACCCTATTTGCATTATTCCAACTGCAAAGAAAAACAACTAGATAAAGCAGTAAAATGGCAACCCAGATTTTTAAAAGCAAACAAAGTGCAAAATAAATATAAGGGTTAAATATCCAACAGTTCCTTCCATGTGAATAGTACCTCTGATTCTCATCCAGATTACATGGGCTTGATTCCACAACAAGGACAAATCCCTCTTGAATTCACCTCAATTTGCCCTTAAGGATCAATAAAGGTTGTCTATCTAAATATACTGACGGAATAAGAATGGCCCAGAGATCAGTTAGAGCATTAATTCCTGTTTTAAGATGAAACTTTTCAAAACGCTTTTCAAAACCAAAGGACATGTATTAAAAATAATGACTGTTGAGATAGCATACATATTCAATCTTCCTGTTGTTTTAGAGCCGATTTATGATTTTTATACAGTTCTGGCCAACATTTTGCCTTTTGAGACACTGAGGAAGGCCAGTTTCAATATATCCTGACCTGTATGAATGCTAATATTAAAATAAGTCTACACTGAGGACTGAAAACAACGGTCTCATTCCCATCTACATGGCACTATACCAAAGAGTCTTAAAATAACAGCTCAAGTAGAGTATGAACTGTTTCATCCTTATTCAGTTCTAACAGTGCACATATAAATCAGTGCACAAAGAAGATACATAATATTTTACAGATAACATAAAAGTATCATTCTGGCTCAGTGCATTTTTAAGTAAAGGTTAAGGAACAAAACCACAATTTCCATTTCATATGCAATAAGGCTATTTTCAATTCAAAACTATTTAACTGAAATCAATGGCTTTTCAATGGCTTCACAGCATGTATTTGTAAAGACTGTACATAACCACAATAAATAAAGTAAATCACACTCTCTTTCAGCAATGTTGGATTTCCTTCAGGCTATTCATTATAAGCACATATACAGGCTATTTATTATGAATTTATGTGGTTGTTATTTAACAGTGAACTGCAGGAGGAAGGCTTTACTCTTACTTGCATAAATAATTTAATTTAATGTTGCAAAGACATGTGCATGTCTATTCCATATATAGTGCATACTATGACATTTACATCCATATGTACTCCAATACTTGTACATCCATGTGACTTTAATAAGTAAGGTAAATGGGAAAACCACATCAACTAATTTAATGTATTGCAAAGCTTGTTAATGTTGTTAATGACAGTTAGTGTTACTCAGAAATTCTGGCATTTTTATATTAGTGGTTCCCTAGGTTGGCTGAGAGCCTGGATCAGAAAAGCTTGACAATCCCTTTTTAAAACAATGGACAATGCTGAATTCCTAGTCTTACCTCAGTTGGGGTGTAGCTCCTGGCCTTGTAGGGTGGATTTATGTGGTAGTCATCATACTGATTATGCTGGGTGGTCACTGGGTGGAACGCTGAGCAAGGCTTTTGGATGTTAGTGGTAGTGTTGCTATAGAAATGCTCAGAGGACTGCAGGGAGGAAGGAACCTGAGGTGTGGGTGGCTGCTTCCGATAGGCGTCATGAGATAAAGACTGAGGAACTGTGTCACTACTCATATTGTGTTCAGAACGAACAGTTTCTCTCCTGGACTCCCATTCTTGTTCTCTCTGTAGCAGCCTCTGCTTCTCCTCCCAGTCCTTCACCATTTGTTGCTCTTTTTCCTTCTCTTTCCTTAATCTTTCCTTCTCCCTCTCTTGTTCTCTTAGCTTCTCTTGCTCCTTAACTTTCTCCTGTTCTCTTTCTTTCTCTCGCTCTCTATCCATCAGCCTCTCCATCATTTTTTCTTGGTCTTGTTGGGTACTCATAAACTGTCTCCCAGTGTCCAATGAGTTGACATAGGGCACATCTTGATACGAAAACCTTCTCCTGCCCAGGTTAGAGGCCATCTCAATAGGTTCAGGTGAGGATGGATGGTTCAGCCTAGCCGGCTTGTCTAGTCTCGAATTTCGACTTGTCAGGCTTGATAAGTTTGTTACAGACTGACTCAACTTCCTGCTAGTCTCTTCAAAAAACCTCCTGCGGTCTGCAAAGGGAGGGATGTCACACTCATCTGACCGACCTAAACGACCACTGGAGGAACTTGTCCGCCCTCTTGTCGATAGCATTTTTCCAGACCACATCTGTCCAGTAGACTCATTTTTCTTACTCTCAGAGGTCTCCGTTTCTGGTTGAAGCTTGTGTTCTGGTGTCCAACGCCATCGTCGTGGTTTACCTGCAGGTGCTATCTCCTCCACCACACGCACACATATTTGTCTGGCATGTTGAGGGATCTGGGTTTGGGTCGGAGGTGACTGGAAGCACACAACCCTGGTGCTGGAATGTTCCTCAGCTTGTGTGCTATCAAGAACTGGTTGAGGTATTTGTTTGAATATTTGCACGGAGGCAGAGGGCGGATTGGTAAGAGGACGTGGGAGGGTTTGTGGTCTGTGTTGATGGTACTCTGGAGGAGCTACTGCCTCTGTGTTGAGATCTGCAACCTCTTCTTCCACGGTCTCTTCACCACAAGGGTTTCTACTCTTCTGCAGCTGCGCCTTCTTCCTCTGAATCTCATTTCTGAGGTTGGTGGCAAAACGTTCATTTCTGCGACGCGACTTGGAGCTACGTAACTGCCGCTTCTGCGACTGCTTTGTGGCATTGCCATTGTCCACCCTCACTTCTCCTCCGTTCTCATTTAGGTGAGCGTCCACACCTACAGAACCAATGTTCTTCTCAATGGTCTGAGAGTTAGTGGTGGATAATCCATTCTCCACTGGATTTCCAGGCTTCCCCCACAGATTCGGTCCAGAATCAAGAGGTTCCTCCTCTACTCTGGGATCTCCAAGTTCGGAAGTTACCACAGAACCAGGCGTGGAACATCGGCTTGCTCCCCACTTGCCCTGAGACCTATTTGAACTAGTATCACTCAGATAAAGAGGAGACTGTGACCACTGGCAAGTTGGAGATGCACAATGATCAATTTTGTCACCAGAAATATCCATCATACACAGCTGAGTATCTAGAAGTTTCTCAGGTGCACTGTGTCTGTGCATTGCTGACTGGACATTACGTTCTGGTTGGAGTTGGCTATCAAAGTTCTCATCCATATTCCTTTGTGAAAAGGGACTCAGAGGAGGTAAAGGCACCACCACAGATTTTGAACAGTTCTCAAAGTGGTTTTTCTCACTGTCAGTTGCTTTGCTATCTCTCTGAGAGTTTAAGGTATAATACGTTTCAGTGATGCACCCTTTACATTCTTGCTCGTTGTCTTGTGTTCCATTCAAATAAACATTGCCTGTCAAAACTTCCTTGACTTGGGGTTGATCTTCAACCATGCAGCTGGTTACACTTGGGATTCCTACAGGAGCAGACACACAGCGTTTATCTGTTGGTTGGCCTCTAGTAGCCCTAAAGCTGTCCTTCCTCATGGGTGGCTGTGGTGGTGCACAGTTTTCCTCCTCGCAGCTATAGGACGACGGTCGGACTTTAGCCTCAGTTCTGTCAGACAGTATCTTAGAGCGTTGATGTTCTTCCTGCTGGTTTCCATGGCCACTGGGGGCAGAATGTTGGCCTCCATCTGGATACCTGCAGGAAGATCCCAGACCCTGGAGGAGATTGTCCATGGAGTTGGTCTCCTCAGGCTTGACAGGAACAGTGTAATCAGATGTGTTTGAGCTGGCTGAGAATGAGCTGTAAGCAGAGTCACGTTTGTTGTTGAAGATGACAGGATCAATGGGAGAGAGCTGACTGTCATAGTAACCCTGATTGGGAGGATTCTCCAGACTCTCCATACTTCCTATTGAGCTGCTGCGGTCTGTGCTGTAGTGCCTGGAGATATGGCCCCACTGCATGGACAGCTCACTGCACAATGAAACAGAAGTGAACCAAGTTAGATAATGTGACACAATCACCTACTTACACTACTTAATGCCAGCTTGAAATTTCTGTATCAAATTATATCTGTATGTGCTAACTATACGTTTCAATTTCAGATAATATTTTACAGAAATTTTTATTTGATAATTATGTAGGCCTTTTCATTCTGTTACAGGTGTTGTGATAAGGTTTCACAGTCTCCGCGGCAAAACACTGAAGAACAAATCCCCCAAAACAAACTTAAAGTTGAAGTTGAAAGTTAAAGATTAGTCCCTTAAGCCAATGTTGTGTTTTGTACTACAGGCTTTTTTTGTGTGTTTTGTGTGTGTTTTTGGTCACTCTACTGGTGATCTGTGAAGAATGTCTGAGTCATACGTCTGAAAATAGTGGTGGCATCCGGTGAGCCACATGTTGACATAAGATGTGAGATCATCAGCTTCCTCTCTGATTGTTTTCATTGTGAAATTAGCTGGAAGCAAAATTCCCTAATTCAACAATGAGATCTATCTCGCTCCCTTTCGCATAGACACAAAGATCTGTTAAAGCTATTAGTAGTTTAATGGAGTTTAATGTTTCAAAAGATGTCTAAATAAATGTAAAACACTTCAATGTTAAAATGAAAAAAGTATGTTTACTTGATTATATCATCTGTATAATGGTTATTTATACCAACCTGTTGTCACCTCCAGAGTGCCACGGTACACTAAGGGGTGTGAAGTGGAGCTGCATAGCCGAGGGGCCATCTGAGGGGTCACCAGCGCCCGTAGTGCAGGGTGCCTCTGACAGCTTTGCCAGGTGCCAAGAGTGGGGACGGATCACTGGCACACTGCGCCTGAACACACAAGTCAGAAAGACGTGTATAGCCTGAACAGTGTAAGATGTATAACATTTCCCTAATATTCCTAAGTACCAATTACTGACAAGAAGAAACCACAATCTGGAAACCACAGCATTTCAAGCATGAAGAAAAGACCATATACTCCCAAAGCGGTGTCAATCTTGACAAACACATACAGGAATCAAGGGAAATCTGTTTGACTTCACCATCTGGAACTCTTTCATATCTGCTGTCCACTGGATTACAGACATGGCTGATTGAGGTTCTTTATAAAGACATCTACAGTAAAAAAAAAAAGGCTAATTCATTTATAAAGTAGCAGCATTAAATGGAACAAGGCCCAGATTCCAGGTACATCCCATCAGTTCCATTGACAGGAGTACAGTATTCACAAACATTCCAGATGGCAATAATGATCCAGAGGGAACAATGGATTTTAAGAGCTTATTATTCAACTAATAATAATTTTAGTCTTTCCACAAGAGGCTAGAAAAGAATAGAAGCAAGTGAGAAATATCCAAAAATGCAATATATAAGGAACAACAATCTCTTGGTATAACACACAGGACATGGCATCACAATCTTTTGGTATAACACAATCTTATGAAACATTATAAATGTTTTTACTGTCACTTTTGACAAATTTAATCCTTATTGGGGGAAAAAAATCCCAAAATCTTACTGACCCTAAACTTGGTAGTGTACATTAAAAACACTTCTGAAACAAACAGTGCTATCTGCTATTTAATAGCAATTTTCAGAGTGAGGTTATTGTAAGCAAGCAGAAGAATATTTACTCTAAAACAACAAATTAAACAAATTAATACTCATTAAAAACACAATCTATTACCTCACAAAAAATTACATTTAATAAACAGAGGCTATTTTTTTTGTATTAAATAATCAAAATGTAAACATATCTTTTTCAGAAACCTATAAACAATGAATGTAATTAATATTTCATCCCAATTAAAACTTTTGCAATCTCAGGATATTCAAGATTTCACAAGACAGCTCGTAGCTATTCACATTGTCATCCTTGTCCAATAATAAACACTGTTGATCTAACCTAAAACATTAAACATAACACCAAGCTGATCTGAGTCCCCATACAGCTAGCTAACGGAAAAAAAAAACTTAAAACACAGAAAAGGTAACTTTTTGTTAAAATTAATTTATGACTGTAATTGGGTCTCTTAGATTATGATCTGTCATGACGGCTCAATTTGCTCAAATTCATAGAAAACATAAAATTACCAAAGTAATCAAAATTCATAAAAAACAAGTCAAAAACAAACTGAAACCCTTTTTCTCAGTTTCAGTGTTGTAGTTACTGCATTTGCCTTAGCACGGCAGTACTGTTCCAGTGAAATGCACTGAACACAAACAGGTTAACTAGGTTGAAATTAGTGCTGGTCTGACTCCCACTAGAGGTTTAAGAAATGTCTTGAGATACTCACAGCAACTGACACAACTCTAGATGTTCTCACAGCAAGACAAATATTCTGAGATGAATCCAATCCAAGACTGTTCAGGTTCAAGATGAAGTTCAGGTTTAAACCATTAGTAGACGTCTCAAGTCGAAGGACAACCCTGAGGTCTGTGTCTGCTGTGAGTGGTCAGTCTTTATCAGGACCCTAACGGCTTCAGCACTCACATGAGTGAAGGTTGGCAGTCATTTAGCTGTAATGAGGCAGCCAGAGGCTCTGACCAGATTCCTAGTCCAGGAAAAAATTAACAGACAAACACTCCCCCCCCCCACTTCCCCTCTCAAACAGCATAACTCTCTCTCTCTCTCTCTCCCTCTCTCTCTTAATATTTCAAGTCACAACTGAAGACCAAACACTCAGTCCACTAAACAGCATATTCTCTCTCTCGCTCATATACACACACACACACACAGCCTCCCACTCACTCTCTCTAATGACATTATGGGGAGAGGAAGCGGTGCTCAGACGGAGAGGAAACTATGTTTGGGGGAGATAAAGCGGCAAGCCACTGCTAAAATAATACCTAGCATTCTCTCCTATTATTGTTTGAATGGGGGAAAAATGTGAGGGCCGCTTCCTGTCTCCCTGGGAGAGCAGTCAATTTCGGCCAGCACTGGTGAGAGAGTGAGAGGAGGTAGAGAAAGAGAGAGAAGAGGAGGATATACTGTATGTGGAAAAAAGGGAAACAAATTGGTGGAATAAGACGAAATTATTGGAATGGTGCACTGTCCCTGCAGCATGAGGCTAGGTACATGTATTCTTGTTCTTTTCAATAGTGTAGAAAGCACAACTATGCAAACACATCTGAGAAGCAACAGTGTGTTTTCTGTTATCCCAGAAACTGCCTGAGAGAGAGAGAGAGAGAGATCGATAGAGATAGAGATAGAGATAGAGATAGAGATAGAGATAGAGATAGAGATAGAGATAGAGATAGATACACACTCACCTAAAGGATTATTAGGAACACCATACTAATACTGTGTTTGACCCCCTTTCGCCTTCAGAACTGCCTTAATTCTACGTGGCATTGATTCAACAAGGTGCTGAAAGCATTCTTTAGAAATGTTGGCCCATATTGATAGGATAGCATCTTGCAGTTGATGGAGATTTGTGGGATGCACATCCAGGGCACAAGCTCCCGTTCCACCACATCCCAAAGATGCTCTACTGGGTTGAGATCTGGTGACTGTGGGGGCCATTTTAGTACAGTGAACTCATTGTCATGTTCAAGAAAACAATTTGAAATGATTCGAGCTTTGTGACATGGTGCATTATCCTGCTGGAAGTAGCCATCAGAGGATGGGTACATGGTGGTCATAAAGGGATGGACATGGTCAGAAACAATGCCCAGGTAGGGCGTGGCATTTAAACGATGCCCAATTGGCACTAAGGGGCCTAAAGTGTGCCAAGAAAACATCCCCCACACCATTACACCACCACCACCAGCCTGCACAGTGGTAACAAGGCATGATGGATCCATGTTCTCATTCTGTTTACGCCAAATTCTGACTCTACCATCTGAATGTCTCAACAGAAATCGAGACTCATCAGACCAGGCAACATTTTTCCAGTCTTCAACTGTCCAATTTTGGTGAGCTCGTGCAAATTGTAGCCTCTTTTTCCTATTTGTAGTGGAGATGAGTGGTACCCGGTGGGGTCTTCTGCTGTTGTAGCCCATCCGCCTCAAGGTTGTGCGTATTGTGGCTTCACAAATGCTTTGCTGCATACCTCGGTTGTAACGAGTGGTTATTTCAGTCAAAGTTGCTCTTCTATCAGCTTGAATCAGTGGGCCCATTCTCCTCTGACCTCTAGCATCAACAAGGCATTTTCGCCCACAGGACTGCCGCATACTGGATGTTTTTCCCTTTTCACACCATTCTTTGTAAACTCTAAAAATGGTTGTGCGTGAAAATCCCAGTAACTGAGCAGATTGTGAAATACTCAGACCGGCCCGTCTGGCATCAACAACCATGCCACGCTCAAAATTGCTTAAATCACCTTTCTTTCCCATTCTGACATTCAGTTTGGAGTTCAGGAGATTGTCTTGACCAGGACCACACCCCTAAATGCATTGAAGCAACTGCCATGTGATTGGTTGATTAGATAATTGCATTAATGAGAAATTGAACAGGTGTTCCTAATAATCCTTTAGGTGAGTGTATATCAGCTGTGTCAGCTTAATAAACAGCCTTTTCTGCTCAAATCAGAATCAGAAGGGCTGATGAAAGTCAGAATGGGTTCAGTCTGATTAACAGCTACAACACTGACAATAAAAGAAAACCCCAACAATCATGTGTTGGACTAATTGAAACGGTGCACAACCTCACACTAATGGGTTCTTCGGTTGAATTGTAACCCAGGGTCATTCTTAAAGGGATAGTTCAGCCAAAAAGGTAAATTCTGTCATTATTAATTCTTGTTCACAACATGTTGTTCCTAATCTGTATGAGTAAATACAAAGAATGTTGGTAACCAAACAGTTTTGGTGCCCATTGACAAAACTCTGAGGAAAAAAACAAAACACTGAGATATTTCTCAAAATATCTTCTTTAAAATTCCACAGAAGAAAAAAAGTCATACAGGTTTGGAACGACATGAGGGTAAGTAAATTATGACAATTTGCATTTTTGGGTGAACTATCCCTTTAACTATTACTAGAAACGTAATCATGGGTTATCTTATTTGATGTCATGTACTGTCTATATCTTTGAGTATTTAGATTTTGCGATCACACATTTGTAAATGCTCGGTTGACATTCTTATTTGCATATTTATGAGGTCAGTAGCATTGACTGGACAAATACACTCACCTAAAGGATTATTAGGACCACATACTAATACTGTGTTTGACCCTTTCGCCTTCAGAACTGCCTTAATTCTACGTGGCATTGATTCAACAAGGTGCTGAAAGCATTCTTTAGAAATGTTGGCCCATATTGATAGGATAGCATCTTGCAGTTGATGGAGATTTGTGGGATGCACATCCAGGGCACGAAGCTCCCGTTCCACCACATCCCAAAGATGCTCTATTGGGTTGAGATCTGGTGACTGTGGGGGCCATTTTAGTACAGTGAACTCATTGTCATGTTCAAGAAACCAATTTGAAATGATTCGAGCTTTGTGACATGGTGCATTATCCTGCTGGAAGTAGCCATCAGAGGATGGGTACATGGTGGTCATAAAGGGATGGACATGGTCAGAAACAATGCTCAGGTAGGCCGTGGCATTTAAACCATGCCCAATTGGCACTAAGGGGCCTAAAGTGTGCCAAGAAAACATCCCCCACACCATTACACCACCACCACCAGCCTGCACAGTGGTAACAAGGCATGATGGATCCATGTTCTCATTCTGTTTACGACAAATTCTGACTCTACCATCAGAATGTCTCAACAGAAATCGAGACTCATCAGACCAGGCAACATTTTTCCAGTCTTCAACTGTCCAATTTTGGTGAGCTTGTGCAAATTGTAGCCTCTTTTTCCTATTTGTAGTGGAGATGAGTGGTACCCGGTGGGGTCTTCTGCTGTTGTAGCCCATCCGCCTCAAGGTTGTGCGTGTTGTGGCTTCACAAATGCTTTGCTGCATACCTCGGTTGTAACGAGTGGTTATTTCAGTCAAAGTTGCTCTTCTATCAGCTTGAATCAGTCGGCCCATTCTCCTCTGACCTCTAGCATCAACAAGGCATTTTCGCCCACAGGACTGCCGCATACTGGATGTTTTTCCCTTTTCACACCATTCTTTGTAAACTCTAGAAATGGTTGTGCCTGAAAATCCCAGTAACTGAGCAGATTGTGAAATACTCAGTGCCCGTCTGGCACCAACAACCATGCCACGCTCAAAATTGCTTAAATCACCTTTCTTTCCCATTCTGACATTCAGTTTGGAGTTCAGGAAATTGTCTTGACCAGGACCACACCCCTAAATGCATTGAAGCAACTGCCATGTGATTGGTTGATTAGATAATTGCATTAATGAGAAATTGAACAGGTGTTCCTAATAATCCTTTAGGTGAGTGTACAACACAAGACGAGCACACAACATTTTAATAACTGCTTGTCCATCTGTGGAAATGATTCGCACTGGTTAAGTTTTTTAAAACACAATTCTCTCTGCAAATAATGCTCTTCACTACTCTAGTTAAAATGTTTGAAGTCACTGTTTGAACTTTGTAACTATTTCCCAGAGACACTGAACCTAAACACAAGGAGTGAAAGTTTCTACGCCTGTACAAAGACATGAATGTTTAATCATGTAAGGATCAAGGCAATTTATGATTGGTTGCTAAGCAACTTGGGTTAACGTTATAGCATTACATTAGGACTTTTCACACTGAGCTTAACCCTGGGTTATCGTCGGTCTAAACACCGCTTTGAAACCCTGCTCTAGAGCAGAGTTAGCACTGCTTTTGCTGCGTTAATCCTGCATTGTGGTGCCAAACTTGTACAGTGTGAAATGATGCGGTGTTGCAATGTTACAGCTAGACGCTTAACAACAAGATAACCACATACTCATATTTGCATGCTTCGGACAGTCACGAAAACACATATGCGCATTGTATATAACCTGTAAATTCAGCGTTTGAAAAATGCTCACATAAAACGTGACAATTTGAGTGAAGAATGCTTACCTTTATAGTCCGAAAAGTCCATTCAGTATAAACTCGAAAGTACAGTTGGCAATACGAGGATGCACAATACTAGAGCTTTTATGCAAACAGGTTCGTATGCTGCGTTCATCCAATCAATGACACTGAAACCGCAAATATGCAAATAAGAATGTTAACCCAAGGTTTGGAAATGTACAGTGTGAAACGTCAGCTTATGAATACCCAGGATTAATTGTTAACCCCGGGTAAATTATGAGCAGTGTGAAATGTGAAGCAAGATAACTCATGATTCGGTTTACCCAGGGTTTAGAATGACCCAGGGTTAACTATTTCATGTGTGAAAAGTTCTATTGTGTCACACTGTATAACTGCATCCAGATTTGCATACCATCCATCCTAAATGCTAGTCGAAATTAGAATTATTGCGTCCCAAATTGTAGTAAGTTTAAATGGTGGTACCAAAGGTACTACTCAGATGTCCAGGGGATATTTGAAGTGCAGATCCATACGCACTTTAACAACTAATATTAGCCACAACCCATTGCGCTTTGGAGGAGGTTTAGGTTCAGAGCTACAATAAAAAAAATCTTCTGCTACACACTCAAAAGTGTGTACTTTTTTTGTTTTTGTTTTGGGAGACAGCATATATCTTTGACAACACAAATTTGAGGTTAGCACTGCACAACATTGTGGAACATCACTTAAAATTAGCCTTAACTCTTGGTTTAAAAACACATTAACCCAGGGTTAAGCCCTTATGCGACACCAATTCAAACCATTATGGGTAGCTATAGAGTTTAACTTTTAAATGCTTTATAGGAACTGAGATTGTGTACATAGTCCGTTAGCAGTCCTTATTGTAGGGAATACATAAATGACCATGCCCATATCCAAGTAACAATTGTTAATTTGTTCAAGAATAATATACTGATCAAAAATAGAGTATTTATATAGCAATTCTCTACAGTTTGTAATTGAGATCTGGGAAATTTCTGCTAGGATCCAGCTGGTCATGTCATTAGCTGCATATTGACGCAAACTGTTTCAAAAAGAAAACTAAATCATATTAGTCTGTTTCAATTTCTTTATGCTTACAAAGTACAAAATAGTTTCATGGTACTACTATGTATTTTTAAACATTGTACTATATTTCATTTATCTGTATATCCCTATATGAATGGACTTTTGACCTCAAATTAGCTATTAGCTAGATAACCATCTGTTGCATGAAATTATATGCAACAAGTTAATTCTGTTGTCCCCGTTAAATAAAATCAATCAATCAATCAATCAATCAATAAATATGCATGCATGCACGCACACACACCCCTCTCCACTTTCAGTCGGTGCAATCATCATCATTTGTTCTCTGGTCGCCTGCTTCCCGAAAACAGCGAGCGAGACGCACAGGCTGCATTCCATTTAATCACCCAGGCTTTTACCAGTACGGGCACAACGAAAAGCCCAGTCCAGGAAGGGAGCAGTCAAAAGTTAGGCTCTCCAGCACAATAGCATGTTTGTTGTTTTGGATACTCTTTCACTCTGATTTTAAAGTACTTTTCTAAGAGAAAGAATGCATGCAAAAATGCATCACGGCCTAAAAGCTTATCAGCCACATCAGACCCTTCCTAACTATTTTGGACAGAAAGTAGAGAGATCAATCACCAGGTCAATCACAAAAGCATAAAGTGAATGAATAAGACTGCAGGCTCGATAACAAACTACACTCATGTTAACATCACAATCCGTTTAAGTTAATCTAACTGACGGCCTACACCTTGTCCACATGTCCAGTTATACCACAGAACGTTTTTACCATGATGAGAGAAAGTGGACTATGGCGCAGAGCCCTGGGCTACTGGGCCTGTTAAAAAAAAAGCAGCCATTTCGATGTGCGCAGTCTGACCGTAATGCAATCCCAAAGGATGAACCCACACATGAAGGACTGTCTGGATTGATCACTTGACATATTCCAGGAAAAGGAGCATGTCTTTGTCCATTACTACTGAAATATATGCATATACTCACTCACACATTATCCATTCATTTTATATAAACTAAGAATGCACAATATAGAACTGGATATTTAATTCTATACGCTAATTTCTCTTATTTGAACATTTAGATTAAGTAAGCATTACATGATAGCAAAGGAGAAGTCAATCTTTACAAACACTAATAATTTAATAACTGATAAATATAAAGTTCTGTCATGAAACTCTAGATGGTGCAGGCTGATGGGTCCTTAACTTAATCTGCTTGCAATCACATCATTCTCTATAGGGTACAGCTGATTGGTTCCTGCTATATCAGTAGCCAATGAGCTCGCTGCTCAACCTTCAAATACTGGTTAGAATTTTATGTAGTAGTTGCAGCGTGCTTTCACAAGCCCATCTAAAAAAAGCTAATCGAAAATTGATTCCAATTCTGGAATCAGAATCTTAAGGTCAGGAATCAGATACTTTTTATAAAATTTAAATTTGATTCCTCTTATGATTCCTTCATGTGCATTTTAATATAACTTTAAAACACTGAAGCGCAAGTGTTTTCTGTACTGCGCACACTGAACTACAACAGTTCTCTTCCGTGTCTTTTTGCACTTAAATGGACAAATACACTCAAAAATATGTCAAAATATCCTTGCAAACACAGTAAGATATGTCTTAAGTGAACGTTTGACAAAGAAAACGCATGTTTAACAGTACATTGGATCCGTGCAGCTCTTAAAGTGACAGCAGGCTAATATTCCTGCTGCTGTTTCCGTCACAACGTTAATCAAACAAAGAGAAAATTAACTTGCTGTTCTTGACTGAACAACTTTTGTAATTATAATTTTAATGTATATTTTATTTATAAAGGGCAAAAGTTCCTTGTGTAAGTGTTCTTAGGCTTGTTGATTTTTGTTCATGGTATTCAGCTACAATGAAATGTTTTGCAATAAGACTTTTGTTTTACAAAACAATTAGGAATCGATAAGCAGAATCGGAATTGTTAAAATTCAAACGATACCCAAACCTTCATTCAAATTTGATCAAAAACATATTATACAGTAACACCATGCACCAAGGCTGGCATGTGGAAAGATTTGGAGTCTGAAAGGTCTTAGAGTTTTGTTCTTAATATGTGGAAAGTCAGGAGGGGGTGGTGGTCTTGGGAATGTAAGGAATGTCCATTGTTTTGGCATTGAGTCTCCTTTGTTCTTTCTTGTTCCTTAGCAGAGCGGACAGGGTCTTACCGTGAGACTGCTTTTTCTTAAAGCTTCCTGAGTTTGCTGTCTCTGTCCTTCATAACTCTCCTCCACGGCCTCTCCAAACCACAAGATCATAAACTTATAGAGTGAAGTGCAACTGGGGTTTCTCCCAGAGAGACCAGGCAACCTTTGATAGATGATTACTGAAGTGGCTCTTCCACGCTTTATTTCCTCATGAGAGCAGTGGTGCTTACAGCATATCAGCATTTGGCCAGATGGCTTCTTACAGTAGATTGCAGCCATTGATTCCTGTAATGTGACTTGCACATGGCTAAAAGTGCCATTTATTAACTGCTCTTTTTCTATTTAAACGCTACAAGAAATGCTGAGACACGGAAAATTGGTAATGATTAAAGGTAATGTGTGTAATTCATCTATTTGAATTACACCCAATAATGTGAACACTGTGGTGCTTTCAAAATATTCCTGTTTGTTTGAGCAGCCCAACATGTACATGTCAATTTCTGGCTCAACCAAAGTCACTCTGTTGTGGTTTAAAGGGATAGATACAAATTCTGAAAATTTGGTCTTCATTTACTCACAGTTGTTCCATACCCATATTACTGTCTTCTGTGGAACACAAAAGAAGATATTTTGAAGAAAATTGGGGTCTAAACAACAATCCAGATATTTTGATTGAAAAACAAATTGGTGAATTACTATTGCAATTCCATTTGGTACCACTAGCAGGTCAGCAAAGACACACTGCACCCTTAAAATGTATGCTGTTATGTATGTATAATCTATTGCAGTAGTTTTGTCTGGCAAATGGTGTAGAAACAATGTGCCAGTTGCTCAATAAATACAGACATGCCAAAGCAAGACAGCAACACTTCCCTTACCTCACGTGGCTTTCCTGTAAAGACCTACCCTTCCTTTAAGGCTGAGCATGAGTGTGTGAATCTAAATATCTTACATTTATATGCTCGCAGTCCAAATAAGGTCTGCGTTTCAGACTTGGCTTAAGTCAGGGACAAAATATGCATTTCAAAACAGTTCTTCCGCCCCTGACAATTGTTATTTGCTGTAAATAAACATTTCTGTCCCATGGTTCCCAGCTCAGCTCCTAAAGCTGCTATTACAGTCAGCATGTGTAACAGGAAGTGGGAGTTGGAGCTAGAAGGAACCAGACATCCAGAAATTTCAGAAGCACACTGTTCCCTTTTGCAAGATGGGCACCACACCTCCAGGCAGAGCACATCAGGTTAAGATAACATCAATAGACAAACTGCACTCTTTCAGTGTGTAATACGTGTTCATACTTAGTACTCACAAGAAAGAACTAAACATATGCAACTCAAAAGTTGAAGACGCAATTAATGTGTGCAATTATAAGTTTGGTCCAATGAACAAAGTGCATGAAATCTGCATTCCAGACAGCTGCTGCTGAACAATAGAAAGTGTGTGTGCAGGAAAACAATACAGTGTGTCTCTGGACATGGCATACCACAAACATCCTTTAACCGTACAGCTCACCTTCCCATTTACAAAGAAAAGCAGGACACAGCAGCTCTAATCCAAAAATATAGATAAAAATGTAATTACTGAAAATATCAATAAAATTAGTTATTCTTTACACCAGTAGTTCACAACCACAGGGGGCCCAATAAACCTTATGGCTACATATACACTCACCTAAAGGATTATTAGGAACACCATACTAATACTGTGTTTGACCCCCTTTCGCCTTCAGAACTGCCTTAATTCTACGTGGCATTGATTCAACAAGGTGCTGAAAGCATTCATTAGAAATGTTGGCCCATATTGATAGGATAGCATCTTGCAGTTGATGGAGATTTGTGGGATGCACATCCAGGGCACGAAGCTCCCGTTCCACCACATCCCAAAGATGCTCTATTGGGTTGAGATCTGGTGACTGTGGGGGCCATTTTAGTACAGTGAACTCATTGTCATGTTCAAGAAACCAATTTGAAATGATTCGAGCTTTGTGACATGGTGCATTATCCTGCTGGAAGTAGCCATCAGAGGATGGGTACATGGTGGTCATAAAGGGATGGACATGGTCAGAAACAATGCTCAGGTAGGCCGTAAAGTGTGCCAAGAAAACATTCCCCACACCATTACACCCCCACCACCAGCCTGCACAGTGGTAACAAGGCATGATGGATCCATGTTCTCATTCTGTTTACGCCAAATTCTGACTCTACCATCTGAATGTCTCAACAGAAATCGAGACTCAGACCAGGCAACATTTTTCCAGTCTTCTGCTGTTGTAGCCCATCCGCCTCGAGGTTGTGCGTGTTGTGGCTTCACAAATGCTTTGCTGCATACCTCGGTTGTAACGAGTGGTTATTTCAGTCAAAGTTGCTCTTCTATCAGCTTGAATCAGTCGGCCCATTCTCCTCTGACCTCTAGCATCAACAAGGCATTTTCGCCCACAGGACTGCCGCATACTGGATGTTTTTCCCTTTTCACACCATTCTTTGTAAACTCTAGAAATGGTTGTGCGTGAAAATCCCAGTAACTGAGCAGATTGTGAAATACTCAGACCGGCCCGTCTGGCACCAACAACCATGCCACGCTCAAAATTGCTTTAATCACCTTTCTTTCCCATTCTGACATTCAGTTTGGAGTTCAGGAGATTGTCTTGACCAGGACCACACCCCTAAATGCATTGAAGCAACTGCCATGTGATTGGTTGATTAGATAATTGCATTAATGAGAAATTGAACAGGTGTTCCTAATAATCCTTTAGGTGAGTGTATACATATGCATGTGTGTGTGTGTGTGTGTGTTACTTGTTTGTTGAAAAGGTTTATTGACACCGAATACATTTCTTTCTGATTGACAGTCACTAAATGTATTTACTTATTGTTATTTTTTTAACATTAGTTTACAAAAAAAATATTATTTTTGTGACTCTATAAAATGATTAACAGTCCAGTAATCATGACTGCAAAGTCATGCATTTATTACTCATGGTGTGTGAAACCTGAATTTAATGTGGCTGATTGCCATTTATCTGTGATTGTATGATCCTGTCGCTTTCGGTACAAATGTTTGAAAATCATTAAAATGATGCCATTTTGTGCTTTAATGCGGATCGATTTGAAAAAGTATCATGATGCTAAAAAGGCACTGACAAAGCAAGCAAATTTGACTAACAATAGGATAAATGACAAAAAAGAGACAAACCATTTCCATGTTTTTCCCACTAAATTACCTTTTATTTTCTATGGAAAGCACGCTTTTTTCCCCCTCATTCTCTGCACACACACACACACACACACACACACACACACGCAGTACAGACACACACTTGCACACAGAAAGAAACACGCCAGAGAAACTTGTTGTCAGCACTGCCCTGCAATTGACTTTTACAATAAAATAGTTTACAACTGAAAATTGACTTGACATTTCTCAGTAGCGAGGTGGTAATGCCACTGTTTTTGAAGCTGCTATCATGCACTGTTGAGAGCTGCATAGGTCATTCTCCCTCTCTCTCTTGCTCAATAACTGCCTATTAATGTCTCAATTCTCTGTGGTATAAGCAAAAAACGGACTCCTTGCGCCTCTGAATTATTGTGGCTGCATAACTACCTCAGGTGAGAACCACCGTCTTACACAATATTTATGTGTGCTGTGGATTTTTATGCTTCTTAGAATACGGTGCTGTTTGTTCAAACAACCTACCCCACAAAAACTAATTTAAGGCAAATTTCTAATGATTGGTAGGGAGATTGGCATTAAACACACACAGAAAAAAACATCTCTATCATGGTGCTAACCGAATAGTCATACATTCCTTGGCCTTTAAATGGAGGTGGAAATGAGCCCTGCGTGATGCATGTGACCTATACTGACGTCCAAAGATGCACACACACACAAACACACCATTACAAAACCTCACATACACATAGTCATACTTAAGTTCCTTCTTTCAGCAATAAAGATTCATTTTTACACATACACACACACACACACACACACACACACACACACAACCACAGAAAGCTGATACAACTATTTAGATGACGCAGAAAGTTCAATAGTGTGTTTTTGCTAAAGGTTAAGGGTGAGAAACAGTGACTATGAAAAGCCGGTAAAGCCATTTGAAAGTCCTCACAATGCAGCGACACTGACCTTAAATGACACAGCAGTGCCTATGTTAGATTGATTGCCAAGCATGAGTAAACATGCATTCTATTTCTAACAAATCCAACCCATTAGCTTTATACAAAAACAGGCTGCATGCAAAAAGACAACATATACAGCAACAGTCTATCCACATAGACAAATCAAATCTGATTCCTTCAAGAGCCTCCGGCACAGTCCCACTGGTGTGACTAGGGTTCAAACCCACAAACAGAAAAATACAACACACACATACAGAGTATGATGTTCTGCCTAGAAAACCACAGGCAGGGTAATAACTCTAAGACTGCAGCATTTCTGAATTGCAGCCAAATAAATGGATGTAAAAAGAAAAGGAATTTTTTTCCATCTCTACACCCCTCTCCTCTCCCTCACTCCTGAACCTCTGACTCTGTGGCTAGCTTCTGCAGAGCTGGTGTTTGGATGGCTATCCTAAACCTGAAGGTTTAAAAGTTCAGATTTTTCTTTCGGCTAAAAGCATGTTTACAGTCTGAGAATTTAATTCTGAATTCTCGTACCTTACGTGCACTCAAGTAGGTTGTGTTTTGTTGTAAAAAAAAATCTTGTGAGAATTATTGGTGTTTGAGTATGGACAAAAATAAACAGCATATTGAATTGGTTTATTTTTTATTGGTATATTTACTACAGATAAGATAAATAGAGAATGTCAAGAGGTTAGATGATTGTCGAGAGGTTTGAGAATGAGGTTATAAGTTAGAAACTGTTCAAAGGCTTCAGAATAAGATTAAAGCATACTTAAGGGGGGGGGTTCAAGAATGAGTTTATGAAGGATACATTAAAACAACAATACAATAAAATATAATAAAATAATAAAATTCTAGCCAATGGTAGTATGGTGGATATTCAAATTCAATACAATTTAGTCTAAATGAATGAATGAATAAATGAATGAATGAAGTACAGTATAAATAATGGATATTTAGAGATTTGCTAAAGATTATATTTAACAGTGTTAGTAAAATGAGTGTTTATGAACTTAACTTAACTTTATGCAAGTGCAAGATAACAGCATATGTAATCTAAATGTAAAATTTAGAAATGTAAATCTCTAATAATGGCAGGTAACTGATATGGTACCAATATATCGGGTGTCCCTAGATGTTATAGGATACTCAGGTTAGAGAATAAGGTTTCAAATTTTATAAACTTTTGAGAGCCTATAAAATGAAGTTCAAGGGATACTCCATCCAAAGTATCAGTATCAGTATAGTTTTATTTAATGCCATATCAGCATCTGTGACCACCCAAAAATGACTAGATACTGTCCCAGATGTATATGACTTTTTTTTTTCTTCAGATGAACACAAATGAAGTTTAAGAAAATAATCACTGTGTGACTATTAATGAAATATATAATGAACACTATACACTCACCTAAAGGATTATTAGGAACACCTGTTCAATTTCTCATTAATGCAATTATCTAATCAACCAATCACATGGCAGTTGCTTCAATGCATTTAGGGGTGTGGTCCTGGTCAAGACAATCTCCTGAACTCCAAACTGAATGTCAGAATGGGAAAGAAAGGTGATTTAAGCAATTTTGAGCGTGGCATGGTTGTTGGTGCCAGACGGGCCGGTCTGAGTATTTCACAATCTGCTCAGTTACTGGGATTTTCACGCACAACCATTTCTAGAGTTTACAAAGAATGGTGTGAAAAGGGAAAAACATCCAGTATGCGGCAGTCCTGTGGGCGAAAATGCCTTGTTGATGCTAGAGGTCAGAGGAGAATGGGCCCACTGATTCAAGCTGATAGAAGAGCAACTTTGACTGAAATAACCACTCGTTACAACCGAGGTATGCAGCAAAGCATTTGTGAAGCCACAACACGCACAACCTTGAGGCGGATGGGCTACAACAGCAGAAGACCCCACCGGGTACCACTCATCTCCACTACAAATAGGAAAAAGAGGCTACAATTTGCACGAGCTCACCAAAATTGGACAGTTGAAGACTGGAAAAATGTTGCCTGGTCTGATGAGTCTCGATTTCTGTTGAGAAATTTCTACATTCAGATGGTAGAGTCAGAATTTGGCGTAAACAGAATGAGAACATGGATCCATCATGCCTTGTTACCACTGTGCAGGCTGGTGGTGGGGGTGTAATGGTGTGGGGGATGTTTTCTTGGCATACTTTAGGCCCCTTAGTGCCAATTGGGCATCGTTTAAATGCCACGGCCTACCTGAGCATTGTTTCTGACCATGTCCATCCCTTTATGACCACCATGTACCCATCCTCTGATGGCTACTTCCAGCAGGATAATGCACCATGTCACAAAGCTCGAATCATTTCAAATTGGTTTCTTGAACATGACAATGAGTTCACTTTACTAAAATGGCCCCCACAGTCACCAGATCTCAACCCAATAGAGCATCTTTGGGATGTGGTGGAACGGGAGCTTCGTGCCCTGGATGTGCATCCCACAAATCTCCATCAACTGCAAGATGCTATCCTATCAATATGGGCCAACATTTCTAAAGAATGCTTTCAGCACCTTGTTGAATCAATGCCACGCAGAATTAAGGCAGTTCTGAAGGCGAAAGGGGGTCAAACACAATATTAGTATGGTGTTCCTAATAATCCTTTAGGTGAGTGTATAATGAAAGTATCCCAAAAGTTAATGCTTCAAAAACCACACAAAACAAACACATTACACAGTAAATCCATACAACCCCAGTGGATGCATCAATGTGTTTTAAAGTGAAACAATAGGTCTATGTAAGAAACAATCCTAATATTTATTTAAAAAAATAAAAAAAAAAATCACTCCCGACTCTTCTCATACAGCTCCACAGAGATAGAATATTTTTTTAAAAATAAGGGTTTTAAAATGATAAACTGTTAAAAGGATATAAAATGGGGTTATACAATTACAAAATGTTGATGTTAGAGAATATGGTAACAGAATATTTAACAGGATAGTTTACCCAAAAATGAAAATTCTGTCAGCATTTACTCACCCTCAAGTTGTTCCAAACCTGTATGAGTTTCTTTCTTCTGCTAAACACAAAAGATGATATTTTGAAGAATGTTGGTAACAGACAGTTGACAGTACTGTGGAATTCTATGGAAGTCAATGGCTACCCTCAACTGTCTGGTTACCAACATTCTTCAAAATATCATCTTTTGTGTTTAATAGAAGAAAAAAACTCATACAGGTTTGGAACATGAGGGCAAATAAATGATGAAAAAAATTTACATTTTTTGGGTGAACTATCCCTTTAAGCTAGAGAATGAGGTTAGAAAAGCTATAGAGCTTTTTTTATTGAGACTGTTGGTGAAAAGAATGAAGAGAGGAGATTGTGGGTATATAGAGTGGAGGAAGGGAGGACAGTATAAATAAATGAGAGAGGAGAAAGAAGATGAAAGAGGGAGGAGTGTGGGATGTACACTTAGCTGTCTGGTAGCTACTAATGCAGTGAGGCCTCAACACACTGGAATGTGCTGGACTCAGCCGACTGGACGTCCAGTCCAGACTCAACAACACACACAGCACCTCATTTACACTGCACACAAAAAGCTAGCAATAAAAGGTAAACATTTAATCACCAAATGCATGTGGGTGCATCACTAAAATTCTTCAAATGTTTGCGAGTGTGCGCATGTGTTGGTTAGTCTCCTCAACTGCGCCTCTGCACACAGCCACGGTGAGGCACTATCACATGACACTTTGATTGCCCACATGCCTGGACAGGGAAAAACCCCAGTGGTCAGACTGAAGGGACCAACACCGACCTGGATACAGCTTAAACATTTACATCCTGACAACTAGGAGCAATATTGATATCAGAAGATCTGATCCTAGATCAGGCTACTGTGAGTCAAACAGGGTGTGTCAGTCAATTTTGCCTGTCATGGTTGACAAATCTCTCCTGTCTGCCAAACTCTGCTGATGTCAACTTGCATCAAGCCATCTAAAATAAACAACAGACACATAATCAGAGGCTACTGGTAGATTTAGCCACAGATGCTCTCCCACAGAGAAACACTGCATATCCTGGTCACATCCACTAGGTGTAATATTTCAGAAGTCAAAATGGCAGTTTCATTATAAAGATGCGATCACATTCGCATAATTTTATGAGCAAAAAAGGTCCATTGAATATTATATATATATATAATATATTATAGTGATGTTTGAAGCTCACACAGTAAATATCACAAAATCACACAAACTGTTGGTCAAAGCAGCAAATTTGCATGAAATGACAGGATTGACCAAACAATGGTAAATGTGACTGCATCTTCAGTTAGCATATACAGGTGCTGGTCATATAATTTGAATATCATCAAAAAGTTGATTTCACTAATTCCATTCAAAAAGTGAAACTTGTATATTATATTCATTCATTACACACAGACTGATATATTTCAAATGTTTATTTCTTTTAATTTTGATGATTATAACTGACAACTAAGGAAAATCCCAAATTCAGTATCTCAGAAAATTAGTATATTACTTAAGACCAATATAAAGAAAGGATTTTTAGAAATCTTGGCCAACTGAAAAGTATGAACATGAAAAGTATGAGCATGTACAGCACTCAATACTTAGTTGGGGCTCCTTTTGCCTGAATTACTGCAGCAATGCGGCGTGGCATGGAGTCGATCAGTCTGTGGCACTGCTCAGGTGTTATGAGAGCCCAGGTTGCTCTGATAGTGGCCTTCAGCTCTTCTGCATTGTTTGGCCTGGCATATCGCATCTTCCTCTTCACAATACCCCATAGATTTTCTATGGGGTTAAGGTCAGGCGAGTTTGCTGGCCAATTAAGAACAGGGATACCATGGTCCTTAAACCAGGTACTGGTTGCTTTGGCACTGTGTGCAGGTGCCAAGTCCTGTTAGAAAATGAAATCTGCATCTCCATAAAGTTGGTCAGCAGCAGGAAGCATGAAGTGCTCTAAAACTTCCTGGTATACGGCTGCGTTGACCTTGGACTTTAGAAAACACAGTGGATCAACACCAGCAGATGACATGGCACCCCAAACCATCACTGACTGTGGAAACTTTACACTGGACCTCAAGCAACGTGGATTGTGTGCCTCTCCTCTCTTCCTCCAGACTCTGGGACCCTGATTTCCAAAGGAAATGCAAAATTTACTTTCATCAGAGAACATAACTTTGGACCACTCAGCAGCAGTCCAGTTCTTTTTGTCTTTAGCCCAGGCGAGACGCTTCTGATGCTGTCTGTTGTTCAAACCCATGTCTTGCATACGTCTGTGCGTAGTGGTTCTTGAAGCACTGACTCCAGCTGCAGTCCACTCTTTGTGAATCTCCCCCACATTTTTGAATGGGTTTTGTTTCACAATCCTCTCCAGGGTGCAGTTATCCCTATTGCTTGTACACTTTTTTCTACCACATCTTTTCCTTCCCTTCGCCTCTCTATTACTGTGCTTGGACACAGAGCTCTGTGAACAGCCAGCCTCTTTTGCAATGACCTTTTATGTCTTGCCCTCCTTGTGCAAGGTGTCAATGGTCGTCTTTTGGACAAGTGTCAAGTCAGCAGTCTTCCCCATGATTGTGTAGCCTACAGAACTAGACTGAGAGACCATTTAAAGGCCTTTGCAGGTGTTTTGAGTTAATTAGCTGATTAGAGTGTGGCACCAGGTGTCTTCAATATTCAACCTTTTCACAATATTCACAATTTTCTGAGATACTGAATTTGGGATTTTCCTTAGTTGTCAGTTATAATCATCAAAATTAAAAGAAATAAACATTTGAAATACACTCACCTAAAGGATTATTAGGAACACCATACTAATACTGTGTTTGACCCCCTTTCGCCTTCAGAACTGCCTTAATTCTACGTGGCATTAATTCAACAAGGTGCTGAAAGCATTCTTTAGAAATGTTGGCCCATATTGATAGGATAGCATCTTGCAGTTGATGGAGATTTGTGGGATGCACATTCAGGGCACGAAGCTCCCGTTCCACCACATCCCAAAGATGCTCTATTGGGTTGAGATCTGGTGACTGTGGGGCCATTTTAGTACAGTGAACTCATTGTCATGTTCAAGAAACCAATTTGAAATGATTCGAGCTTTGTGACATGGTGCATTATCCTGCTGGAAGTAGCCATCAGAGGATGGGTACATGGTGGTCATAAAGGGATGGACATGGTCAGAAACAATGCTCAGGTAGGCCGTGGCATTTAAACGATGCCCAATTGGCACTAAGGGGCCTAAAGTGTACCAAGAAAACATCCCCCACACCATTACACCACCACCACCAGCCTGCACAGTGGTAACAAGGCATGAAGGATCAATGTTCTCATTCTGTTTACGCCAAATTCTTACTCTACCATCTGAATGTCTCAACAGAAATCAAGACTCATCAGACCAACAACATTTTTCCAGTCTTCAACTGTCCAATTTTGGTGAGCTTGTGCAAATTGTAGCCTCTTTTTCCTATTTGTAGTGGAGATGAGTGGTACCCGGTGGGGTCTTCTGCTGTTGTAGCCCATCCGCCTCAAGGTTGTGCGTGTTGTGGCTTCACAAATGCTTTGCTGCATACCTCGGTTGCAACGAGTGGTTATTTCAGTCAAAGTTGCTCTTCTATCAGCTTGAATCAGTCGGCCCATTCTCCTCTGACCTCTAGCATCAACAAGGCATTTTCGCCCACAGGACTGCCGCATATTGGATGTTTTTCCCTTTTCACACCATTCTTTGTAAACTCTAGAAATGGTTGTGCGTGAAAATCCCAGTAACTGAGCAGATTGTGAAATACTCAGACCGGCCCAACTGGCACCAACAACCATGCCACGCTCAAAATTGCTTAAATCACCTTTCTTTCCCATTCTGACATTCAGTTTGGATTTCAGGAGATTGTCTTGACCAGGACCACACCCCTAAATGCATTGAAGCAACTGCCATGTGATTGGTTGATTAGATAATTGCATTAATGAGAAATTGAACAGGTGTTCCTAATAATCCTTTAGGTGAGTGTATATCAGTCTGTGTGTAATGAATGAATATAATATACAAGTTTCACTTTTTGAATGGAATTAGTGAAATAAATCAACTTTTTGATGATATTCTAATTATATGACCAGCACCTGTATATGCAAGTCAAAATGGCAACTTCACTATAAAGGTGAATTCATAATGTGGACACTTAAACAAGGTTTCTGAAGGTACATTTAAGACTTTTTAAAGACCTTTCAAGACCAAGTAAAGAATATTTAAGGAATAAATTTAAAGGAACACAATACGTCAATATGTTCTCTAAATGTAAATGTCTAGTGAGATATCCATTACATTTTAATACATTTTACAAAGTAGTAGTTTGAATACCTCTGCTCCAAACCACTAGAATATGGAATATCTTCTGATCACACTGCAAAAAAAAAGTTATGTTCTTCCTCAGAATTTTTTTGTCTTCCAGTTTGTTTTCCAGTGCCAATGTCTGAAGAACCTTAAAATCAAGATGCATTTACTGGCGATAAAAAAAAAGACAAAATATGAAGTATTGTTTTCTGTGAAAATTATTTATGTTTTATGATTAAAACATGAACAAATACACTCACCTAAAGGATTATTAGGAACACCTGTTCAATTTCTCATTAATGCAATTATCTAATCAACCAATCACATGGCAGTTGCTTCAATGCATTTAGGGGTGTGGTCCTGGTCAAGACAATCTCCTGAACTCCAAACTGAATGTCAGAATGGGAAAGAAAGGTGATTAAAGCAATTTTGAGCGTGGCATGGTTGTTGGTGCCAGACGGGCCGGTCTGAGTATTTCACAATCTGCTCAGTTACTGGGATTTTCACGCACAACCATTTCTAGAGTTTACAAAGAATGGTGTGAAAAGGGAAAAACATCCAGTATGCGGCAGTCCTGTGGGCGAAAATGCCTTGTTGATGCTAGAGGTCAGAGGAGAATGGGCCGACTGATTCAAGCTGATAGAAGAGCAACTTTGACTGAAATAACCACTCGTTACAACCGAGGTAAGCAGCAAAGCATTTGTGAAGCCACAACACGCACAACCTTGAGGCGGATGGGCTACAACAGCAGAAAACCCCACCGGGTACCACCAGGAAAAAGAGGCTACAATTTGCACGAGCTCACCAAAATTGGACAGTTGAAGACTGGAAAAATGTTGCCTGGTCTGATGAGTCTCGATTTTTGTTGAGACATTCAGATGGTAGAGTCAGAATTTGGCGTAAACAGAATGAGAACATGGATCCATCATGCCTTGTTACCACTGTGCAGGCTGGTGGTGGTGGTGGTGTACTGATGTGGGGGATGTTTTCTTGGCACACTTTAGGCCCCTTAGTGCCAATTGGGCATCGTTTAAATGCCATGGCCTACCTGAGCATTGTTTCTGACCATGTCCATCCCTTTATGACCACCATGTATCCATCCTCTGATGGCTACTTCCAGCAGGATAATGCACCATGTCACAAAGCTCAAATCATTTCAAATTGGTTTCTTGAACATGACAATGAGTTCACTGTACTAAAATGGCCCCCAGAGTCACCAGATCTCAACCCAATAGAGCATCTTTGGGATGTGGTGGAACGGGAGCTTCGTGCCCTGGATGGCCAACATTTCTAAAGAATGCTTTCAGCACCTTGTTGAATCAATGCCACGTAAAATTAAGGCAGTTCTGAAGGCGAAAGGGGGTCAAACACAGTATTGGTATGGTGTTCCTAATAATCCTTTAGGTGAGTGTATATGGGCTCAGAAAAAACTTAATTCAAAGGGAAGTTTTCATAACTCATTGACATATTTGTTCTTGTTCAATTTTTCAAGACTTAATTTTACATTAGCATCTCAAGTGAATGTATCTTGATTTAAAGAGATTTAGATTGGGAGAAAAATACTGAGAAAATAACTTTTTGCAATGTATGCAACATTTAATGTCATGACTTAATACATTTAAGGTGTTCTGCTCTGAATTAAAAGGTTAGTTCACCCAAAAATGAAAATTCTGTCATTCATTACTCACCCTCATGTCATTCCAAACCCGTAAGTCCTTCGTTCATCTTCGGAACACAAATGAAGATATTTTTGACGAAATCTAAGAGCTCTCAGGCCCCTCCATAGACAGCTATTTAATTAACACTTTCAGGTTCCATAAAGGTAGTAAAAACATTGTTAAAATAGTCCATGTGACGCCAGTGGTTTAACCTAAATTTTACAAACAAAAATAATGACTTTATTCAACAATTTCGTTCTATCCTGTGCAAGTCTCCCATCTCCTCGGATTGCATCAAAAATATCTTCATTTGTGTTCCGAAGATGAACGAAGGTCTTACGGGTTTGGAATGACACGAAGGTGAGTAATGAATGACTTTCATTTTCAAACCAAGCAGCCTTCTGTTGGTCAACACTGACCATGTGGATACCAAATGAAATGTCTGGATTTTGCCCTCGAAAATTTGCAGAACAATAGTAAATGTGACCGCAACTTAAGTCAGCATATGTGTGTATGTCTGTGTCTGCATACCTTCGGATGACGATTTTTAGAACCCTGTAAGAACCTTTGATGAGGATGAGAGCTTCTTGACGGGAGCCGTAGAGAGCAGAGCCGTTAATGTTCACCAGTTCATCCCCCACTCTCAACTTCTTACACTGAGCTGCTTTTCCTCCCTCTTCTATCTATAGGCAAGAGAAAGAAACAGTTTAAGGTTAAATATTATGTGCGTTGTACATGTCCACGCACCACAGAGGGGAAAAAACATTTCTGAGGTCCTCTGGAGAAAAAAATGCCATATAACAACGCATCTCTCTCTAAGAGGACGTAGAGGCTAAGCGCTTAAATCAGAGAAGCACACACACACTTGACAGAACTTACTTACAGATAAGCACGTTTACCCACACAGCCTGTCCATTTCACATGTAACCACTTCCTCTTTTAAAAACATGGGGCAGAAGGGTCAGAAGTCAAATATACATACAATGTTGTACTGTAAATGCACAGAGTTCACACAGCCATTCATCAAACATTTTTACAGACACACAATACCAAGTTATTCCATTAGGGAGCCTCCTACATAAAATAGGACAAAGGGTCAAATATCAGCTCCAAAAAGCCATGTAATTCCCATACACAAAATATTAGCCCAGTCAAAACATACACAATCACACTTTCACTCAGTCACGCAGCACATGTAAATCTCAGCTTCTAACATAAACGCAAACCTTTCATGTTTGCTGGACACATACATTACAACAGAGTATCATATTTAGTTTTAGGTCTTAGCCCATTTCCCTTTACACAAATCCACCCATCAAAATCCAGAGCTAACACCACAAAGCTTTCAAATTGAAGTCACATTTCTTTCAGCAGCTACGGTCATGCAGCAGACCAGGGGTTTCAAACTACATATTCGGCCCCAGAGATTTTTTTTTATACACAAGTGTTAATAGTTATATTTAAATCTAGCTCGCAAACCAATTTTTGCTATCGTGTGTGAATACAAAAAAAACAAACATATTATATAATATACACTCACCTAAAGGATTATTAGGAACACCATACTAATACTGTGTTTGACCCCCTTTCGCCTTCAGAACTGCCTTAATTCTACGTGGCATTGATTCAACAAGGTGCTGAAAGCATTCTTTAGAAATGTTGGCCCATATTGATAGGATAGCATCTTGCAGTTGACGGAGATGTGTGGGATGCACATCCAGGGCACGAAGCTCCCGTTCCACCACATCCCAAAGATGCTCTATTGGGTTGAGATCTGGTGACTGTGGGGGCCATTTTAGTACAGTGAACTCATTGTCATGTTCAAGAAACCAATTTGAAATGATTCGAGCTTTGTGACATGGTGCATTATCCTGCTGGAAGTAGCCATCAGAGGATGGGTACATGGTGGTCATAAAGGGATGGACATGGTCAGAAACAATGCTCAGGTAGGCCGTGGCATTTAAACGATGCCCAATTGGCACTAAGGGGCCTAAAGTGTGCAAGAAAACATCCCCCACACCATTACACCCCCACCACCAGCCTGCACAGTGGTAACAAGGCATGATGGATCCATGTTCTCATTCTGTTTACGCCAAATTCTGACTCTACCATCTGAATGTCTCAACAGAAATCGAGACTCATCAGACCAGGCAACATTTTTCCAGTCTTCAACTGTCCAATTTTGGTGAGCTCGTGCAAATTGTAGCCTCTTTTTCCTATTTGTAGTGGAGATGAGTGGTACCCGGTGGGGTCTTCTGCTGTTGTAGCCCATCCGCCTCAAGGTTGTGCGTGTTGTGGCTTCACAAATGCTTTGCTGCATACCTCGGTTGTAACGAGTGGTTATTTCAGTCAAAGTTGCTCTTCTATCAGCTTGAATCAGTGGGCCCATTCTCCTCTGACCTCTAGCATCAACAAGGCATTTTCGCCCACAGGACTGCCGCATACTGGATGTTTTTCCCTTTTCACACCATTCTTTGTAAACTCTAGAAATGGTTGTGCGTGAAAATCCCAGTAACAGATTGTGAAATACTCAGACCGGCCCGTCTGGCACCAACAACCATGCCACGCTCAAAATTGCTTAAATCACCTTTCTTTCCCATTCTGACATTCAGTTTGGAGTTCAGGAGATTGTCTTGACCAGGACCACACCCCTAAATGCATTGAAGCAACTGCCATGTGATTGGTTGATTAGATAATTGCATTAATGAGAAATTGAACAGGTGTTCCTAATAATCCTTTAGGTGAGTGTATATAAAACAAGAAAACAGTATATACACTATATAACTACATTTAATATTTCCTTTCTTAAATGCAATAAATTATAGAATGGTTATCAGGGCTAGGCTGTTGAGAACTAGCAGGACTATTGAGAACTAATGTATAAACTTGATTGCCATAAAATCTAATTTAGATTAAAGAGGTTCAAATTTACATCTAAATAGTAAATCAGTCACACAGCCACATGTTTTTTTTTAAACAATGGGCAAGTAGTTCACTCCATTATTTTATGCTGCAGCAATGGTGCTTGCAATGACAAGGTCCTAGGTTCGATTCCCAGGGATGTCACTTTGGATAAAAGTGTCTGCCGAATGCATTAATGTAAAACTGAAAAATAAAGAAATCATAAGAGCAATTAAGAAATCATAAAAGCCTATTGCACATCACAAAAGATTGTGTTAAATAGGTTTATAGTGCATTTTCATTGTATTTTGTATTTAAAAAACAACATGCTCACAAGTGAGCCCCCATGTTTCAAAAATGAAACCAAATCTTTCTGAAACATGTTCACACACTTTACCATTTTTGTAAGACTCATCCAATGCCAACTGTCGGTCTGCATTGTAGAGTAAACATATGCACATGTGTTGTGTGTGAACATTCACTGTATGTGGTGAGCATTGCAAGAATATTTGAGCATGGTTTTTGAGGAGATCAAAGACAGAACATGTCCAGAGGGGCATAAAGGGAATATTCATGCGGCCTGAATAAAATGCTCGGTGGGGGACAGCGAGTGTCAGGATGTGGGTAGAGTTCATACTTCACAAAATGTTCAGTAAGATTTTGTCTTATAAGCAGACCCAGACAGAATCTGGAGATGTTTTTGCATTTTCTGCGCTGATCTTGGGGGGAAAATCAGCAGAAATCTGTGAAATGAATTTATAAGGGATTAAATTATTAAACAGACCTGGGAGTATCCGGTAGCTGAAAGCATAATGAAATCAGCCAAACGTATTTAATAACCGAACATGCCAGGGCAACTTTGTGAATGACAGATGTTCTAATTCTGTGGAAATCTGCAGAGTTCAGTAAGTCAGATTTCAAGTGGGGAAGCCGAGAAGCTGTTCACATGTCAACTCATGTGGCCTGAAAGAGAAAAACTTCAAAAGAGACCAGAGATGGTTTTGGGACACAGAAGCAGAAGAGAAGATGAAAAAATATCCCAAAGACAAAAAGACACAGTTAATGACTTTCTAAGGGACTCAAAACAGATAAAAAGTCTTTTAGGGCCATGATACACCAAGCCGATGGTTGGCCAACGTCGGGCCGTCTGTGAGAGTCTGTTGGGCTAGTTTTTGTAGTGTGTTCTACTGGTCGGCTCTAGTCAGGCTCTCATCGCCAGAAGTCTGCCTGATTCAGCATGTTGAATCAGCGTCAGAGCCGACGGTGAGAGAGAGCACTCTGATTGGCTGTTCAGTTTAGAGAGTGAAATATTTTCATAACAACATGAGCCGAATGGAATAAAGAAAGTGATTGATATTCAAAATGGTAAGCAAGCACCTGCCTTGTTTATGGTTAGTATATCTGCAGTCCTAGTTTCGCTTTCCCTTTTTGAATTACGAATATAGAATATTGATACCTGCTGACACAGACAGTTATTTCCTTACACACAGGCACAGTTGGCAGTCAACTGTAGTCTTTGCGGTGTGTTAAAGTGCAGCTTTTTGGTCCAGATGCAGCCATCACAAGGCAACAACACATTCAACTTTCATTGCCGCTAGTTCTTTGATGTCGGCTTGGTGTCACAGCTTTTTATTAACTTTTGGATCCACTATAGGATATTCTCAGGTTGTTCTTCATATCCTGAGGAGAAAAGACATAACATCACTCTGAAATGCTGACTGAATGACTGTCTATATCTTAGGCCTGAAGTCTCTCTCATGCATTTGGCTGGTTTAAGATGCAAAATGGCTGGTTGCATGTAATGGAAACATTATTCAGATGTATGGTCACAATTACAGCCTCACTGAGGACATTGCCCTTTCTCACTCCGTTCCTCCTTCCCATCTGCTCCAAACAGACTGTTTCCACAGATACCATAATCAACATCCGCAAAGCCCTTCAGCCTGGACCACAGGGGCTTCATTCTCAA
This sequence comes from Rhinogobio ventralis, assembly GCA_039654625.1. Lineage (NCBI taxonomy): Eukaryota > Metazoa > Chordata > Actinopteri > Cypriniformes > Gobionidae > Rhinogobio > Rhinogobio ventralis. The sequence goes on from CM077193.1 coordinate 39,616,760, forward strand.
TTCTGAGAGGTTGCATGTGTTTGTTTGTACATGCAACACAGATGACACTTGTTGAATAACTCTTTTTCCACTTGGTTTAAAACTGACTGGATGCGTGTACCACCTCAGACCTGAAATTCTGCAGCAAATCCAATAAACCTTCTGTGCGAGTCTAAATGAAATCGGTGTACAGTATGTTCTCCAGGTGCATTGGTGTAGGAGAGAAGTGATGTAGCCTGACCTTCCATTAGTTCATTAAACTCAAAACAAACACAGCCTTTTTCCACCCTAAAATCCAATCTGCTGCATATACTCCACTGGAAAAAGCCTGGTAACCCTCATAGCAGGTATGTTTTATGGCAGGATATGTAACACTATTGCACAAAAAGAACAAATTCGCATAGTTGGCAGGCATACACGAGTGCCCCCTTGGCAATAAAACAAACTCACACGCACCTTCTTACCTCATAAGCTGCCAAAGTGCTCAAAACTTCCACAGTTCCCTGCGAGGAAGACCGGGAAACCAAAATAAAATGAGATGGAAGAAAATAAAAGAGCATTCACCCACTATCCTCCACTAAATCTGTTTAAAGGGTACCCGGGGCCATGATGTAATGATACTTCAAACGTGCGCATTCACTCTCAGATCTTGTTGCATTATTTAGAGAACCCAACCCAGAGTGAAGAACTTTTGTCAAACTGTTGGCGTCAGCTGGTGCACACACCACATGGACCTCACTGAACCTCCATCCTTCGTTCTCTCTCTCTCCCTTCCTGTATGCCCACCCAGTCTCATTCTCCCACTCTTTCTTTCCTATCCCTTGAGCTCATGTTCTCCTTGGAGGCTTGATAAAAATAAGTGCAACCACACCTATGTTCCATCAGACCTGTGTGTGTGTGTGTGTGTGCGTGTGTGCATGAGTGCTTGTTTGGCTTGGGCATGAGCACTGACTTGCTCCCTAGTGATCGTGAAATAAAGTTCACAAAGGGACCTTTATGGAGGGTTGAACAGTCCTACGTGACAAATCCCTTTCGGTCTCCCCATTCCTTTAATCTCCCTCAGGAGTGACCACTCCTTACATGCCATGCGAATAATAAGAATTTCCGTACCCATTCTTCAAATGGGACCTGGTGGAAAATATGGTTGAGGAGGTGAATGTTAGGGGGAACTTTCTGCCTGAGACATTTGTGTTTATAAAAACACCCAACATGAGTAGTGAGGGCAGAGGCTACAGCAAACAAACTGTGAATCCTTTCCAGTTACTCCTTTTCAAGATAAAATATAGTCTGAGTTTTAGCTAGAGGAGGCGAGAAACGCCTTAAATTACAAGACAAGGACTTGAAAATTATAAGTCCCAGGATGGGAATAGTTTTAATACAATAACGGCTTTGAGAGGCAATTCCTAGTTATGCTGTCAGTGTACCGAAAAATGCCTTTGCACTCCCAGGCTCAGAGACCGCAGGAGGGAGGGGTGTCTGTTTGTGTCGGACAGTGATGAAGCAAGTTAGTCTTCACCTCTCCCACTACAATATGTTTGCTAAATTCATCACAAAGACATGTGGGCTGACTCAGAACTACACACAGCATACAATCCAGTATTAAATAGGTTAACACTAAAAAAAGACCAAGTCTAAATCATATGATGTCTCTGAGTGAGGACAAAATTTGCCAAAACTCTGTTATACGTAGGTATTTGTTAATTAGTTGCTAAGGTGTTCAGAGCAGTTTTAGTGCATTGCTATGCAGTTGCTAGGTGGTTTGGGGTGGTTACTTACCAGTGTTGGGCAAGTTACTGAAAATTAGTAATTAGTTACAGTTACTAGTTACTTCTTTTAAAAGTAATTGAATTACTTTACCAATTACTGTATATCAAAAGTAATTAGTTACTAGGGAAAGTAACTTTTAAGTCTGCTTTTTAAATGTAAATATGAACAGTACTGAACAGTCAAACACAAACATAACTTTTAGACCTATTTATTGTAACCAACAGGGCAACAGGCCTATAAAATCAAGCGTCCACCAGCAGCAGCGAGCGTTCCTTCAGTGCAGCTGGGAGAGTTACGGCCTTTTTACACCTGGTCAATTCATTCGTTTTCTCTGATCAGATATCCATCCCATTTTGAAAAGACCAGAAGTAAATGCCTTCCGAAATTCTTTCGAGACGGATTTAAATCCGATCACTCCAACAGACCAATTCAGGAGGTGGTCTGGGACGCATTTCAGGCGAAACTGGACAAGTGTAAATGCATCTGGTTGTTTAAACCACATATGTAAATTTTACTCCTGGCAAATTGTTAAAAACATAAACGTGTGAGAGTGTGTTATAGGCTATATGTTGTAGTCAGATATGTAGCCTACGGCGCTACTGCAACACGCGTCGCCGCAAATGAGTAAAGCATGCCAACACGCAAACGGCCGTAAGTGAAACTGAAAGTAAGTTTTAGATGCTCAAAAACACAAATAATCTTCAATAAAACTAATAAGACTAAATGATCTCCGTTAAATGTGCATATAGCGCCAGGAATTGAAGATCGGATTTATATTCATTTTGCGGAGAGATGTAAGGTAAAACAACCTGCATGTTTTTTTTTTTTATTTGTTTAGATTGTGTAGCCCGTTTCGTTTGCGAGCGCCTATAAGATCAGCCTAACCTCAACTTATCAAAAATGCGTTTTTACTGTGGTGGTGGTGGTGGTAGGCTAAACGTTTAAACTAACATTGTGATATGCTTGAAGTGTTTGATATCTATGGATTTTATTATAGGCAAGACAAGTCAAGTGTTGATTTGAGAGACTAAAGTGTTGGATTAACTCCCTGTCGGCCGCTGGCCGCTTGGTCGTCACTTTAAAAAATAAAAAAAAACTTTAAATTTAACAAAAAAAAATGCTCCAAACATTTTTCTAAATGAGCTTAATAAAGAAACTGAACGAAATATAACTACTTTGACATAAAAAACTAAACTGAACTATTTTAAATGGCTGCAACAATGTGTAATAGGGAGGATAAAAAAAAAAACAGGGGCCGGGCTAGGGCCTAGATTTGAGCTTCTTGTCTGCAAGCGTTCATTTTTCACAAAAGAGAGTAACGCGAGTAACGAACTCAGTTAAATTTCAGTAATTGTAATTGCATTACTTGATAAAAAAAACAAAAAACAAAATAATAATAATAATAATAATAATATATATATATATATATTTAGTTACATGCACGTTATCGTTATGTAGAGCATTACTCCCAACACTGTTACTTACTGGCCCAAGTCACGTCACCCACACGTCTCTATATTTCCCCCCCATTTTGCCATTCACCAGGCATATTTAATGCCCAACAAGTAAAACAAATTTTGCAGTTAACCCTTAAAGGTGCAGTGTGTGAATTTTAGCAGCATCTAGCGGTGAGGTTTGGAATTGCAATTGCCCCACCGCTCCCCTCCCTTCCGAAGCACATCGAGAAGCTACAGTGGCCGACACAGGACAAAAATGTCGTAGAGAGCAAAGACTTGTAGAGAAGTTTGTCCGTTTAGGGCTACTGTAGAAACATGACCGCGCAAAATGGCGATTTCACTGTAAGAGGACATGCAGTGTATGAAGATTGAAATGGCTCATTATAAAGGTAATAAAAACATAACGGTACATTATGTAAGGTATTTATGCTCCACTGAAAACATTGTTGTGCATATTATATTGCATTTCTGTCAATAGATCAATTCTCCACACTGCACCTTTAAATGAATGAATGTTTGGCTAATCATTATTACATATTCGGGTCTTTGATTCGTTTGCTAATCTATATCTATCTATCTATCTATCTATCTATCTATCTATCTGGAGGGATCTCTACCTGATAATATAAAACTCTCCTGATATTAGAGTAACAATTACAGAAGAATAAAATAAAGCATATTTGTTACCTTTTGGGGCTTGGAAGGGTTCAGTTTGAGCAGACGTTTTATACCATCGTCACTGTCCTCGTCAAAGCTCATTTCCCAGTACATTCAGCATCTGGCTGTACTTTTTTATAACATCTTCAAATTCAATATTTTGATAGCTGCCAGCTTCTTCATTAGATCCACCATCACCACACTAATATTTGATTGCTTTCAGTACTTGCTCTGCAGTAAATCACTGAGCCATTTCCAGTTTTGCTGATGATTCTTCCTATTCTTTTGTTTTCTGCCTGCTGTAACTATGAGTGAAACATCACTTCATCGTGTATCAGACATTGCCCTCTTGTGAAATAAAGGTGAATTGCAATTATTCAGTCATCAAAGATTCAACTATTGTCATGCAGAAAAAAATATTTTTTATATACTTTTTAATATACTTATACTGTTACTCAGTGGTTGTTAGCGACCCTATGAAAAATTTACAGCAAAAAAAATAAATGGGAAAACAGGCATTATTTTACAAGTTTATTATTTTTTTCTTGTCATATTGTTTATAATGAATTGATTGAGGAATACTAAGAAGGTTGAGGTCTAACTTTAAAAAATGTATGTGGAGGAGGGTAGTGAATGATGTCCCGGGTCTCTAAAGACCTAAAGTATGGTTTTAAGGGTTAAAGTTGTAATGTAACGAAAGTAGCAACAGATAGTTTTTTCTTTATTGTGACATACATCCAAGTGAAATGGATTTTCAAAAAAAAAAAAGTAGGATGGGGACTTGATTCTATCAATCAGTTTTTGATTGGATGTAGGCAGATCTGAATGCAAGCTTGCAGTGGATTGTAAGAAACGGGAAGAGTTTAAGCAGACTAAACAATTGGAGAAATCCGGTATACAACACCAGAGAGAATACAGAAACATATTTCGTTCACAATAAGATCATTAAGATACATTTAGAAAATAGACAGGGTGAATTTCTATTTTATGCTAAATTTAATTAGTTTTTCCCTTTGTAAATGTATTGCATTCAGTTCCAGAATAATAAATGAAATATATATTTTCCCAATTTCATACAGAAGTCCACTGCTGGCCATTAACTTGCGTAATGCATGCAAAAATCCAACATACAAAGAAAATTCTCATGCGATGGACTTTTGGATAAATTGTTAAACAATGCAAAAGTTTTACCTGTATCAACACATCAGGGATCAGATCGGTTCTCGTATTCATCACGTTAATCAGAGTATGAGGATGAAAAGCAATCTGCAGCAAGTAGAGGGTCTATATGGACCTTGGGCCTCTGCAGCAGTGAAGAATGGACTCCCTGTCTCCCAGTGCCTGCATCAGTCCTGGCGGCATGAGGTCACCCCCTCTATCGCTCTATAAATAACAGGGCGTCGCTCTTTGCCAGTCTGGCTCACTGCCCGCCATTATGCCACAGCTGGCCAGAAGAACAGTCCGCCTGAGCTGCCTAGAAACCAGAAGGGTCTTACCAAGCATTGCCTATCCCACAACAGGCAAAGAAACACAGGGAACACAGTTGCCCGTTTTATGGAAAACACTTGGACGCTGGCTGCAAAGTGAAATGCAGACAGAGAGAGTGAACATGAGAAGAGTGCAGAACAGACATATCAAGCTGTATTTTACAACATGATGTTCCATAAAAGAGCAATACTATTTCATTTTGACTGACACTAATCAGGGAGGGTTCAGTCTTTGAATAAACTCATTTGTAAGGAAACCTGTAATAACATTTTTCACAAGACCTACAATATATGTTTGGACACCATCATTTCTCAGCTGTAATTCACAACTTTTTCCAGCGAACCCTTTCGCGGAGGAGGGTTGTCCAAGAACACTACTCTAAAACAAGTGCTGCTTTATCAATGCCTGTAATGGTTTCCCCAGTCAGAAAACCACGAACAGAGAGCAAGCAGCCAGAGGTACACAGCACAGAAACAGCCCCAGAGTATAAGGGTGACCTGTGCCTATATGACTTATTACTATAAATCCTGTGCCAAAACATCACATATATAGTCCTTCAACAGCTGATTTGAAACAATGTCTCTGATCTCTCTGGGAAAGGATGCACACACTTAAAATGTGGCCATGAAAAAATGGAAAAAAAGGTGTGGATAATGAGGAAGTGTGTGAGATGAAGACATCCAAGGCAGATCTAGGAAGTGTGGTGAACATGGGTTTTGGCTCTTTTTACCTCTACAGTTATCCTGACGGAAAAAACAACAGACATCACAGCAGCTGGAACGAGGAAAGAGTTGAAAATAAGTCACATGTATGTGTGGGAATGCATACGCACCAAAAGAAAAAAAAATGGGTACAGCCATTGAGGAGGACAGAGAAAGGACTATATTCCTACTAAAGTTTTACTTATAAGTTACATTTTAAATGAGACTGAGCCAAATGGAAATTTAGACTTAAGTACGTATGTGTACAGTTAAGTTAAGAATTAGTCAATGCAATGTCCAATAAAATCAAAACTGGAATAAACACTTGTCCTGAGCTATTATAGCATGGAGTGAAACTTAAGACCTCAGGCAAACTATAACCATGCCATGTATTTATCATTAAGCGTATTTCCTTGCCTGAAACATAATAATGTTCCCAACTGGCTCACTGCATAGCAATTTGTTCCCCTGCAAGTGTTTATACATATTCAATGTGAAAATTAATACCAAATGCCAAAATCTAGGGGGAATACAATTCAGAACATCCATTCAAAAAACACAAACATGCCCAGACGCACATACAGTATATATACACACACACAGTCAGCTATCCCAGGCTTTGCTTTCATTCCACAGCAATCAAAAGCAGAGTCAGTGGGTCACTCTGGAAACCCCATTGTGCCCAGAATCTGCCATTGGCCTCCACAAGACGAGGCCTAACAGCTGCCATTCCCACCCAAATCCTCTTCAGGAAACTTCACCATCTCATTCCAGGAAACTTAAAACTCCTTGGTGTGATTCCTTATGTCTCCACAAGACCTTCCATATATGATTGTAGCTTTATGTTTTTTACAAACAAGTCAGAAAGCTTTAAAAAAAACTTCTTTTTTTTTCATAACACAATGTAAAAAATTCCCCATACATTAAAAGTGATATAATTTGAAAATAATTATATTTTAAAAGTATAAATAATTTATTTGTTAAATAACTATTTTTTGTAAAACAAGGTAATTTACTTTACTTGTATATACCATTTTGCTGTAAAATATTTAGATATAAAAATCTGTCATTGGTTAACCATAAGTTATGTTACCATAAAAAAAAAATAGACTGTTACATACAATTACTAAAAATGTTTTACAGTGCATATGCGGTAAGTGGTAACGTGGTAAAAAGTAGTGATAGACCGAAATCAGCCAATACAAGACAAAAAAAAAAGGATAAAATGTTTGCCAATTTGAGATAATAATGCACAATTGGCAAATTAACAGAAGTTCTCCCTTGTCCATGGATTGAAATTTTTTTTTTTCAGATATCTTTTGTTAAATTTGAATAAATATTGTGTAAAATAATTGGAAAAAAAATTCTCTCATTTGCTACCATTAACAAAGTAATTTTGATTGTGCTAAAAAAGGTAATTTCTAGGTAATTTTGCTGGACATAATTTTTGACTAACGTAATATCTTCTCATTGATGGAGGCATTTAAGCTACACAACAAGAGTTGATGAGCAGTTGTATTCAAAGCTCTGTAAGCTGGTGGTCAGTGAATGTATTCAAGCACCCAGACTTGCGTTGCAGTCTTCTGCTGCTCATAAAAGAGAGAAGAATGAGGTTGCGAGCCCTGAGTAACCCCCTCCTCTGCAGCACTGCCTTTGTCTAGTGTTGGACAAGGATTTGAGCCTCCAGTCAACAACACAACCCAACTGACTGACTGTCTGACTGACATATGCAAGTTTCTTTTATCCATCCCCCCACACACACAAACTCAGTTTATCTGGAGCTAAGAAAACACCTCTCAGCACTACAGCAAAGCAGAAACAAAGCTCCCCCACTAAGAACAAAAGGCTTATCAGAAAGTTTTCCTTCAGTATCTGAGGTCACCGGGACCGGTGAAGGCTGGGACACCTCTGTCCTTGAGCTGGCCTGATCTCATAAATAGGGAGGAGATGGGAGTGAAGGATCCGGACCACAGGAAGGGAGATTTGGCTCCAAGTAAGAGTTAAGACTTTGGAACACAGGCGAACCTGGAAAAGTGACATACTTGGATGCATTCAAGGTCAGAGTGGGTGAGAATATCGTTAAGCTCCTTCATTTATGAGGATAGACAGAAGAGTGGGGGTGGAGGGAGAAAGAGAGAGAGGCTGAGAGAGAAAAGGTGGGTGAGACAGCGTGAGTGAGAGGGTGACAAAGGCTTCATTCAAGGCTCTGGCTGGGGGAAAATGAGAGAGTGCTACCTCAGTGTGCTGAGCTAAGGCTGCGGCCCGACTGAGTCTAAAGTTCCATTGTGCTCTGGGACTTTTAAAGGTGTGACACACAGCCATAGGTCACCACTGCAACTGAATCAACAGCCAGTGACCTATATTCATAGGAGAGGCTTTTTGGTTGACAAACTACTTACCAAAGAAATGTAGTGGCCAACAAATAACAATTAAGAAAAAGTGCAAATATAAAAAAGTAGAGAGAAACACATCAAGAATCATTTAGTCCATCACACACAAGATGTACAGAGCATGTTTTGTTTCAAGGAGACTCATGAGGAAGAAATGCCTTTCTGTGGAGAATTGCTTTATCACATTCCTCAATTTGTTTGCCTTCACAGTCTTAACCGCCAAATGCTGTTTGCACCTTTCCTTCTGAAACCATTAAAACAGCACAACAACACCTAATTCGAAGTCAAAACAGGCTAAACATTCACAGAACATCACTGCAAACAAAGATCAGCTCATTAACCTGGCTACGTGATTACAACTGTCATTGTTCAAAAATGTCCTAATTAAAAATGTCCTTGCTGAAGAAATTACACGCCTAACATGTAAACAACTACAATTCGTTTCCAAGAAACGATTTAAAAGGATAGTTCATCCAAAAATGGAAAAGTCTGAAAAATCATTTAGTTACCCTAATGTTGTGCCAAATGCTTTCTTGTAGCTCTCAAGTTTCATTTGAGTTCACATACATTCAAATATGGCATGTTGTAAACAGTTATGAGAGAACAATAACCAGTGCTGCTTAGCACCACTGACATCTCGCCTGGCACATCTGGAAACATCATATTTAAATGTACATGAAGGCAAATATTAGATATAATAATGCTGAAAATTGAACATTGAATAATTTAATTCAAAATGATCATATGGCTTCAGATGACTTGGGAATAGCACAAGTTTTTATGGTGCTTTTTTATATTTTTATATTTTATATTTTTTATCAGTCCCCATTCACATTAATTGTACATAAAACAGTGTTGTTATTGTTAACTTTAGGAATGCTCCGATCAGGATTTTTGCAATACTGACTACGGATTTCTTGTCATCATGATCGGCCGATACCAATGCAGATAATTCAAGCTTTATATAATTGATATGCAAGCTGTCTGCTGGCTGTCACTATTAACCCCTTACACCCTGAAGGCATTTTAAATTATTTCACGCGATTTCAAGTGGCATATTTAAAAGTAATGGCTAACTTTTAGTAACCCTACAAAAAAACAAGGTATCATCAATTATGGTTTTTATTGGAATTTTTTTTTTTTTAAGAAAATAGAATTTTATCATGTTTGGGGGTACTTATGTTACAACACTGCTGAGAAATTCCCAGAAAAAGTGATGCAATTTATTGATTTACGTGCTCGACATGATGACTACTATTAAAAAGTATATTTAAAGTCATAAAATCAATCCGATCCAAGCATGCTCCAACTGTAAAACAGTGTCTGATTGGTCTCTACACATTGTCCATACCCACCATAACCGAGATCTAGGTTTAACTTTCAAATGACGTTGGAAAACACCATCATGACTGCAATGCACGAGATCGGATCCCGGAAGTCCAATAGTTTTAGCCACGCAGCGTGTCATGTCACACTGTGAGGATCTACGCATCAAATTCTGTTGTGTGGGCTTTAAAAAGACACATTGCTTATGGCACAAAAGCCTCATCTGTATACCGTTTACATGCGCATCGGTGGCAACTTTTTAAGGGTTTACCTCATCAAACTGCGATCGGTTCGTGAGATCGGCCAAATTTAGAGACTTCCGATTGAGTCTGTTTTACAGAGATTTTCGGCTGATACCGTTCTGCGGCCGATTGATCAGAGCATCCCTAGCTAAAACTATTTTAAAAATCTGTTTAGATTAGATTTTAGATTACTTTAGATATTAATTTAAACTTAATTTAAGCTAAGTGAAAAATAGAAATGTTGCTTTGGCAACTATCTGAGAAAAAAAAGTTGAAATACTAAAATGACTAAAACTGAAATCAAAATGAATTATTGCTAAATAGGGAAAAAGCTAATGACAATATAAATAATGCTAAAATAGCACTGCATTAGGTGAGTAAATAATACAAGTATTTCTATTTTTGAGTGTACTATACCTTTAAAACGGTCATAGTTTTAAAATATCCTACTAACAAATCATTACTAAACGAAGTGTTTCCAAAAAGTCTTACTACAAACCTTACTTACTATAAACACAGTGGCTGACTAATTGAACACAGAAACCTCTGATATTACATTACCAGGCACATAAGCACACATATCAAAACCGAATTAGACCACATTAATTGGCATTCATACTGGAAACCCAACACTCATCCAGAGTCAGTATTAACACACCACTAATCACATACATGACACCCAGATCAACAACCTGCCTTTATTGTTCAGTTATGTGATCACACTCTTAACTCAGTACAGCTTATTCGACTCACTTAAAAATCCATTCTTAAAATGATCAGGACAACATACATTACCGCTGGTGGACATTTCCACAAACATCCCAAAGTGATCAATCATGCTTTAGACGTGCACTGGGAAAACCTCCACCTTTTGATGCACGTCCAGAAACAGCAGTGTGTGTGCTCTCATAACAAGGTCTCTCTCCTCTAGAGGTGAGAAGCCATTTTTGAAGTACAGCCAAGAAGAAGCCTCCTGACGGGCAGATATTGTCTTTGTTTTAACAAAGTTCAACAAGAGGCAAATTAAAGAAACATCAAACCACTTCACAGTACACATGGCAATAAATTACTTTGGTGAGTTAGGTTGTTATTAGAGCAATGGAAGTGTGCATGTACGCAAATATTGGAGGTACGATCCGTAATCTGAAAATGCACAAATCTGGAAGTCCGACATGCTCAACGTCACCCCATTGCTCTGAGATTGCTTTATTATAGCCTCAATTGCAAATATTGAGCGTATAGCAGGCCTCGTTTCCGAAAAAGACAATGGTGGATGTCAGAGAATCAGCAACCTTTGGACCAAAGATATCTTGGATTGATCCATCACTGTCATAGCAGACAGGAGAGGGTGCATGGTGAGAGGAGGGGCATAATGATGCCTCAATTTAGGACCTGTCATTCCTCAGTTTCCTGCCATTTATGAATAGGGCCATAGTGAGTCTTTTGAGGTCGTAATGTGTGTGAAGTGACCTTGTCCCCTCAGCTAACCTCCTCCACACACATGAACCTCCCTCCCCCAGACTCACCTCCCTGGGAGCAAAGAGGACTTTGGAGTGGTTTTGACGGCTGGTTGAGCCCAAATGTTAGATACAAGTTTGGCAGACAAACTTTTGGTGGAGTGTTTGATGTGGTCATGTCCCCTGCAGTACACAGATGAACTTTGAAAACTGACTCCCTGATTATCATTTACCATGTGTCTTCACAGAAAATCCTGAAAGCACCACAAACTTGCATTTCATCAGGCTGCACTGAGGTTAAACGGTAAGTCTGTAATTATACCAAATTAGGAAAGACAGTCATAATCATCATTTACATACATTCCCATAATCGCGGTTTAAATTAACGATCAATTAATTACTGACCAACCTCTTAAATCCAAAGCGGGGGGCACTACCAAGTTATCACGTTACTTAACAACCACTTGCTTAACCAACACAAAATATGTGTAGTTTTAAAGCTAAGAAGCTTGGAATTACAGTGAATATAGGGAATATGACCATCACTTAACAAGTGCATTTTAAATTTGCTGACATTAGAAGTGCTCTATTTTCATAGCATGAAAATGTGATCTGTAAAATAATCATATATAACAGTCAGATATACTGTCATATATCGTTGAAAGGTCTCAACTAGCAGAATATAACAAGCATATTTGTTTTTTTCATGAAAAAGCACCGCCAACGCACATGTAAACAGTATACACATGACGCTTTTGTACCACGTTTTTGTTTGTAACTTTGCGAAACGTTAGCGAACCATGGTACCTTGTCTTTATATAGAGCAGGTGGTCTCAAATTAGCCCAAACTCAACATAAGACAATGCGTAGATCATGGAGTGACATGACATGCTGCTTGGCTAAAGCTATTGGTACTTCCGGGATCCGATCGCATCATCATTATGACGCAGTGTTTTCCAACGTCACTTGAAAGTTCAACCAATGGAAACTGGCGGTGCGTCTGAAATGGAGTACTGTCTGAGTAGGTACTACATTTGAATTTTAACTTTGCAACCATTTAAAAAGTATGGTCTATATAGTATGAATGTGGGTAGTATGAATGTAATCTGGACGCACCACATCCGCCATTTTGTCATCATCATGTGACTAGCATCAGTTGCGTCGCTTGACTTCTGTTCCTTGACTTCTAAAGTGTCCATCGAATGCGCACTTCAGAATCTCACCAGAAGTAGTAGGTCATCCGGGGACTTTTCGCCTATACTGTTTTTAGAATACTATGCATTTCAAACATACTACTGTGGGCATACTGTTTTTCACATGCTATATAATAGGGAAGTATTCGATGTCGGACACAGCATGGATCTCGGGTATGGTGGGTGGGTATAGTGGGAAGGAATGATGTGTAGAGACCAGTCAGACATTTCGTTACAGCTGGAGCACGATTGGATTAGTTTGATCGCTCAGATTGACAGGTCTTGATTTACCATGTGGCACTGAATATGAGCGCGCACACAACTGGAAGATCATCACTCATCAACCAGGAGCTTATTACTTGTTTATTCTATGTACTTTTATTGATTTATAAATCAGCCTTAATGATGATCTTGCTTAATCAACCATCATTTTTATCGATTCAATTATTATCAACAATTAATCGTTAGCATCCCAAATTCATATTCAGGCCGATTTGTTCATTGACAATTTTGCAGTCCAATCTCACAAATCTTATGTGTAACAATACTTTTGTGTGGGAAAATATTGTGTCAATATTCTCATGCAAAAACTATTTTTTAGTCATGCACTGATATAAAAATCAGCAAAATATTTATTAAATAATTATGGTTGATATAGACAATAAATGGTGATTTAAATGGAAAATTAAATTATTAAAATTAAATTACAATAAAACACTATAAACAACCATCCTAAATGTTTAAATTAATGAATAAAAAATATATATTTAGATTTGCTAAAGATTACATTTAACAGTGTTATAAAATTATTTGTTTTGTTTGTTTAGGCTAACTTTAAGTGAGTGAGTATTAGATGATGGATAATGCTAAAAAAATAAAATAAAATAATGCTACAATACTGTCTGACAACCTGTACACATCAAACGTCCGATAATCAATAGATTGTGTATTACAAATATTTTTTGTTACATTTTTCACATGATTACTTTTGAGAATATTACAACCACCATTTAGGGCAAATTTACATTTAAAGCATATTTAATTATTTCTACTCAACCAAAATCCAAACAATCAAAGAATATTACAATTATTATACAATTTCAATATTATCATATAATATTATGCAGAAATCACTAGACAATGGCTTGTTACCAAAATGTTGGTAAAAAATAAGCTTATAACTAAGTGAGTGTGCAGTTATATTTTTTCGTTATTTTCCTTATAACATCATATTGCCGGGTGTCTACTTCACTACAACCATTCCTATTTAACCATTCACTCAGAGAACAAACACACAACGAACACACATGCCTCACTGATTAGAAGTCTTGTCACTCCTAGCTCGGTTAAGAGACCATGTGGAAACACTGGTGAGTGTTTGTGGTGGAGGGGCTCAGGCAATAAGACCCCAATATCTCTCCCACCATCAAAGCCTCCCTGCCCAAGGCAAAGGCAACGGGAGCCAAGCTCACATTCCTGTCACATATCAGATCCTTCCCACACCCCTAACCAGCTGTGGACTTCACCACAATCAACACATCGTTCAAAACAAACAGCCTTTTATCAAATAATCAAAGAAACAATATATTTACTCTATTAAATCCAATTGCAATAACAGTGGGAAAAGGAAGCATTACCTCTCTGATTGAGGACTGATGAGTTTCACGCAGCAATCCAAAACTGATATGATTTGAATTTGGGAAGTTATCCAGAAACAGAAGTATGGCGTTACTGTACAACAGAAATGGGGAAGTAATCCTACTTTAAACAAAGAGATCACTTTAAACATAGGGATGATAAAAATGGAAGTAGAAGTGGAAAAAATGGCTCCAAATAGACCTCAAGAGTCAGGTTCTGGAATTTAAAAAAATCCCATTGATTTTCTTAATAGAGCAACTAATTTTTATCCATAAATGCATAAACGATTCTAGACAGACCTACCATGACCTTTAAGGTTGTTAATAGTATATGCTTCTGTAGATGAAACAATATGTTAAATTAAATTAAATTATAAAATATAAAGAATTACATCACTCCTTAATTTTTTGCAATAGTTTAAATATATTGTATTTTATACTTGTCTAAAAATAATTGTAAAATATAACTTGTTTTTTATTAGATCATTAGCTGTGTTTCATGGGATGAGTAGTTCATTCATCATAAAATAATTTAAAATACAAGAACACATAGCCTTTGTGATTTTTTCCCCGCTATTTTTTGGCTTTGAATCAAAGTTTATAAATGTTGCGTTTCATCTCAAAGCTGTTTGGTTTGGTGCATGGGTTAAAACTGATATGCCTATGGAAAGAATAAATATACTAATAAAATAAAAATACTTCCGGAACTAAGCTGTTGGGGAAAAAAAAACAAAAAAACAAGCGGTATGTATTCTGCTCTACAGCAAGTTGAAACTGCCAGCAAACTTAAAACATAAACATTTTGACCCAGTAAAACATTTCCATCTCTCGGTCCAAAATTTTCTTTCTTTCACCTCAAAACTCCAGCGCTTGAGAATAAGTTCCACTGACCGATTAGGAGTGGGAAGAGAGGGATGATTGGAGTGCCATGTGGTCTATATAAACTTCACAGCAGAAAAAGAGAAATGCAAGGAAATGCGCAATGTTTCCATCTCCACTTTAACAGGAGAACAAAAAAGAGAGGGAATGTGAGGGAGGGATGATTAACAAAGTGGTGAGGGGGAAAAGCAGCAACAATGAGGTTTTTATACATAAATCAGCCTGTTCCTCATGTTCAATCAATGCCAATTTCAATGCAAAAGCCTTTGAGGATTTTTTGGGGTTCCACAGGCACAAATGTGGAAAATAACCAAGCATTCTTTGTAAACAAATGGTTTACATGCATTTTTCACCACAATTTTGAAAATCAGTCTGGCAATGTTTTGTCACACAGGGAACAAGTTGCTTTGAAACCCTAAAGATGTTCAGCTCAAAATTAAGTTACAATGGGATGCAAGACCAAGTTTGTTAATATTAAATTCCATATGAGTCCATTTAACTTCCAACATTCAGACTTTTATGTAGCCTGGAGATGCCTAGTATCCTGGCTGAGATGCCTGGCTGAGGTCACGATGACCCGTCACGGGATTTTAATTTGAGCACATGTTGAACACCTGGGGGGTGGGGGTCTGGGGGGTGGTGGGGGGTTGGTATTGGGTCTGGCCTTGGGCACCAGGTCCTTATGTTTGCTGTTTGAGATAAATGTCTACTGAGACCACTGGAGGGGGGTTCAAAATAATGCCCTCAGGGCGCAAAGATGGAAGACAGGATCAGAGGGCAAGAGATTCCATAAGAAAAAAAGAGAGATAGACATGCAGGTTGTGCTTTGCCTCCAAATCAGATGGAAAAACTATCAGTGTGAGTGGCAGCGACTGGAGCCATGTACCCCAGAAGGTTCATGCAAACAGAGATAAACAATGAAATCCAACACTGATGAAGCCTCTGTAAATCATATTTATGATGACATCCAAATAAAGTCCTCAAAATCGAGTGATGCAGGTAGACAGAGACGCATACAGAATCAGATACAGGGACTGTGTGTCAAACAAAGCATGTGTTTCAGGTTAAGCAGTTAACAAGTCCAGCCAGCCAGTGAATATGAGGTTATCAGATTGGCCATGAGCCAACCTCCAGTAAACCAAGAGTTGACACTTACAGAGAACTAACCAGCCTGCTACAAAACTTCAAAAGAAACTACTCAATATTACAATAAAACAACACTGACACCTTAGAAACATATTGGTAATGCATGAATCTCTGCCAGAATGGCAAAGGCAAACACTGAGTTTTATCTCAGAATCACTAAGACAATGTTCATTTTGAATGCATTTTGATCCTGCCGCCGATTCATTGAGAAACAATGATCAAATGACATGTAAATGTCAAAAGCCTGGGAGCGATAAAAGGGACAATATCACTGCTGCGTTCCAAGTGTAAAGCACTTTAAATTAAACACAGCAGAAGAAAAGACATTTTACCAACTACACAGCCAAACCGGACTCAACACACATTACAAGTTATCAAGATGTTTTGAGCACCAGAATAAACAACTGTAAACTCCTTCTAAGACATGCTGAAAAGGCACAAATCAAATTAATTTCTTCCCTCTGTCAGACAAAAAAATACCAGCCTACCCCTCATGATCCCCACCCCCTCCTCCCCACTGACTCAGGGGGCAGAGTCTGGGAATGTGATCTCTGGGGGTCTTGCCATCTTCATTTAAGAAAAATAAATCAACACTTGTTGGTCAAATGCCGCTGGAGAGGAAGTGGGGGTGGAAGGAGAAGGAATAAAACATGATTCCCTACCTCTGTGTGAGGAAAAAAAAGTTGGAAGAAATGTAGTCAGAGGTGGGTTCAATTAAAAAGCATGAACTATTAAGTATTTTTTGGATAAAGTTGCTTTTTTCAATAATTACACAGTGTATTTTAGCTCATTTTTTATGATTACTGATCATTGTGTTTAAAAAAAATATTGAACATGAATAATTTCTGATCTGCCTTGGGCTCATACATATAAAGGGTTTTTATCTAAATTACTGCACAGAAGTACCACATCCCAGTTGGTTTTAAACACTAAAGATAAAGTAAATGAGCTGATGACACAAAGCAGCAAAGAACTATAATATTCTTATTATAAGAAAACCTATAATAAAAAAAAATAATGTAAAAAAATTCTACAGAGCAAGACAGGCGATGTATACAATTTAATGCAAATAGGATGTGCACTAAATGTATATAGCCTACATTTACGCTTATTTCACAAAATGTTCACACAAAATTCACTGTAAAATATTTGAAAGCACAAATCCTTTGAGACAGCTGTCAGTAGATTTTGGATCTTTGCTAGTTGGAATGACCACTTTGTCCAGGATGTACACGAAATGTATACATTTATGTGTATTTCACAAAATGTTCACACAAATTGTAAAATATTTAAAAACACAAATCCTTTGATATAGTTATCATAACTTTTTTTTAAAATCTGATTACACTGGATGAATTGAGCACTTCAACCAGGCCAATTATTCGGACGCTCACTGTTTGGCAAATTAATCAGATTTGCCAATTTATTTGGTCTATCAAAACTCATGATAATGAATAATATATGCAGATCTTCATCTATGTTCAATGAGCCACTAAATTGTTGTATAAATGCGACTCTTATGCAAACATTGATTTTTCATTCCTTTCTTTGGGTTTCCATGGATCTTGAAAGTCAATGATTCACAGATCTCATGAGATTCATGATCTGTCATTTGTGGAAATAACAGATTAAACACGAGCATTAAGGATATCATGTCCATTTCCTTGCCACCAAGTTTTTACAAAGTTCCCAAACATCCATCAATGCACCGTTACATTTCACCCAAGCATAAACAGTGAGTTTAAACTTTCAGCACAATGTACCTAAGTGTTAGAATATAATCAATGAGGCACACACAAGCATGTAGTATGAGTTTCTAAGACTTTGTAAACTCCAGTCTTACTTTAGTAATGATGAGTGGCTCGCCGTGCTCCAGCCCTCCTTTCAGAGTGAATCCCCATGGAGCACCTCCGTTCAGTTGCACATGGATGTGCTGGAAAGACACCAGCTGCTCTACGGTCTCCATCATGACTTCTGTGCTTTCAGCTCCGTCCGATCGCCATGCAATCACGATGCAACCTCATCACGACAACCGGAGACTCCAGGCATGAGGGGACAGGCGGTGGGTTGGCCAGTGATGGGCTTTCCATGGACTCTTAGCGGAGGAAGTGCTTGAGACTGAAGAGTAGATTTGAGTGCCAGATGAAATGGCCAATTAGGAGAACGCTTCGCTCTAACTGACCAATGAAATTATACCAAGGGCAGGGACTTTATCGACCGCTGTATTGTCCATTGTGCGACTGTCTGGGAAAACTCAGGAAAGTTGGCCATTATCAACTTTTGGGTCATAACTTTCAAACTACAACAGCGATAATTTACATGAAAACTGCGCTGGACAGGAACATTCAAATGGGTTGTCAAGTAAGCGTCAGCGAACTGATATGTTACCCAATCGTGAGATTTTTATGCAGACAACAGCTTAAAAGACAATTAAATGACCAATTGACTTAAATTGCTCTCCCATTAAGCTATGTCGAGCTTTAATATTTTTAACTCTGTTATTTCTGTTATGTGAGCTATAAATGTATTGTCTCTTTAACACGAGGAGTGGAAAAAAATAGCAAATGCAAGAATGTAAAGCTATAGAAAAAAATGAAAGAGATGGCAAGCACTTCAAATTAAAGTACATGCAACCTAAATAGATGGTAATTATAATATAAAATATAGCCTAACCCTTTTGCTAAAATATACAATAACACAATGACATGAAAAGTCCACTTGAGGGAGCTGTTGTCTGACACGATGTTATTTAAGTCTGGACATGAGAATTCATACACAAGCTGTATTTTAACCATGGGTTCAGGGTGAGCAACTTTTTTTTACCAATCATTTCGACATTGATCGACTATTTCCTTATCCATTCAGCTATGTGATTAACAGAAGTTCAGTGATGTCCAATTTGTCATGTTGTTAGAACATCTGCTTTGAGCTATTAAGATGGAAATCCAAATGATCAGAGATTGCAAAAACATGTCTAAATCAATTACCTGTCAAACACATAGAGAGGAGAGAGAATATACTAACACAAACTCTCACACACATGCTTGGAAAAAATCCAACTGTGTTGCAATATGGAACTATAGTGATATACAATTCCCAGAACCTTCAAAAGTAGTTTCTCTTTCGAATTAAAGGGATAGTTCACCCAAAAATGAAAATTCTGTCATCATTTACTCACCCTCAAGTTGTTACAAACCTGTATGAATTTCTTGTTTGTAACCAAGCAGATCTCGGCCCCCATTGACTACCATAGTATTTTTCCCCCACTATGGCAGTCAGTGGCTGCCGAGATCTGCTTGGTTACAAATATTTGGAAGAATGTTTGTAACCAAGCAGATCTCGGCAGCCATTGACTGCCATAGTGGGGGAAAATACTAGCTATACTTAATAGCCAAAAATATACACAACATTTTTTGCAGGGTTTTTTGGGGGAGGGAAAGAGCTTTCTGGCTCTGGAATTAGGAGGTGCTGCAGTTTACAGCAAAGAGATTTTGTCAATGTGCTCCCCATCATCTTTCTGGCAGTGACAGAGACCTTCATGCAGGGTACCAATCTGAACACATACTAGAGCACAATACTGATTATCACATTAACAATCTCTCTGAGACTCAATGGCCCAGTTTCACAGACAGGGTTTAGAAGTCTGCTTTAGTTCAATTAGGACATTTAAGTAGCTTTTATAAATGTGTCTTTGAAAAAAACATTACTGGTTTGATTCTTGAGACAAAACAATGGCAGTGACATAACAATGGCATCAGACACCAGATATATATTTTTTTACTAGTGGGTGCAGGACACTATAGTTAATTTCTGTAAGTGAGGATAGCAAAATAAAGTAAACTGTGACATAGCTTATTATACCCAAAAATTCTTCATACAGTGGACTACCGGTAAACTGATAAAATATTTGGGACCAAAATTATTCAGACACTTTGACCTTTTTTTACATTGCTAATGCGACTTTTTACACCACAGACTGAACAAAAGTAAGCATTGCTTGGTAATTGGTTAACCTAAATTGGTATTATCTAATTGTGTACTTATATTTAATAGCTGAAAATAAACGATCTAATCCACTCATTTCAACATAAGTGTGCTCACTTTAACGCAACTCTCATACACATGAATGCACATCCATATGAGACAGCTGAACGCACATGCAAGCACAAGCCCCCTTTACGTCGAATAATACACTTGAGCACACATATAGTGTACATTTATGCATGACAGCACCCACGCATCAGCTCAGCTCTATTCTGGTCATCTAAATGCCTCTCATTTGACAATGATGTCTCAAAATTAGTTGGCATAAGAACAATATATAGAGTTTTTTGGTGCCATTTTTTTCATTCTCTTTCCCACTGTCACCTTAAACATAGGTCTGAATTTCTCACTTGACCCTTCTTCTCCTTTCTTGGGCATTTAGTGTACAAGAGCAATGGGGTCAAAATCTGCCTGTCACCATGGCAATAAACCGCTCCATTCATGCAAGCAGCTTGTCATCTCCATAGTAATGATCTGACTCTGACAGATTACTGTGCCTTAAATTCACACTCGCACAGGCAGTTATATGGCCACATACTTCTAATATGCTGAGCCAGGGGAAATTTCTCAGCATCGCTCTTATCTCTGCTCTCACACATTCCTATCGCTTAGTGGCAATATTTCTTCCCCCATTTTCCATGGGTGACATGATTTGAATTCAATACATTTTGTTTGTTAAAACACAATTTGCTGTAAGACATGCTGTTTTATAAATCAAAGAATGGGACAGTGGATCGTGCTCAATGAATAGCGCAGCATGTTTATGCGAGACAGTTTGTTTAAGAGATTCAATGGTATAAAACAAACAGATACAATATTTGAAGCAATCACAAATTGTACTAATAAAGCTACATGCTTATATCTATATGCAATCATATCAGTATATAAAGTTTGGGGTCAGTAAAATGTTTTATGCTTTTGAAAGAAGTCTCTTATGATCACCAAGGCTGCATTTATTTGATTTAAAAAATCAGTAAAAGAGTAATATTGTTAAATATTATTACAATTTAATAATAACCGTTTTTAATGTTATAATTTATAATTTATTCCTGTAATAGTAAAGCTGAATTTTCAGCATCATTACTCCAGTCTTCAGTGTCACAATCCTACAGAAATTATTCTAATATGCTGATTTGCTGCTCAAGAAACATTTCTTATTATTGCCAATAAAACCGTAAAGCATTTTTTCAAGATTCTGTAGTGAACAGAACGTTCAAAAGAACAACATTTATTTAAAACAGAAAACTTTTGTAACTTTATATATGCCTTTACTGTCACTTTTGATCAATTTAATGTCCCCTTGCTGAATAAAAGCATCAATGTCTAAAAATCTTACTGAGGCATGATTGTTATTATGGTTAAAAGCTATATATAGAACTTACATTAACTGGTGGGATTATTTAAAATATATTTGTCACTGCAGACTATACCAGGCATATAATAAATTAAAATAAATAATGTATGTCTTCTTGGTTGTCTGAATTGTGGCTGAATGAATAACATGCACTGTGCTTTCAGTGTGTGTGTGTGTGTGTGTGTGTGTAAGCGGTGCTAAAATGCGGTAAGAGTGCATATCAGTAGCCTTTATATTAGAAAGCCACCAGCTATATCAGATCAGTCAACTATGTTTGTCATTCCTCACTTGCTGTACATAAATAAAGGAAGTATAAATGCAGAAGGAACATGTCAGAACAGCCAAAGTAAAACATTAACAATTTAATTTCAATATATCAATTTAGCCTTCACAATAAATTGAAATACAGAAGTGTCTCTTGCTGAAAGTCACTCCCCCTCCTGTCACAACCGAGCTTGTAAGCGAGTGTCGCACTGCATAACACTGAGCCATGCACGAGGAGACGAGAACCCGTTCTGAGGTCGGTAAGCACAAGCAGATCTCATTCTGTTAGTATCTTGACATCGATTTCTGATAAAAGTTTAAAAAAAAGAAGAAGCAAAAAAATAATTCTACCAAGTTCGTTTTTAGTGATCAAGTTCAATTTAGCAGGCCGTAATATACGCATCGTATTTTCCTGCAAATCTTCCCTAAACTAGCCACAACACTCCCATAGCAATGATTGCGTTCATCTGTCAGCTCTGTCGCACATTCGGTTGATATTAAGAAGCGGTTAATAAAGTGGCTTGGTAAAAATCATAAATTAAACTCTATATATTTTTTGAGGAAGCTTTTATTTACATTTCTAAGATACTGTAGCCTCGTTAGCTTGTTTGCTAGCTAGCCAGACAGAGATACATCACGAGCCATAGAAACATGAAAACACTGGGGTTTTACGCACTTTTGTCCTATGATGTCATGGGCATACGGTTGGTGGTCTATAAAAACACAGGCAATAATAAGTTTCTCTTGATGCAAGGAAATTGCATCAGTGGAAATAAATGGGTAAAGTTAGTTGACATTCAATACTTTTGGAAAGTTGCATGACAGTCTTATTTATATAGCCTGACCAGTATTTATTGAGAGACTACATTAAATATGTGCAATTTAATCAATGTTAAAATACATTTGTCACACTACAGGACCATTAAAATAAGCCAATGAAGTTATGCTGGGCATAACTTTACATTTCCATATATATAAAAATTCATTTTCATATAAATGGTAACCCTAAAAAACATAATTCTAGATATAACATGGTAAAACAACATAATTATTCAGTGAATCTCAACAAGTAATTTTGATGGAGCATATCAGAGAGATAATATGTTCCCATTGCCTACACGTTTTGCATTGACACCTGCACTTTATAAATAAATAAATGTGAGCATGCACACAGAATAGCATTTGAGTCTCACTGTCCTATTAAAGCAAATAAGGCGTAGGATTGTTAGTAGGAACTCACTAGAAACAATTCAGCAGTTAAATACCTACTGGTATTACAATTAAAGGGATATTTAACCCAAACATAAAAATGTGTCATTTTACTTCTGTCATTCCACAATCCAGAAAAGTTGTGTGTGTGTGTGTGTGTGTGTGTGTGTGTGTGTGTGTGTGTGTGTGTGTGTGTGTGTGTACCACAGAAGAAACACAGTTATACAGGTTTGGAATGACATGAGGATGAGTAAATGACAGAATTTCCATCTTTGGTTGAACCATCTCTTTAAACTATTCATATTCTGCCATGTTATAGTGCTAATGAAAGTCTTGATTGATTGTTTTTGTCTTTTACAGTTTTGTGAGTGATTGATGTCACCGAACATAGGTTTGAAAGATGAACCGGGGCCGGGGAGGGAGAAAAAGAATGGCACCAGAAAAATCAAATGCCCTTGAAACTTGTGACAAGGAGATATGTGCAGAGGTTCTCCAGCTCTTCAACAAGGTCATAGGTTATGTTCCCCCTGCTGGAGGAGAATGGACTTTGCCTGACCCAAGTGTGGTGCTCTGTGATCCTCATGCAAGTCACCCACGTTTGCAGGCTCTGAAAAGATCACTAAATGAAGTGAAGAATCAGCTCAGCGATAAAGACCTGTCAGTATGGCACCAGCATACTTGTTTCACCAATCGAGCAGGCACCGTTACAGCCCACCTTCGCTCCACAACCAACGCAGAGCTGTGCACACAGGCTTGGGCCAAGTTCTATGAGATCCTAGGCACTTTTAAACTTCTTCCTGACAATGCGTTGAAGAGTGGCGAGTTGAACTCCATACACTTGTGTGAAGCCCCTGGTGCCTTCATATCAGCTCTGAATCACTTCCTCAAGACGAGTGGCCTACACTGCGACTGGAACTGGGTTGCGAACACTCTTAATCCATACTACGAAGCCAACGGACGTGGTTGCACTATTACAGATGACAGACTCATCGCACACACTCTGCCTTGGTGGTTCTTTGGATCCGACAACACGGGTGACATAATGCTTCAGAAGCATCTGCTGGAACTGCCAAGATTTGTGAGCAATATGCGCAGTGTTGATTTGGTTACAGCAGATGGAAGCTTTGACTGTCAGGGGGACCCAGGAGAGCAGGAGAGATTAGTTGCTCCACTACAATATTGTGAAGCTGTTTGTGCGCTGCTGCTGTTAGGAACCGGAGGCTCATTTGTTCTGAAGATGTTCACGCTATTTGAACACTCATCTGTCTGTCTGCTTTATCTCCTTGCATGCTGCTTCCGTTCTGTGAACGTCTTCAAGCCAGGCACAAGCAAGTCTGGAAATTCAGAATTGTATATAGTGTGCTTGGACTATCAGGCCAAAGAACAAATTCGACCATTGCTCTCAAAGTTAATCCGTAATTACGGACCAGACTTGTCATCCACAGTGGCGCTTTTTCCCCGTCACTGCATTCCAGACTCATTTCTAAGCCAGCATGAAGAGATATGCACTTTTTTCCATGCATTGCAAGTTAACACAATCCAGGAGAACCTCAAGCTTTCTGTAGACATGAGAGTAGAACAGCGCAGGCGATTGGAGCAGCTCAGGGAATATGCAGCAGAGTTTTATACAAAACGTTTCAGTGTTCACTACCTTCCTCGGAAAAGCTGGATTTGCCGTGGTGGTGTGGCCAGATGGGTGAAACACTGTGAGAGGAAGCAAATGGGCTCTTTTAATCAGCGCAAGGAGATGGAACTTCAGGGATGGAAGCAGCGCCTTGCTCAAGGAAATTATGGGGCATTAATAGGGAAGCATCTTGTGGGGAAAGAAGGATGTGAGATTGTACTTAGTGGCCCATTGGATGAGTGCGATTTGGGAACCTGGTTTGCCCTTGAGGGAGCTGCCCTGCCCAAAGTCTGCAGTTCCACCTTCTGTGATCAAGAAATGCTAGACTTCCTGAATGAAGCTCTGGAAGAGAACTTGAGGGTCAATGCGGCGAATCATTCTGACAGAGCCATGCCAATATGCAACTCCTGCAGGATTGACTCCCCTGTAAGCATCTTATCTGAGATTTGCAGCCATCCTGATGTGACATCTTGTTTGGTGCTGGGAAGCCAGTCTTGGTGTGATGGTACACTTGTTGGCGTTAAATTCCAGCCAGAGTTTTTGCAAGGACCCTCCTGTTGTGAGGTACAGGATTCCACATTGCACGACGGACAACCAGACTATCAACTTGAGCTTCTGAACGCTATGCTTTTTGCTCTGCAGAAGCAGCGTCTTGGGTCAACCCTTGTGATTCCCTTATGTTCGGCCTTAACACGCTTCACCTCAGGCCTAATTTTCACACTTCACCTGTGCTTTCGTTATATCACATTCCGTTGCTTGTCTGGTTGGCCTCCTGCTGCTCTTGTGTGTATGGGTTTCTCTCCACCTTCAGCCCTACCCTGGTTGCTGGACTTTCTCCGGGATGTGATGGAGAACATGAATAAAGTGAAACTTGTGCAGGGGAGGCAGGTTCTGCAGTTTGTACCTTTAGAGGAACTTCTCAGAGGGGAATTACCTCGTTTCCTGTCTTCCTTCAATACTTCTGTCATCCGACAGCAGCTGCATGTGCTCATGCAGGATGAATAGAGCACATAATGCTAGCCTCATATGGCTATATCCTCTGGGAGAACTTTTCAGTTAGACTATATTTGACTATAATCATGCCTCAGTTTACTTCAATTGAAGTCGTACCTTCAGTTTGTTCCAATGCCACAGTGCATATTTAGGATATATTGGGTATAATGGAACATAATAGAATTCCCTTGTTTTATATATTTATACTGAGGAAAATCTTTCTTTAACCTTTAATGTCCTGCGTATGACTGTAACAATTTTTCTTAGATATATTTATATAACAGAATATGCAGTTCAATGTGTTTATTTTAATATTTATGTTTCATTGCCTTTTTTTTTTTTTTTAAATAGTTGAAATTATATGAGTTGCCTTGATCAATTTGTCCTGCCTGATTTATTAAAACCTTTTCTTTAATGGACATATATGGAGTGTTTTAATGAAAATATTTAGTTGGGAAGGTCATAAATAGCAACTAAATGTTAACAAAGTGTAAGGTAAAATATATGCACATATTGTCTGGTATATACACTCGAGTGAGGGAGGGAGAGAGGGGCTGTTAATGGTCTTAACCACAAATTAGCTAAATTTAATCAAATGCACTATACTTAAAAGCAATTGCTGTCTCATAAAAACATCAAAGACTGAAGGAAGTTTTTGGCAGAATATGGGAAGTTGCGTGTGGAGTGATGAATCACAATGAAACACGAGTTGCATGGTGATGCTCCAGAGCGGTGTCTTTGAAAATCTGCTGAGAAATAGAATATTAAATGCATCTCTACCACAGTGAAGCTTGGAGGAATAGGTGTCATTTTGTGGGGAGACTTTTTAGCTGCTGGTATTGGTGA
Source organism: Rhinogobio ventralis (assembly GCA_039654625.1). NCBI lineage: Eukaryota > Metazoa > Chordata > Actinopteri > Cypriniformes > Gobionidae > Rhinogobio > Rhinogobio ventralis. Next base: position 39,643,413 of record CM077193.1, read on the forward strand.
GCTACTTCACTGTGAAAAGTAATTTAATGCTTTGGAGTACAGGAGAATTTTCTTGTTTTCTACAATTGAAAAGTTGTTATAGTAAAGAGGAATGATTAGATGTTATTTTTCAAGGCTCCTGCCCAAATTGCAAAGACAACCAATAACCAAATCCATCGGGCTCATGTTTTGGCCTGGTCAGAGTACAGATTTTGAACCCTATATAGTGAATATTTGGTCTCACATTAAACTCAAACTAACTGGGAATTTTTTTTAAATTACTCATGAACTGTTTGAAGCCATCAACATTGAGTGGAACAACACTGACTCTTCTCCCTGTAAAAAGCTGTCTGCAAGTTTTACCCACGGCTTAAACATTTAAAGAAAACAAAGGGGAAGGTTGTTCCGTGCTAAGTTTATTCACAGTATTCGTGCAATTCTTTCTAATTTCCTGACCAATGATATGTGATTAAAATGGTTAAGACCATTAAAAGACCACTAAATATTTTGTCGTTTTTGCCCAGGAGTGTATGGTTGAGTACATCATATACACTCACCTAAAGGATTATTAGGAACACCTGTTCAATTTCTCATTAATGCAATTATCTAATCAACCAATCACATGGCAGTTGCTTCAATGCATTTAGGGGTGTGGTCCTGGTCAAGACAATCTCCTGAACTCCAAACTGAATGTCAGAATGGGAAAGAAAGGTGATTTAAGCAATTTTGAGCGTGGCATGGTTGTTGGTGCCAGACGGGCCGGTCTGAGTATTTCACAATCTGCTCAGTTACTGGGATTTTCACGCACAACCATTTCAAGAGTTTACAAAGAATGGTGTGAAAAGGGAAAAACATCCAGTATGCGGCAGTCCTGTGGGCGAAACTGCCTTGTTGATGCTAGAGGTCAGAGGAGAATGGGCCGACTGATTCAAGCTGATAGAAGAGCAACTTTGACTGAAATAACCACTCGTTACAACCGAGGTATGCAGCAAAGCATTTGTGAAGCCACAACACGCACAACCTTGAGGCGGATGGGCTACAACAGCAGAAGACCCCACCGGGTACCACTCATCTCCACTACAAATAGGAAAAAGAGGCTACAATTTGCACGAGCTCACCAAAATTGGACAGTGGATGTGCATCCCACAAATCTCCATCAACTGCAAGATGCTATCCTATCAATATGGGCCAACATTTCTAAAGAATGCTTTCAGCATCTTGTTGAATCAATGCCACATAGAATTAAGGCAGTTCTGAAGGCGAAAGGGGGTCAAACACAGTATTAGTATGGTGTTCCTAAACTTTCTAAAACCAGACAGAAAAAACAGATAGTTCTGACCAGAATGGCAGACTAAGTAAAGCTATTTAAGCTATTAAATTTTATATGAGTACTGTTAAAGCCCTGAGCACACTCATTAACATATATAGAATGGGCCGCATGAGAATTTTGATGTAGGAAGACTTACATTGACAAATACAAACACACATACTAGAGTCAATTTTGCACACTTTGCAGACTGCTGTGCAGGCGTTTAGTGGTTTATAAACCATCAGGACTATGGACAGATTCACAGTTGGAGTGGGATTTCCATGGATGTTCCTTCCTCAGTCTCATTACAGTATGTCTGCTGGCCACTATCGGCTTAACTTTTTCTATGAACACACATTCCCTAAAAGAATATATAGGAATATACTGCTTAAAGTGAAGTGACACACATTTGCACATGCTAATAGCTGCACAGCATATGAGATTATAAACAATAATATCTCTGACTGAAATCTTGACATATGCCATACATTCAGTATTTAATCCAAAGCTTCTTTCTAATGTCACTCTCTTCTAATCTAGAGGAATGAAATGCATTATGAGTTAAACATTAAACTGATCTGAGATCTGTCAGGGGAAATTTCCATAACCTAGTGGTCTAAGCACTGAGTTAGCTAGGATGCATGCCAAGATGTGATATATTAAAGAAAGTGTTTTATTTTGTGAAGTGTTTCAATAATGCAAAATATCCTAAAAGGTGTTGGTTATGTTTGCAGTGCTGCTTCTGTTGAATAGTGAGATCCAAGTCAGTCATTTTTAACTTTTCTCTTCCATCATTCCTATACATTATATTTGTTTTCACACACACATTTTCCAGACAGTATAAATATATGCATATGCACCCTCTCTACCACTAAGTCTATAAAATTGTGCGTGTGCATGATTCTGTCTCTGAGAAAAACTGGCCAGCAGTAATTTGGAAAGTTCCACTGCTTTGTGTGTGCGTGTGCGTTTGTGAGGACGCATCCATTACTATTAGTACTTCAGCCTGAGCACTCTGAATGGCACATACACAGAATTTGTTGTTTAGTCAGCACACAAGACCCTTTCAGAAGAATGACTGAACCTTTTTAAGCTTTGTTGTTTAAACTCAGAGGAATAAATCTGTTACTTAACTCTTAAATCTGTCACATTTTCTATCTCTCTTTTTGGTATCTTCTTACCAATCAAACATGGATTGCCTTTTACACTATTAAAAAAGGTTCTTCAATGGTTCATTGCTGCACCTTAAATTCAGAAGAACCCTTTTTCATAGTACGTATTATTTGGCTAATTGGAGATTGTTTTATTTAAAAAGCAATACATTATTGGTATTATAAGCATCTTCCATTTACAGGGAAAAGGGACACTTGGGGGGGGGGGGGTTATGGGTTTGTATATAGAAATGAACACAGACTTAATGGGCACAGGTGAGTAAAGTGAATGACTCAGTTTATTAACAAGCAGGTGAAATATAGAGATTGAGGTTTATACACACACACAACCAGGGCATATGAAGAATGATGAAGATGGTCCTGAGTGGTAAGTAGCACCACACACTTTTAAATCACTGTTGTTACAGTAACCAGACAATCTGGAGGAAACAGGGATCCAGGAAGGAAGGAACACTGATGAATGGAGCACAGGGAGATAGACTCAGGTAAGTAACCATAGCAGTTGGACCAGACCAGACCAACTGTGTGTGTGTGTGGTCCTGGCTTATGTAGAGCAGTAGATGAAGATGATGGCAGACAAGTGTGGTAATTTTGAAGTGATAACCAGGGAGGATTGTGGATTTGTATTTCAAATCTTTATATTAACTGGCTTTCTATTATTCACAATACAGTGAATGATAGCTGTCTGTGGTCTTCCAACAGCATACATTATTGTCAGTTTAGTGTTAGTGATAAATTTACAGCAAAACAAAAGATAACATCTATGCTTTCATGTCTGAAAACATTATTTTTGTCTTACATTTTATAATAAACTCAGACAAGCTCAGTACCGACTCGTTTTCCATCAGTTTATTTTTGTGAATTTAAATGTGTGCAAAGGATTGTGGGTGATCTAAGGCCATGAAGGATACATCCGATGCATCTTTTAAAACAGGCGGAATGAAGGACGCGAAACGAAGGCTGCCTTCCAAGGATCCTTCAAATGATGGCCTTCAGCGACTTTTGATGACATGGCAGCTGAGATATGCAGCCTTCATTGGATGCAGCCTTCCGCTTGAGAAAATGAAATCCATAAAATGATGCCATGATGGGTATGTTCTATATGCTCCTGACTTCTATATAGAACCTTTTCTTCTAGTGGAGGTCATCCTGGGGTCTTCCATGCATGCACTGTAGGTGACTTTCCCTGTGCATGTCTTAGCTTTGCTGAGTGTGAACATTCTGATGGTCACTAATACAGCAGGTGTTGGTGATATCATGCTCATCACTGACCACATGAATATGGTAGAAGTGGCATGGCTTATTCTTGACTTTGAAGAGGATCAAGGCAAGCACATATGTGTGTGCTGCATGTGTTCTAGCCAAAGTACTGCATAGCCTAAAAAATGTATTATCCCTTATATCAAATGAACAACATTCTACATATGTGGGTACATTTTGCAGATGGCATTGTATGTCTGATTATAGGGAGATTCCCTTTGCTGAGCTCTAACACTGGACATGTGCCAATCTGTTGCATCAGATCATGTTTTGTGCTGGCAGAAGGACAGTCATCACTGTCACTTAGTTGGATTATTCGAAATCTGGTTGTCTATACCACTGTTTTATTTATTTTTTTGGCTAATGTAGGAACTGCATCTGGTCATCATTTTCATGCAGAAAAAATATGATTATTTATGTATGTTACTTATTTTAGATATTTATTTTTGGCACAATGTACCTGAATCCACCTAACATTTTAAGAATGTTTAACTGTTCATCTTATTCACTAAAACTATATGCACAACAGTCCAAAAATTTGGGTTTATTAAGATTTTTTTAATACTTTTTTTTTTGGTTGCAAGGATGCATTAGAATAAGAAGCTTGAAGAAATTTATCATTTTCAATATTGATAATTAAAAGTATATACATTTATTTTCAAGTTTATTTAGCACTAAATCAGCATTTTAGAATGAGTTCTGAAGGATCGTGTGACAAGAGTAATGAAGCTGAAAATTCAGCTTTGCTGTCACAGAAATTAATTACATTTCAAAATGTATTCAAATAGAAAACAGTCATTTTGAATTGTAATAATGTTTCACAATATTTCTGTTTGTACTGTATTTTTGATAAAATAAATGGGGCTTTGGTGGGCAAAGAGGGCTCTTTCAAAAACATAAAAAAATCATACCGACCCCTAACTTCTAAATGATACGAACACGTTAACATCTTTTTCTTTTACATAATCTCTGCCAACCTTCTTACTGTCCCTCTTTAATCTCTTAAATGTTTCTTCTCTCATTCTCCCTCTCTTGCAGTAAGTGCAGTTTCAAGGTGCTCGCCAGCATATCCTTCTGCAAGTGTCTCTCATCACCAATCATGTCATACAGGATTACAACAGACTTTTCAAAGGCATTAATGAAAAGGTGCTGGAGAACATTCACCAAACTCAGCAGGACTTGCAGAGACCCGTAAGCATCCTTGAGAAAAGTGTGTGATTGGTGAGTAAATGATGCCAATTTATTTCGTTTATGTGCAATTTCTGAGATTGCTTTTTATGGCACAGCTTATTACTGTCCATGTTTTTACAGTTTCTCCTATATGTCTCCCTATCAATTTGTAATCTCTCCCCCAAACTAATTCTATTTCTGTCTCATTTCTCTCTCTCTCTCTCTCTCTCTCTCTCTCTCTCTTTCCCAATAAATATCCTGATATGTTTATTGGTTAAAATGTTGGGAAATGGGGAAGTAAGTAAATTAAAATTCCACATCCCCTATCTATCTATCTATCTATCTATCTATCTATCTATCTTAGTTCTGCACAAAGAGTACATTTATGTGACACTTGTGTGGATATTAGCCTTTAGATAAAATTACTGACTAAAGTTGATAAATAAAGCCTTCCATATCTTTCTTAGTGACCACAGGCAGTACAATATTGGTCACTGTCAATATACTTTACTTGGAATCTTTGATGCCATTTTCTGCTCGTGGAAGCGTACAGTGTGTGTGGATTTGCGAACTGTGCAGTGATGCTCCTAGAGTGCAGATCTGAATGAACTCGACTGCAGAAGCACTATATGCTGCCGCCTTATGGTGAGTGTGTGAACTGCGCGCTTCAACAGTGGCGGTGGGGGTTTAAAACTGCCGTCTCTTTCGGGCTACTTCCAGTGACTCGCATAGGGGTAGAGGAGTGCTTCAAAGACAGGACAGAAGAAAAGACAAAGAATAACAAAACCCTAAGGGAGAGAAAAACTACAGGGTGGATATGGCGAATAAAGCACCAGAGCCTCTTCCTCTGCACCTGGCGGAACTCACTGCCACCCAGTTTCTCGACATCTGGAATAAATTCGATGCTGACGGTGAGTGTAACGTCCCGGGACGAAAAGCGTTCTTAATTTAGTCGTATGCATCGGAGGCTATTGGGCTACTTACCTATCATGATTTATGTAGACTATTGCATTTGATTTATGTCTAAAATAAAGCTAATTAAAATGATATATTAAACGTATACAGCCTATATTCTGTACATTTTATGTTGAAATAATAATGATAATTTTAAAAATAAGTAATATAATCTATAGTAAACTTCGTCAATACGGGCAATGCTTTTGAAAAGAGTCTCTGAGTGTACGCAGTACCTACACTTTGTTTTAGTGATGGAGATATCTGCTATTCTTGTCAAACAAATGATTAAACCTTTAAACATACATATAGGTCTATATTTTTGTTTGTACTCGTTTATTTTCTGGTTTGTTTGAAAAGCTAGCGTATTCGACATATTTATTTGTGCTAACGCACACACGTAGGCTAGACTGCGTTTTTATTTTAATGTTAGTTTCCTATGGAAAGCAATTAATTGAGTTACAAAAAAAAAGCAAGTATTTGAGCAGCGTTGCCACGTCCGCTTACTATTAAGTCGCTTTTGAATATTAATTGACAATCGTAGTCTATTTTGAGATTTTTTAGGGGGATTCCTATTTTCAGAATGTTGTTTTATGTTTTGCTTGCCCCACATAAAGTAATGTTTTAGGATCAGAAACAGCTTGTTTTGCGGGATCTGGCAACACTGATCTAGCGGGACGCTAACTCAAGTTGAATCCTCATGCAATGTGCAATGCAGTTTTACAAGCGTATTCGTGAATAATTCAGCGGAATTGAAAAAGCGCCAGTGGGATGATTGCCTGCTATCGCCCTGTTAACTTCTTTCAGCGGTAGGCACGCGTTTAGCTCAGTAAATTATGCCCCACAGGCATTGTTGGCATTATTGATTTCGCTCTGGAATGGAATCTTTCCTTCCAATTGATTTGTGTGTCAGCGTTTGAGAGACTTCGAAGATGAAAAGTGATGGGCGGGGGTTGAAAGAGAACCGCTCCAGCTGGGAAGAAAAGAAGAAGAAGAAGAAGAAGAAGAAGAAAACAGCCGCTTATCTGTTTTTAGCTAGTTTAGGTTGGCCTCCACAGTTTGCTCTTCATCTGGTCAGCCTGGCAAATATGACACTCAACTGGATTAGCTGGTCAGCCAGTTGGTTTTCAAGTCTGACCTGCTGAAAAGTATCCAAGACTACTATGAGACCAGACACAGATCAGAACGTCCCAGCAGCCATATCACCCTGTAGCCCAAGACTGGTTTCCCACTGAAGCTAAGCAGGGCTGAGCCTGGTCAGTACCTGGATGGGAGACCAACTGGGAAAACTAGGTTGCTGCTGGTAGAGGTGTTGGTGAGGCCAGCAGGGGGTGCTCACCCTGTGGTCTGTGTGGGTCCTACTGTAACAAGCACTGTCCTTCGGATGAGATGTTAAACCGAGGTCCTGACTCTGTGGTCATTAAAAATCCCAGGATGTCCTATGATAAAGAGTAGGGGTGTAACCTCAGCATCCTGGCCAAATTTGCCCTCCTAATAATCCCTATATATATGATTGGCTTCATTACTCTCTCTCCTCTCCACCAATCAGCTGGTGTGTGGTGGGCGTTCTGGCGCAATATGGCTGCTGTCGCATCATCCAGATGGATGTTGTACATTGGTGGTGGTTGAGAAGATTCCCCCCTTCTATGTAAAGCGCTTTGAGTGCCTAGAAAAGCACTATATAAATGTAACTAATTATTAATTATTATTATTATTATTATGTCCAGTCTGGGAGGCCAGCTAAGACCAGCAAACCATCTTTGACTGGTTTAGGCTTAGCATGGAGTGTCATATATTCATCTTATTACAGACTTTCACTTGATGTATCTACTAGAAACCCTGCTGAAAAGAACAGCTTAACCAACCAAAAATAGTTTTTTGGTCTTAACTGTTTTAAGCTGGTCAATTTGCATGACCATCTAAAAAAAGTGTCTAGAACTCTATAAAACCAGCAAACAGATCAACCTGGCCAAGGAGGCTGAACGACTAAGACCAGCAAATGATCTTAGGCTGGTTTTTCAGCAATAACTATTTATTTTAGTTAAATAGTTAAATTGAACTATCAATAAAAAAACCCGACTAGACTGAGAAACTGCAGTGTGTCTGAGATGCAAGAATTTTCCCTGTACATTGTTTCTAAGGAAAATATGGATAAAATCCCTATGTAGCTCATTTAATTTATCTGTAATCTGTCCTTCAGCATTTTAAATCAACGAGACAAGAACTGATTATAAGACCCTCATTTCATTTATAAAGAGAAACTGATTGTCAAGTTACATCAGACAATGTGAGTTGAACCGCATCTATGTGTCTTTGATGTTCAGTGTAAACTCATAATTAAATAGATTAACTTAAATTCATTTTCTTCTAGGGAATGGCTGCATTGAAGGGAAGGAACTGGAACATTTCATTCGTGAGCTCGAGTTAGCACGGAAAAGTGCGGTGAGTCACGCATTGTGTATGTTCGTTAAATGGTAAAAACATCATATGCAGTTGTACTTGATAAGTGGTGATCTGAATGTCACATACAGTTATTAAGAACTACAGAATGAGATGCCTAGATTAATCTAGCCTAATGCACATGCCATCTGAGCAGATACCATCTGGCTGATGTTTTCCAATGTCAATACATTTTCTACATGGCATGTTTTAAAGATTTTTTTTAAAACAAATTGGACTTAATTGAAGTAGAAACGGTGCTGTTTTTTTTTCAGGATCCTTCAAATGCTTCATTCAAAGACAGGATGAAAGAGTTTATGCTGAAATTTGATGAGAACGGTGATGGGAAGATTGAGATGTCAGAGGTAAATTCCCACCCTTTTTCACTACCAAAGTAGACTACAGCCACATTAATGGTTTGAAGCTCTAAAGAGAGACCGTTCTGCAGAACCACCATCAGAGATTAATGGAACACCAGGAGGAAATATAAAGAGGACAATGAGGGCAGATTAGGGGCTTGAAGGAGGGCAGAAGGTGGCATCTATCAAGGGGATGATGGAATGATAAAGGGAGGGGCAGTGAGACAAATGAGTGGAGGGAGAGATGGATGAGGGGGAGGGTGGGGGGCGACGTCCATCATGATGATGGCACGAGCGAATGGATAAAATGATTTATGCTGAAAGAAAAACCTCACTAATCCAGTCACAGAGACCACATGGACATATGAGTTCTCCTTTCTCCAATTAATGTCAGCCTGCTTCAGTTATGAAGCTATTAAGTTTGTTTGGCTGGTTGCTTTTAAATGTTTTTAGGGGTTACATTTCTTTCCCTTTTACCTATTTGTTAGTCCCATATAGCTTAGTGGAGGTAAAATGGTTTTGAAAGGATGAGAAGAGCCTCTCCATGCACCAGATTAAAGCTTAGTTAGTAGGAGACCATGCAGTGAATGCAGAAGGGATGTGGTTATAGTATATTCAAATAATCAGCATCATGCAAATCTCACAGTATTAGAAATTGTAAACAAAGTGAACAAAATCCTTCTGGTTGTGGTCCCTACGTGGTATGTTTTTTACTCACACTTCAGACAATTTGTTGTTGTTTTCAATCTGGTACACAATCTCAAACATGCCGCTTTATCTTGAAAGCTTGAAAGGCAGGATTTCAGCAGCTCGATGATCTGTTCTTCTGTGTGCAGCGTGTGAATCTAAGCTGGAACCTCAGATTAGCCATGTTGGGATCATTGTATCTGTCATCTTCTGCTTTCTTGCTTTTTGGGGTTTTCTGCTTGACTTTGGTAGTGCGATATAAGCATTTTGAAGTTATCTTTTGAAGATAGTAGCACATTTTTTATTCTTGCTGGGATGAACAATAATAATTTGATGTTAGTATCTTTTTGTAGAGGAAATGGTAATCAACAGAATAGAGATGTTTTGTACTGAATAGAGATGTTTTTGAGAATTTATTGTACTGAATAGCAGAAAACATGAATAACAAAATAAATCAATGGCAGAATAGGAGTAGATAAGTAAAGACATTTATAACGTTACAAAAGATTATTATTTCAAATAAATGCTGTTATTTTAAACTTTCTATTCATCAAAGAATTCTGAAAAGAAAGCATTGCGATTTCCACAAAATAATCAGCACAACGGTTTACAACATTGATAATAATAAGAAATGTTTCTTGAGCACCAAATCAAAATATTAGAATGACACTGAAAACTAAAAAAATTCAGCATTGATTCAACACACACACTGCCTGGTTGACTATCTTTGTACACTACCCCTAAACCTACGCACCACACAAAACTTTCTGCATTTTTACATAAAAAAAACCAACTAATTCTGTATGATTTATAAGCTTCTTTCCTCATGGGGACCTCAATTTAGGTCCCTGTGGTGACACGAGTCCCGATGAGTCTGTGTGCATTCAGGTTGAAGTCCCACCGGGATGGAAAAACATATACACACACATGTTCTATATGTGTTTCATATATAGAATAACCATTATATGATCATAAAACTATATTTGTCCTATATGTAGTAATACTATCCACATCCTTCAATGGAACAAATCATTACTTGCATTGTAAGGCTTAAAAAGTACTTTTTGCTTTTTATAGACAAAGGGTAATCCGTCCAGGCCCAGGTTTGTGTGTCAGAGCACTCAGAGGTGGAACTTGTCCTAGACAGATGGCTTTACTTTTCGGTTTGGTACGGTTTAGTGTCCCTTCAGCAGTTCAGCAATGATGAGCTCCTCTGTTGGGGCCGGAAAAGATAACCAAGAGCATGAAATGGTCTCTTATCCCTGTCCAGCTTTTGCAGGCACTCTCTTCTTAAGCCAGGGAGATAGGCTTTATACACAGGCATCAACTCAGACAGCAGCACTTGGTTGATCGTGTAGCAAAACGGCTGTCTTGGATAAGAGCTTTGTGCTCCACGGTGTGGCTGTCCATGGTGCTGAAACTCCCTTCAGTGGCATTATAGACTGGAGTCAAAATGTAGTGGTTAAGAAAAGAAAGCATATTTAATTTGATGTTTATATTATTAGTATATTTAATGTACTATATAAAATATAATAGTGGGCAAAAGTGATGACTGAAGGGGATATTTGTTTTTAATGACCCTACAAATTTGATTAAACCATCAAAATATGAGTAAAAGTATATATATTAAATATTTTAAATGAGGAAAGAACAAAACAAAGGAAACCTACAGAAACAAGTTTTCTTTTACTAACCAAAAAAGCATTGAAAAAATAAAAACAGCATACATTGACTACAACATAATCAGTTATTAATATGTCGTTGGTTCTCTCTTGTTTTTGTATGTGTTCATATGTTTTTCATATGAATGGCCAAAAATGATCACAAATAAAACAATTGACCTCAAGCACAACTCCGCAATATGCTTACAAAATCTTTAACAAATATTTAATAATATGTGATATTTGAATAAATTTGAATTGAATACATTTTCCTAGGCTGGACTTCACTTTAGGCCACTACTGTATATTGATATAAAATGTTAAATTAGATTTATTGTACTTCCGGTACATTTTCAGGAGACTGTGACTGTGGAGGCCATTTGAGTATAGTAAACTCATTGTCATGTTCAAGAAACCAGTTTGAGATGATTTGAGCTTTGTGACATGGTGCATTTTCCTGCTGGAAGTAGCCATCAGAAGATGGGTACACTGCGGTTACACATGGTCAGCAACTAGCAGGTAGACTGAGGTGTTTAAATGATGCTCAGTTGGTACTAAGCGGCCCAAAGTGTGCCAAGAAAATCCCCCACACCATTACACCACCAGCAGCAGCCTGAACCGTCGATACAAGGCAGGATGGATCTATGCTTTCATGTTGTTTATGCCAAATTTCGCAACAGAAATCGTCTCATCAGACCAGGCAACATTTTTCCAATCTTCTCTTGTCCAATTTTGGTGAGCCTGTGCGAATTGTAGCCTCAGTTTCCTGTTCTTAGCTGACAGGAGTGGCACCCGGTGTGGTCTTCTGCTGCTGTAGCCCATCAGCTTCAAGGTTCGACATGTGTGTTCAGAGATGCTCTTCTGCAGACCTCAGTTGTAACGAGTGGTTATTATTTGATGTTGCCTTTCTATCTGGCCATTCTCTTCTGGCATCAACAAGGCATTTTTGCCCACAGAACTTAGTGGCCACTGGACATTTTCTCTTTTTCTGACCATTGTAAACTTTAGAGATGGTTGTGCGTGAAAATCCCAGTAGATCAGCAGTTTCTGAAATACTCAGACCAGTCCATTTGACACCAACAACCATGCCACATTCAAAGCCACTTAAATCATTAATTTCATGGGGCATATTTCATAAATTAAATGTTCAGTATATTTAATGTAAGCACTACAAGACACTTTTTTAAAAAAAAACAGTGATGATATTATGATGAACAATGATTTGATGACATCATGTATTTCTTTATCTTTTACAGCTGGCCCAGATCCTGCCAACAGAGGAGAATTTTCTATTGTGCTTCAGACAGTTTGTGGGATCCAGTGCAGAGTTTATGGCAGTATGTAACACACAAAAACATACAGTGATTATTTTGTTGCCATAACTTATAGATATCCTGATCTGTTGAAATTTAAAGTGAAATTAATTTATACTCACTGTGCATCTCAGTAATCTAACCAACATGATTATCAACCTCTACATTAGTTTTGTGATTCATTAGTTTAAAAAAATTATTGTTTTATTGTAAATATGAAATATTTTTGAATAGCTGAGGTGCTTTTGTGTGCATCTGTATGAAAGAGAGAGAGCTAGAAAACTCTATTTGCAGCAGGTTATCCATTATGAATGGACTACAATACATAAAAGAACAGAGTATGTGTATGTGTGAGTAACTGGGTTAATGGAAGTTCATTTGTACAACATGGTGATTTTGTAAATAATACAAAACATGTTCATTCTGTTGAACATCTGAGTTGTAGAAGAGTAAAGACTTTTCAAAAGTGTCGACACAATGAAGGCATTTTACTAGCATTTCAGAGGGATACACACGTACAATAATGCACACAATAACACATCCTGATAAATCAGGGCAGGTGGGTATTCCTCCACATTAGATCAGCTCGCCAGTAATCCCAGTCTAATACCCAAATACCAAAATCACTGGTTTAATCAAGATAACAATGCCATAATCACATAGAAATCTGTCCGTTTCACCTTTGCAGGGCAAATAATCTCTACATATGTGTGGAAGTATCTGTTTTAATGCTATTGTTTCATTTTTCAGGCTTGGAGAAAATATGATACTGACCGTAGTGGATACATTGAATCCAATGAACTGAAGGTATAACTCAATAGGTCACACAGAGCTTCCTATAGCTATTATAGATCCCTTACTAAATGAAATCATTTCTTTCCCTTAGGGCTTCCTCTCAGATCTGTTGAAGAAAGCAAACAGACATTATGATGACAAGAAAATGAACGAGTATACACAGACCATAGTGAGTAGACACACAAAATGCACACATATACACAACACACAGAGCTGCTATTTAATTTATGCTTTTTTTCCTGCAGCTTAAAATGTTTGACCTGAATGGTGATGGAAAACTGGGATTGTCCGAGATGGCTAGGTGAGAAGGCCTCAGAGTGAGTTGCATAGTATTGCATTATTGTTTAAATTATATAATATTGTATGTTATATTTTGTCTTCAGACTGCTTCCTGTGCAAGAGAATTTTCTGCTCAAGTTTCAGGTAAGATCAAGCTCTCTTTATAATGTTAGATTAGATTGCAGAGAACATAGTATTTCTGCAGCTCAAACAGAAAAGCATGGTGCTAGCAACACCAAGATCATGGGTTTGCTTCCCAGGGAATGTATAAACTGATCATGTTAACCTTGAATGCAATTGTAAGGTTTTTTTTTGTTGTTAAAAGTGTCTACCAAATAATTAAACCTTATTTAAATGTAAGTATAGAGCAGGGGTATTTAACTCAGCTCCTGGAGGGCCACAGTCCTACAGAGTTTAGTTCCAACTAGTTAGCTTCAACACACATACCTGTAGTTTTCAAATAAACCTGAAGGATTTAATTAGCTTGATCGGGTGCGTTTAATTAAGGTTAAAGGTGCTGTATGTAGGTTTTTCACTGTACTAAAGCATAAAAATACCATAATATGTTTGCAGATATTTAGGAAACATGCGGAGTTCACATACTCGTCTCTACGAAAAACACTGCTACAGCCAGTTATTTTACTTAGAAATGTGCGTTCCGTGTTGGAATGTCTGATTTTGTTTTGGTCTGTGCGATAACGCACATTGTCAATTTACCCAATAGTATTTCGACACCACAGATTGCCAGTTGGTGGAAAACACAGCGTATTGCTGTCATGGAAGCCAGCAAACAAACTGGGTCAGAGATTGCAGATTCTACCTGACCTAAAAAGCCTCGGCATCTATCTAAAAATCTCTAGAAACAGAAGCACATTAAAATGCGGATAAATCAGCTCATCAGCTTACAGTGCTCAAGTCTCCTCGGCTTCCATTGTCGCTCGCTCGTTCCTCTTCTGTGCCTTTGATTAGAGAGCAGGTGGCTCCGCGGTACTTAGATGTCATATACTGACCAGTCTGCACAGCGCCACTTCAAGTTGAACACACCTAAACTCTGCAGTGCTTTGGCCCTCCAAGAAATAAGTTTGACATCTCTGGCATAGAGTCACTGAGCATGATTACATACACAGCGATGCGCTGATAACTCACAAAAATATATATTTTTAATTAACCTGTTAAAGGGCACCTATTATGCAAAATTCACTTTTACATGGTGTTTGAACATAAATGTGTGTTGGCAGTGTGTGTACACAACCACCCTATAATGGTAAAAATCCACCCACTCCTTTTTTTTAATCCCCATAAATCATAAGCAGTGTCTCAGAACAAACAGATTCCTGGCAAAGTGACGGCACATTTCACAGGCCCCGCCCATGAGTGTTGATGGGCACTGCTGTATTAGCATAGACCCCGTCCTCAGAGAGCTGTACAAAGTCCGCCATGTTTATCACCTCGCCAGAGAATTTAACAGCAGCATTCAAGTAAGAAATGTGTTCTTAATAAAGCTACTAAAGTTCATTCAGTCAAGAGCAGTGAGTGATTTTCTGTTTATCTTTTGTTGTTTGATTCATATTAACAGCAGATATAGCAGTAGGTACTGTATATTATACTGCTTTCACTTTAGTACATAGATCTAATATACACACGGAATTTCTGTACTTGCTGCATAGTTTAATAGTTTAATAATAAATGTCAGTGCAAATGACATTTGTAGCACAAAAGACATGGTGTATCAGGGCAGAAAAAGGGTTAGAATAGTAAAATGTGCAAAACAGAGTGCAGCAGTAGTACTAGCGCATAAAAGTGTGCTAAACTGGAAGCTAGGAGGGGGAGAAGCAAAAATAAATAAACTGGCAATAGTAGTTACAGTAGAATGGCAGTAGCATACGGTCAGAGCTGAAAAAACTGAGATTTGCAATATAGCAAGAGTTTCTTTTTTATTTAGATCAATGCAGAAATCATGTAGAAAACATGCATGATTACAGGCGAATGTGTATTTGAGTACATATGTTTGTGTGTGTGTGTTTATTGGTTTTGTCTGTTCCTACTGTATGTGTGTTTATAGGTTTTGTCTGTGTGAGAACCTGACAGCAGATTGGTAACTGATTTCTGCCACAGAGATCCTGGGTTGATAGGGATTACTTCAATCCTACTGTAGTTACGATAATCTCCATAGATTATTCTTGAACCTGAGATGCATTTATCTGGCCCAGTCACATTCACTAGATGCTCTCTCTATCTATTTATTTTTCGCTCTCTTTTTTTTCTCAACAAAACAACTGAAAATATCTTGTGGCTGGAATAACTGGTCCACATTCAGCCTCATTGCATTATCAGTGTGTCAAAAATGTTTTCTGCCTTTTAAGTCATGAGAAAGATTTTAAACAATCATGACATTTTCTCATTCTATAGACATTTTAATCAAAAATAATTTGACTGTAGATTTTATATACTATTATATACATTATATATTATATATATATATAATGTCAAGACTGTAATTAACTTTTTAAGCCAGCTTTTTTTATGAATGACACCAGTAATATTTTAATAATATAGAAGCATATTGAAGTTAGGTTTGGTATCATACATTCTAGTGTCTTTATATAATATCTTACATTATATGCTTACATTATACCATTAAATACAGATACACTATATATATATATAACATTATACTCTTTATATGTTTTTTATATATTTTATATATTTTATTTTGTGTTATTTGTAACTTAGACTCATAGTGTCTAAGTTACATAATGTGTTAATGTTTTTAATGTTATTAATGGGAGTTAGTGTAAAATGTTTAAAATGTATAGAATTTATTTTGTAATGTGCTGGGAGCACGTTTATTCAGTAGAGGAATCAGGAGGCATTGTAAAACTGACATACAGGTGCATAAAATGCTCACTGTAAGTTGTAAGCCAATATAATACATAGAATATAATACATGAGCAATGCAATTCAGATATGAATTTAATATTAGTGGAATACCATCAAGATGAATAAACAATTCTGTATTACACAAAGCCACTTTTGTATGCTTTATCTGGCATGAATGCATCACATATTATACTGGCATGTTTATGAATGGTATGCATTCACTTTTTTTTTACATTAGGAATGATGCTAAGTGTTGCTGCACTGTTCTGTTATAATCCAAAGAATTTGGAGGATTCTTTTCTATTATTCAGTCCTTCAAAATCAAATCTAAAGGCAGATTGATATTACACTATAGTATAACCCTCTATTTTACACACACACATACATTGAGCATAAACTAATGTCTCTTTTTTTCTCTTCATCGCCAGAACTTCAAACTATCTGCTGAAGAATTTGAAGTAATCTTCAACTTTTATGACAAGGTCAGATAATGTGTATATTTTTCACGTTTGTGTCCTTATTAGTTTGTCTTGTATTGTGGGTTACTAATCCACATATGACTATATACACAAAAATTACACTTTAGCACTACTATTTCTACTACAAAGCATAATTGCCTCATCCCCCTAAATAGCACATATACACAGCGGAGACGATTATTTGATGTGCATGTTTTCATCTAGAACATGTTCCATCAGATGTTGAATGGGCTGTTAGAAAATGTCTTTAAGATGTTTCACTTCATTTTTTCACTCATCAAACAGGATGGAAATGGTTACATTGATGAACATGAACTGGATGCACTGCTGAGAGACCTCTACCAAAAACATAAAATGGTAACTTGGTGTTAGATGGGAATTTATTACTCTATTACATCTTTTAATTGAAAATGTGGCACAAAAGCTGTATCTGAAGTGCCATATAAGTCACAAAAAAGTGCATTTACACAATTTAATGCTGCAGAATGGACAAAATGGTCATCAAAGCTACATTTGCAGAAATAATGGTATGAAATTGGTTTTAAATGTCAAATTATGAATACTGATACATTAAATGATGGATAGAAATGTTCTGTATATACTACTGGTCAAAAGTTTTGGGTTGATTTTTTTGAAGAATTTAATACTTTTATTCCACAAGGATGCATTAAATGGATCAAAAGTGAGAGTAAAGACATTTATAATCTTACAAAATATTTCTATTGCAAATAAATGGTGCTATTTGGAACTTTCTATTCATCAAATAATCTTGAGTATCATGGTTTCAACAAAAATATTGAGCAGCACAGCTGTTTTTTATTGATAATAATAAGAAATGTTTCTTGAGCAGCAAATTAGCATATTAGAATAATTATTAAAGGATTATGTGACACTGAAGACTGGAGTAATGATGCTGAAGAATGTCAGTAATGAAATTCTGCCATCACAGGAATAAATTACAAATTAAAAATATATTAAGATAGAAAACTGTTATATATACAATATTACTGTTTTTACTGTATTTTTTAATAAAAAAAATCCCCTAGTGAGGATTAAGAGACTTTCAAAAGCATAAAAAAATCTTTTAGCCCCCAAACTTTCTTGTACATATTAAATTATACATTTAAAAATACATACTTAAATATTTAAGCCTGCAATGATACTGCATTTCAGCGACAAATATGACTGGTCTGAATACTTATAGATGTCTGTTTGTGCCCTCGTTTAGGTCATTGTCCCTCAAAGTCTGGCTAGCTCAAAGAAGAGCATCATGGCATTGTCTGACGGAGGGAAGCTGTTCCGCACAGAGCTGGAGATTGTGTTATGCAAGGATCCGTCAGTGTGAACTCTTGAGTTCTTAACTCTCACTTCCTCCTCTGTACCTTCACCTACCCCAAATCTAGCCAAAGCAGGTGCATGTGGTGGCTCTGTTCCACCTCTTATCCTGTAAAAGTTAATCAGCATCCACAATGTACCCCTCTCTCCGTGGCATGCTTTTCCCAAAGATATGGCTTCTCGATGTGTGCATCTCTTG
Organism: Rhinogobio ventralis; assembly: GCA_039654625.1. Taxonomy (NCBI): domain Eukaryota; kingdom Metazoa; phylum Chordata; class Actinopteri; order Cypriniformes; family Gobionidae; genus Rhinogobio; species Rhinogobio ventralis. Next base: position 39,661,683 of record CM077193.1, read on the forward strand.
CTTGTCTTTTTTTATGTCAAAACATAATTCTGACATTGTGGTATAATAATGGATATTTGGTCTTTGGTCTTATTCTCCTGCTTGTACCAAATCTTTGATTCGGTTTGCTACTTCATGTGTACAGTCTGCTGTCTCTCTCCATTCCTCCCTTTTTTTTTCTCTTTCCAATCTCTCCCAGATCTACTTTTTTTGTCCCTAGCAGGCTGTAGATTGTTCTGTTTTGCCAACACTGCTAGAAGAATTACTGAAATAAACATCAGATAAGACATTTTGCCTTCAATACTGTCCTGCTTTTTCTTTACATATTGGACCATTTCCATATTTGCAGGCTATATTTTGCAAGGTACTATTAACACCCCAAATTTAATTATGATTAAGTTTCTGTTATGGAAGCAGATAATGGTAATAATGGGCACCTATTAACATATTTTGGATGTGCCAGCTTCTCAGGCGCACTGTGATCTCATTTTCCATTTAGATAAATCCAAAAGCAGCTAACTTATCTTTGTGGGATTGCAAGTAAAGGCACATATCCGCATCTTCAAGCCAAAGCGTGCGCAGGAGCACAATGAAGTGTTTAGAGCTTATCTTTTTCATTTTCATGGTACGAATGTTCTTTGTGCTTTATTAATCTCTGATACAGGATTTAATAGGGAAAGGATTGTAGTGATGGAGACAGTTTTCTTGGCTTCAGTTTCGCCCTGAATATCATCCACAAAATTCTAAAGGTTCAGTTTTTATGCTTGTCCTGTTGGGTTCACATACATTTTATCTATTTTTTATATTATATTACTATTGTTATTTAATGTTCAGGCAAGGTTCTGTCAGAGTTACGAACACACATTATTACTTAATTCAGAATGGTCTGAACTTTAATAAACGTTAACACAACATTAACATCAACACTGTTTTTCTAATGTTCATCTAACATTTTTTAAATGTTACAACTTGTTTCAGAAGATTTAGAAATGAATCAAAAACATTCCCATAATTTTTGCAAAATCATAAAAAGAAAGGTTCCTTTAAATGTAACCGTTTTTAACTTTTAAAAACTTTTGTTAGCTTGGAATCCACCTATTAAACAGATGGTGCTTTCATACTGCCAATGTGATCATATTGATTCGTGTTTTTTGTTTTGTGATAGTTTCTCTGCCACTTTCTGACTAGCCGTGGTACAGTACCTTACGCAGTCTGGGAGGACCATCAATTAAATATCAGCACACTCATATATTTTTTAACAAGAGTGTTTAAAATAAGACCTCTGTGTGCCACAGCTCACACACACAACAGCGTGAGCACTTTAGACGCCTCTCTCTAGCACTCCAGAGAGATAGAGCACTCAGGACCGAAAGAGCGCACTACAGAGATCCCCATCTGTGCAAACCATAGTGCAAACTGATGGAAACAAGATTGGAAGGCTCAAGATAGACCTCTAGTGGCTGATAACAAAACATTATCATTAGCGCTTTTTACACTGGTGTCATGAAGGCATGTTTGTCATCATGATCGTGATGCTTTCCATGCTGTTTTTGCACGCTGTGTTCCGATATTTACTTCTGGAATTATTTACTTGTGCTACATATAGCCTATTAAGTGCTGGGTATATTACTAATTGTTGGTGGTTACTGCTTCCAAATTAAATGTAATGTAATCCATTACATTACACATTTAAGGTAATGTAATCTGACTACTTTCAGATTACTTTTAGATTACTTTTGACCTAACTCGTTTATCACATTGATTTGAATATGATAATTTTGTACCATATTGATATAAAAATAGAAAGAGAAATAAAATATATTCCATTCTTTCTTATCAACAAAATGAAGTCCATTAAAGGCACAATATGTAGTTTTTCGCCGCTAGAGGTCGCATATTCAAAACAAAGGCATAGCTTGATTTCACTGAGATTGAGCGCAGAATCTTTGGAGTTGTTGTCTTCAGCTCACAGCCGGTGGAAAAGAATCTGAACGGACTCGGGCAGAGGTCATGTTAATGGATGAGATTATTAACGTTACTGTAGTATAAGGCAGAGCATAGCCGAGTGCTGTGGGAGCTGAACGAGGTCGCTGAAGCGATTGCTAATGAGAGACGAGAGACGAGCGCGACACGGCTCAACAGCAGCAGAACTTTTATTAAGCCACAGTCGCCATTATGCTTCTTCCGGTCAAGCGTATGTGGGGTGTGCGAAAGTCTAATTAATAGTGGACAGTATATGACGTCTATACACAATAGCACTTTCCTCCCGATTGCGGGGACTTTTATTTCGGCGTGACGCATCGCATTCGGTGGAGGACTTCACATCGCTCTGCGCACACGATCAGTTTCCTATCCGCTATCGCCTGTGTTCAGCGAGATGAGCCATGCAGATTCCGTGACAGACAGCAGTTATATGGTCATCATTAGGTTGCTTTGAGTGTTTGAAGTTCTGTGCGTCCAGAGAGAAAGTGAGTATTGTAGATTTTACTGTTACTCACGCTAAGTTGATTGTAATACATAGTTAAATGACTCACTGAATGATAATTCAAATAATATTTAATGTGTTCGTAAGGAGCTGATAAATGTTGAGAAAGCACTTCTTAAAAGTAGAATGATTTCTGTAAATCGAGTGATTAAATGCTGTGTTGCTCTCAGTTTTCAGTGATAGTCACGTGACTAGTCACATGGTCTGTGTGTGCAATTCCACAAACCTGGAAGACCTTCTGAACATATGTAAGCAGTAGGCTTTTTTTTAAAGGAAATTTTAAAATATAGCAGAAGTAGAATCAATGAATTATGAATAATTTACTGCCATTTTGAGAATAATATATAATCTGATTACGAGTATTTTAAAATTTCATGTAATCTAAGAATTATGGGTTCCCAATCTAGACACCACATTTGTGATAACTAGGAATCATAATTTGAAAAGAGTTGTAGACAGACAGCCACGAGGGCTAAAAACAATCAGCAGCCGCCTTTTACAGTTCCTACTGAACCAAAACAACGAGCTTATGCTGCGTTTGCGCCAGTTAGTAACCGCAATTAGAAGATGGCAAGCCGTGACATTCTGCCATCAATGGCAAACTTTATATGCAGCAGTCAGGTGGTACAAGTAAGAGCTCTGTAAATTGTTTTTGTTTGTTATTATTGTAATGTTATGTACACGCCTCTAGTGACACTGAGAGTCAGAGTCTGTCGTACTGCGTCTTAAGACGCAATGGGAAATAATCTATTTCTCAAATTACTGAAGCATTTTTGTAAAATCATGCAGTGCTACTGCCCAGTCAAAACAGTGTCGAGACATCTCGAACGCTATTGGCTGGCCATTGGAACTGCATGAACCAATGGCAGAATAGCGTAACTGAGCGAACCAATGGGCACAATGCCCGCGAAAGCAGGGCACAAAGCCCGCCAAAATGGGCGTGGCATCTGCCTTAAAGGTACGCTGTAATGCCCTAAAACATCAGATTAATCTCCTTCAGCGACGATCTCGGTCCTTGCTGATAAACACTCAAAGCTACACCACCTTCGCCGAGAAAAGACTATCCTGCAGCAGAATCGCGAGCTAGCCAGCCCAGACATCCTGCAACGAGTCAGCGGCCTGTTTCAGCGCGCTCAGTTGCCAGCGGTCCCGTGAGCTGACGCGCCTTTCCCCTGCGCTCTCCGGTGAAACACTACGGTGTATCCTTGTTTTTGCTATAGCGACTTACGTAATGTCGCACCATATATGTGTAACATGCAGCACTCACCTGCATGAAGAGGATGGCCACGATGTGTGCGTGATCTGTCTGGGCAAAGCCCACGCAGACGCTGTTCTCTCTGGGTCCGGCTGCTCTCACTGCGAGAGTATGCCCATCTCCTCTCTTCGGCTGTGGATAGCAGTCTTTTCAGAGCGTGACCCCGCCCCTCGCGCTCTCCCGTTCCCTTTCCAGTCTGAACCCCGGCGGAAAAAAACGGCGGAGCCAGAGGGCTTTCCTGAGGTGCACGAGGAGCTAGCGAAGTCATGGCGCGCCCCCTACTCTGCCCGTCTCCTCCCATCCATCTCGCACGTGCTCTCCACCATCGACGGCGCAGTCGAGAAGGGCTACGAGAAGCTTCCTCTGCTTGAGGAAACGGTGGCCGTGCACCTCTGTCGCGCCCTCCGCGATAGGCTGGAAGCCTAAAATCGCCCATCCTTCCAGGCCCTGTCGAACAATGTCAGCCCTGGCATGCTTTCGCCGGCCAAGCAGGCTCCGCTCTCCACTCGATGGCGGTCCTGTAAGTGTTTCAGGCCAAGCTCATCCGGACTATGGACGAGTCTGGGCCATATCAAGAGGTTTTCCGTGACCTCCGAAGCGCCACAGACCTGGCCCTTCGCGCTATGAAAGCCACCGCCCAGGCCATAGGCATAGCCACAGGCCATTGTGCTCGAATGCCACCTCTGGCTGAACCTCACTGAGATCAAGGAGGCCAACAAAACTGCCCTCCTTGATGCTCCGATAGCTCCAAACGGCCTATTTGGCCCAGCTGTTGATGGATTCACAGACCGCTTCACCGCGGCTCAGAAAGCGTCCCAGGCAATGGCACACTTTCTCCCGAAACGAGCTATCTCTGCCTCCTCGGCTTGCCCGAGAGTACCATCAGCAACTGCAACAGCAACTGCAACAGCGCAGGGCGGTGAACACGCGCCCGTGCCGCCCCGGCCACCACAGGATCAGCGTCAGTCAAAGCGCTTTCCGCCTAAGCGTCAGGGTTCCCGGCCTAAAATAACGCTGGAACCTGATCACAGGAAGCAATCCTGACAGGCTGGTCAGGAAGAGAGGAGGGTTGAGTCCCGCCCAGGCCGGTCCGCCCCCCAAAAGACTCAGAATTCTCTCCCCACGGCCCGTTTTAGTTCCGGCCATTTTGAATGTTGTGAATGTAAACTGCGAGCCCGCTCTGATGTGCGCTCCCTTGCATTCTGCCGCTATAATGGCGAGTTTAATAAAAAACATAAATATTCAAAAAATGAGTTTTCTGGCTCTTCCACACCACACGGAAGTTGGCGCCCTCCGACACTATAAAGCCCCTGTACAACCAGGCAGAGGCTTGGAAAGCCATCCCTGGTGTGTCACAGTGGGTTATAAAAACAATTCAACGAGGTTACTCGCTCAAATATTCGCTCGCAAACCACCCTGTTTCACGGGCATAACACACACTTCGGTGGAGAGCAGCGTGACTCACGTCCTCAAAACCGAAGTGGAGAGCCTATTGATGAATGCCTCCAGGACAGAGCGAGTCAGGGTTTTACAGCCTCTATTTCCTCGTCCCCAAAAAAGATGGTGGTCTCAGGCCCATCTTAGACCTCAGACATCTGAACAAGGCTCTTATCAAACGGCCTTTCAGAATGCTGACATTAAAACAGATCATTGCGCAATTCTGCCCGATGGACTGTTTTTTTTCAGTAGATCTGAAAGATGCTTACTTTCATATCCAAATTATCCCACGTCACAGACTGTTTTTGAGATTAGCGTTCGACGGGAAGGCTTATCAGTACACAGTCCTGCCATTTGGCCTGTCTCTGAACTACCTCAACAACTGGCTCATACTGGCCCAGTCAGAGGAAGAAATAAAATCTCACAAATCTGTGCTACTCAGCCATCTAGAATGCCTGGGTCTCAGAATAAATAGAGCCAAGAGCTCATTGCTTCCCAGGCAGAGAATCTCCTTCCTGGGAACGATTTTAGACTGTCAAACGAGCGCGCTCTGACTACACAGCAGCTTGCATGTTCGTTCAAAACGGGAACCAACAGACCCCTGAAAATTTTTCAGAGAAAAATTCTGTGCGAGGGAGAACCGGCCTTTGGCTCATGGTCGAGCACGGAGTCACGGTTGCACACAAACTGCTTAGAATGGAATGGAATGGAATGTTTTCGGGAGGGCAAAGGTCGACCTCTTCGCCTCCGAAGACAACTGTCACTGCCCGATTTATTTTTCAAAGAGCAAGGATACGCTGACCCATGAAGGGCCCAGCAGTCTGCTTTATGCTTTTCCTCCAGTCCCACTCCTTCCTCATGTCTTAAAAAGAATCAGGGAATGCGGGCGCACAGTCCTGCTAGTGGCTCAACTTTGGTGAACCCACCACTGGTTTCCCGAGTTAATTCAGCTACTATCAGCAGCCCCATGGCCAGTTCCACTGAGAAAAAAATCTCCTTTCTCAGGTGAACGGGACAGTCTGGCACCCCCGTCCCAAACTGTGGGCACTACATGTCTGGCCACTCAAAGGGAGCTCGAGTACCTCCCAGTGAGTGTTCTTAGCACTATCAGTGAAGCTTGATCTTGAAACCATCTACTAGACGTCTCTATGCCCTTAAATGGTCAGTGTTCTCTGACTGGTGCTCAGCCAGGAACCATAACCCAGTGTTATGCGAGATATCACAGATACTCGTTTTTCTACAAGAGATGTCTACACGGCAGCTATCGCCGCTTCTCATGCACCGATAGCTGGCCAATCAGTAGGCAGACACGACATTGTCGTGAAATTCTTAAAAGGAGCCAGGAGGCTTAACCCCCCTCGCCCTCCTACAGTCCCAGCCTGGGACCTTTCTCTGGTCCTGCGAGCACTAAAAGAACCTCCTTTTGAACCGCTGCAGACGGCCGAATTAAAACCACTTTCGCTGAAAACTGCCCTACTACTAGCACTGGCATCAGTTAAGCGTGTTGGTGACATTCAAGCACTCTCTAGACTCTCATGTCTAGAATTTGGCCCAGGTGATTCTAAAGTCATCCTCAAACCGAGACATGGCTATGTACCCAAAGTGCTTTCAACACCGTTCAAAGCACAGGTAATCACTCTCTCTGCTCCCCCCCCCCCCCCTCTGAGGATGAGAGACAGTTACACCTGCTCTGCCCAGTTAGGGCTCTTAGAGCATATACTTTAGACAGTCGGAGCAGCTCTTTGTAAGTTTTGGTGGCCGCACTAAAGGACTTCCGGTCACCAAACAAAGCCTGGCCAAAAAATTATTTAGTCTGGTTTCCTGGGGGACAAAAAAAAAAAGATAATTTAAGTGCATTTTTCTTATTTTGCAAATTACCTGCCAATAGGGTAAGAAAAAATACTCAGTATGAAAAGCATTTGTGTAGCATGAATGAATGAATGAAGTACTTGAACACTGCTGGCGCTTTAAAAAGGGGGAGGGGACCTAAAGAAACTCTGGGTTTACCGAAGAAAACCTGCTCCCGACCAGGTTAGGTTCACAGAGTAAGTTACCATGGTAACTGAGTATAAGTTACCTCTTTTTCAGAAACAGGCTTGACTTAGCCTGCTTTCTTGGGTTTAACATACCTCCCATTCTGAAACGGAAAACCCAGAGTTCCCCTCATTTCAGAGTTAACAAACAAGAGTTTTCACTTAACCTCCTTTCTGAAACGGGCCCCCGGTCATGAGTCGAAACCGCAGGCGGTGAGTGAAACTGCATCAAATGTCTGTTTTGTTGGCAATCGGCGCTTAAGTGCATATAATGTAAACAACACAAACATAGATAGTGAATCGAAAGTTATCCAGGGATAATGTCATGATGTATTGTGTGTGTGTGTGCGCGCGTCTTTTTTATAAATATAAAACTAAAGACTCTTCAGAGAAGAATGCACTACTACTCTATAGGTACTCAAGATTAACACGAGATTGGCAGAAACTGTGTGTGTTATGTACCCTTTAAGTCAATGTTTATTTTATTTTGAGTAGGCCTAATGTCATATATTACATTGTAACATTCTACAAAGAAATGTTACATTTTAAAATGTATTAAACAGAAAAGTTATTTTAAATTGTAATATCTCACAATATTACCATTTTGACTATTTTTGATCAAATATATGCAGCCTTGGTGAGCATAAGAGATTCTAAATCACTGAAAGAATCTTACTGACCCCAAAATTTTGAATGGTAGTGTGCATTGCTCGGGCTTCCCTAAAAGATCAAAAAGGTCAAATTCACTTCCAGTCAGTGATTTAAATCACACACTAATGCCAGGCTTGCTTCTTGCACTTCTCAGGGTTTTGAGTTTTATTTTAATATTGGCCAGCACCATTTCCTTACCACCAGGACCTTTAAATACTCCACAGAAAACAAATGCCTAAATTATGCATTTAAGGAAAAAAATGATCTGATGGCAGTAAACATTCATTCCAATTTACTCAATTATATATCTATTATAATTCTGTAGAATAATGTACAGTACTGACTTGTCAAAGCCTCAGACACATGCTTTATGACATACAATGACAGCTATAAAAAAAAAAACAGCAGTCCTTTTCTTCAAGTATTCTATAAAGCGTTCATATAATAGAAATAAAAATATACAGTGAAAATGATATAGAATCATGCTCTAACTAATCAACTGAATGACCCTACACGCTATATCATAATGAACAGCTATAATTTACAGCTGCTACATGGAAAGACTGTGGTAAATGTTTGTTGCACATTTTATGTGGAAAGGTCAGTTTTACAAAATAATGGAAATTAGGTTCTGTGTGAACCAACGCTGCACAATGACATTACATCCAAAATCTTTTGCAGTCTTTTAAAAGTTTTAATTAAGAGGTCACTTTATTGTGGAGGCTCGACAGTGCAAGTTCCCTTCAGCTCCAGCTCAGTCCTGTCCCACCTTTTTATCAGTGGTTTTGTTGTGGTTTGGTCGATTGTTCAGTGCAAGCTGCATTGCCCAAATGCTCAGAGGCCTCATATAAGCGAGAGAACGGTAGATGCCTTTCTCACAGTATGCTTCAGGAGTCTGGAAGGCCATTCCCATTCGCTCCCATACAGCACGGTAACAGCCTTCCGCAGTGCGCAGACCCTCTTCCACCAAGCCCTAGGAGATGCCCAGAGATATATTAGGAGATAACTGAAAGGCTCACTTAATCTGAAACCTGATGATATGACCTTAGGTTTGACTTACCTCATGTATCATTGTGGCTGCCAATCCGTACACTACTCCCACCCACACCTCATCCGATTGGACACTGGAACGATCAGGCACACCCTCTGGCCTCATCCCATTTACTGCACCCATCTGCCCTCCTGCAAAGCTCATAACATTGAGGTCAAACACTGACTTCAATGCACTACAGATTTTGTCCTTGGGAAAAGCCTGCACAGAGAAATGGATGTAAAAAAAACAAATCCATGTAATGTAGTTTCCCTCCAGGATAATCAATCTTCCTGTACAACACTGACCCTGTCTGGAGTGTGAGTGACCCATGCTAAACTGATGGAACAGTATTTTGTTAACACTTTACAATAAAGTTTAATTCATTACCATTCGGTATCATGAACTACAGATTATTAATCTGTTCATATATATAGATTTTTAAAGATTTCAAGTTGTATAAATTAACATTAATGTATTATGAACAACCATAATTTAACAACGAACAATAGTATAATTTGAATAATATAAAAATACAAAGTTTTTAAATGAAAGAAATGTATACTTTTATTAGGTAAGGACGCATGAAACATTTATAATGTTATAAAAGATTGTTATTCTTCAAACTTTAGCTGCGTACTAATTCAGAGGCTGCACCAATTGAAGGCTGATAATGCGACAAAATGCGTCCGTTATATCCAAGGCGCATAGGACAGAACGAGTGGATTCTTCACAGCCTAGCTTATCCCAAGATTCATTGCACACCATTGACAACAGGATGGTTTTGAGTGAAATTACCGAATTACACTTTTTAATGCAAGTATTGGGTTTCAACTTACTCTAATATCTAACAATACAAATGTAAAAAATAAAGATTCCAATGTTGACATATCATACTAAGATGCAATTGTATAAAGTTTATACATAAATGGACCACGGTGAACATATTTAGACAGGTTGTAAACTCTGTTTTGTTTTTAGACAACTTTTTTAAAAAGTTTTTTTTTCGACCTTCGTGGACTTTGAAGTCTGCGTGCTTCGAAGGATGCAGCCTGTGACTTGGGACACAACTCCTGTGTTCATCAAAGAATCCTGAAAAAGAACTGTATCTCTAATTTTCACAGTTCATTAAGCAGCACAACCATTTTCAAATGTGATGATCATAGTATTAATATGTTTCTTGAGCACCAAATCAGCATATTAATGATTTAATGATTTCTGAAGGATCATAATGGCTGCTGAAAATTTAACTTTGCCATCACAGTAATAAATTACATTTGAAAATATATTCAAATAAAAACAATATTTTTTACAATATTACTGTTTTTTTAACATTTCTGATCAAATGAGGAGAGGAGAGACCCCTGACATGATTGTAAAGCAGTTTGGCTGTACAGTAGTACATAGTAAAGTGCTATATAAATGCCTCATTTCATTTTGATTTCAAATAAATGCAGCCTTGGTGAACATAAGAGACTTATGTTGAACACTGGTGTAAATGGTTGTTTATATTTAAATATAAATCGAAATTGTTTTTTATTGTTAGCACATGACACCTAATACATTTATGTTAAGGCATTGAACTGTATTTTAAAGATAATCATTATTTCTTATGGTAATGAAATCATACAAAATTATTTTTAAATGAAAATGAAGTGGTAAAAATACAAACAAATGTTTGTAAAATCTTTCTCAGGCTGACCTGGTAGTCATCGTCCCCAAGTCCAGATGCCCTGAGGAACCACTGGCCTGCACACTGGTCAGACATTACGCTGTTGGACAGACTCTGTCCACTGCTGTCATAATTGTAGTATTTGCCTATTAGAAAAAGAGAAAGACATTCCACAGGTTGGGAATTAAATGAATGTTGTTGGAAGACCACTTTTGTTTTTACTCCAAGTTGTCTTCTCTTCCCAAATGATACTTCAGTATAGAAACCGATCTAATGGAAGACTGAACATCCATACTAAGAGTATAGCATTAGCATAGTTTTTAATACGAATGCAAGATTACAGTTAGTTTAAATAGCACTGTGTATGCTTACACTCACCATTCCACAGGAGTTTGTCAAAGGCTGCACTTCCTCTTTCCAAAATATCTCTGTAGCGTTGATAAACAGACTCGCAATTCAGCACACGTGCCATTTTACACATCATGCACACTGATGCCAGCCACAGAGAGCCACAGTATGCACTGGAAGACCAAAAACACAGGGGTAACTTTACATGATACAGGTTTTTAATATACAATTTAAAAAGAAAAATCATATAGTTTAAATATTCTGAGAAATTTCATTTTTAGAAATAAAATAAGTCCCAACCTGGGTCCTGTCACCTTCCATCCATCATATGTCTGGTCTGCATAGCCAGAATTTTCTATTAGCCCATCACCATCCTTATCAAACTTCAACTCTGTTTCCATGACTGTCTAAATGAGCCAGAATATCAGATGCTTGAGTAATGTGTCCTAAAACAGTGCTTAGCGCTTAACAAGCTCAACATTCACATATATAGAAGATATGATGCTATACAAACTACTAAAATATAACACAAACAACTAACCTGGCATATAGGCCACATGTCCTTCAGATACTGCTCATCCTGGGTCAGGTGATAGTCTCGGAACACCTGAAGCACAAACTTCAAGTTCAGATCCTTCCAGTCGGCTGTATCGTGGATCAAGTAAGCATTGACACGAACCCATGGCTCATCATCTGTTTCCACAAGGACAACATTGAAATGGGGTTTAAGATGATGACAATGTTAATTTTAACTTAATTCTCTTTCTGTCTTTGCCACATGCAACATGTTTGAATTTATGGTATCCTATTATGCACAACTCACCAGGGTCTCCAATGTCGTGAGGTACAACGCCTCGGGTCTTGACTGGGGAGTATCGGCCATTCATTAGATTTAACCTCTCTGTAGGGTCATGCTGAACGACACTACCAGCTGAATAAAAAAAAAAGAGAGATTTAAACAACCAGAAAATGCAAAACAGAATGGGAAAGTATCAACAAATTAATTTACAACAAAAAAAGGTTATTACTAATGAATTTGAATGCGGTCTTCAATGTTATCAGAAAAATGGAAGCTTAGCTCACCAATATCATACTGCAGACTCAGAGCCAGCTTGGGCCAAAGCATGATGAGAGCAAATGAAGCATAGAAGTGCACATCATACGTGTTATACATCCTGTACTCCTGACCTAGAACCAGACAGTAAGAGACAGAATTGATTTATCACATTGATTTAAACTTAAACGAACATTTAGGCCCGGTTTCACAGTTAAAACAGCTCAAACATGCATTTTAGTCTGGGACTAGGCTAAAAGCCTTGTCTGTGAAACTGGGCAATTGTGTACAATAAACTGAGATCTACAGTATGAAAAAGTGTCTGATTAAAACCAGTGTTGTAATAATTAACTATAACTAAAACTATTAAAATACTTTTTCAGTATTTGAAATAAAGCTGAAATTAAATCAAATATAAACATTAGACAAAAATTAGAAATGTTGCCTTGGCAATTAACAAATAGATACGTTTAAGTTGAAGCACTAAAATTACTAAAACTAAAACTGAAATAAAAAAAATAAAATCAAAGCTATATATAGAAATATAAAAATACTAATAAAAATGACAACAAAATAAAAATAATACCATGAATAATACAATAATAGTACATAAATAATACTAAAACAAAATGAATTAGAACCTAGAAGCCAACAGATTTACTCTTATTAATGCTAGTAATAATTTTTCATGACGGTTTTTTGGTTCTTAAAATCAACCCCTGGTTTCACAGACAAGGCTTAAGCTAGTCCTGGACTAAAATGCATGTTTGAGCTGTTTTAACTGAAAGCAACTTGCACTAAGATATCTTAAAATATGTCACTGCCATTGGTTTGTCTCAAGATGCACACCAGCAATATGTTTTTCTAAGGCACGTTTATAAAAGCTACTTAAATGTCCTAATTTAACTAAGGCCTAATCCTGGGTTTATCTAAGCCCTGTCTGTGAAACCGGGCCAAATTGTTACAAACCTGTTCTAAACAAATCTTTAGCTCAGTTTGCTTGAATGTTACAGCCCTACTGTCGTACCCTCTAGGTAAGCAAATCGGCCATACTTCTTGACAACTTCAGGCTGGGCTGGAAGCCCCCCATCCTCAGGACGAAGCCCACCGCTGATATCAGCGTCCTCTGGAAGCTCCACCCACACAGTTCCACCATCCACAACAAAATAGAGCTCATTAAACAGAGCAGATTTATACCAAGCCGGAAGAGACCTAGAAGAACACAGTGTTTAAGTCTACCAGTGACTGATATATTTAAATAATAACTACTGAAACACAGAATATATCCTGAAATAAATTATTTCACACAATATTTAGTATATATTGGTAAGGCTGTCAGTAAATTTTAAAACTGACACAACAAAGAGTTATGCCAAGCTGGCATGGATATCGCTGATACCGCTAATCTCAAAATGGCCAAATATCAACAGATGAATCAGCCTAGCAACTGAAAAGAATAGCTGCCTTATGTTAAAACAAAGGTGTACACTAAGAATTAGTATGTTGCATGTGACTGGGACAATACCACTCAAAAAAACACACAATTCATTCTATATGAAGTGCACTCAAGAACAGTATGAAGGGGACTGGTGAAACAAAATGCGTAATATGCACAAAACAGCGTACAAGGATTGCTCGTCTATGCACATAATGGATAAATAGGAGTCAAATCAATTTACAGGAAAGACGACTGCTCGCTTAAACTTTGTCTTTTGTGAAAAACAAGAGTCACACAAATCAGCCGTAGGCAATAAACTGAGAGCATGCGGTTACGCCATTAAGAAATTACATTTCTTTTTACCTGTCCTGTAGAATCGGCCTCTGCCACTCATCAATGCTCTCCTCCCATTTACTGTAGTGTGTGAGCGCATAGTGAGACAGAGATGGGGCAGCGTCTCCTTTGGTGCCATAATAACGTGTGTATCTCCTGAAACAAACACCATAAACACCCTGTTATTTTTTCATAGCATAAAAGGGTATTATTTCATCATCTCAAATGCAATTATATATTGCAAAATCAAAATGAAGCATATTTCTAGGATCGTTAAGATCTTCATATAACAATTAAGCACATTTTCCCCAATTCCCATTATTGTAATGCAATGAAGTCTCATTCTCATTAACGTAATGCAAACAAAAGTAATGACATATTTTTTTAATTTGTAGCATTTATGCATCATTGTCTCCTGGGTTCTCTGAGATTAAACAAATCATCATTGCTGCACTTATATGAATTTGTAAGGAGCACAAACTGTGACTCTGTGACAAACTGCGCTCACTATATGACTGATGATGAGTCTCTTCCTTTAATGAAGCTTGTAAATAATACTGCTTTATATAATCACACAGCCATACCACTTCCTTTTAAAAGTGTCTAGAAATCGCTTGAGAAGTGCTGTTTCCTTTTCAAAACATGGACGAGACATATCAAAGCGTTTTGCCTTGATTTAAGACGCTAGTTCTTTTTAAGCCCTTGGTTATTTCACCAATATTTTTTTCAGATAAGAGAACAACTGTAAATCATTAATGCATGTATCTGCTAAAAGTAAATTTTGGACTATACTGGGACATATAGACATTTAATTGAAATAGAATAACAATGTAGAATGTAACAATGTAAAAGTCTTTACTGTCACTTTTGATCAATTTAATGCATCCTTGCTAAATAAAAAAAATTATTTAAACTTGCAGACCCCAAATTTTGGACTTTTGAATGGTAGTGTACATGGACTAAAAGACATTTTTGATCACATCATAGAGTCTTTAAATGCAGTAGTAAAAAAAGCTGATACTCCATATTTCTGTTGTGGTTAAACATCGTTATGCTTGATAAAATGAAATACCATCTCTGTGACACCCAATTTACACACACTAAAGAAAAGAAAGACATCCGTATGTCCCAGGTAACCTGATCCATAATGTGTACAAAGAGAATGAAAGAAAGATTAGAGAGAAGATAAAAGAACAAACACAAGCAAGTTGTCACCATATGTTGGAGACGCTGAAAAAACAACAGTGAAAATAATTCAAATTAAATCATTAAAATATTTATACATCATGGTCTAATTCATCTGGATTCTCTGAACTGAAATAATTTCCCCCAGCACAACTTAATGCTATTTGCATTACAAATGTACAGTTGTTCACGTCTCCAAAACGGGCCAAAAATATTGTTTGACTCATGGTGCTCTACGCAAATTTTTGTTCAATCATATGCTCTGTAGAATGAGAATCTCCCTTCCACTGACAACCAATCCGCAAGTAGCAAATCATGGATCATGACTGTCATGTATTTATTAGCTCCATGAAAGGAAGAGCTCCATAAACACATACCTGACATAAATTCTCTCTCTGGAGCCAAATGTAATTTCAGGCATATCCCACGCCAAACTGAACTCCACACTATTGTGATGGTTAGCAGGCACCGAGCAGCTCACAGCCAAGGCTGCCGCCACTTCCTCCCTTTTCTGTGTGGGTGTGCTGGAGTCCTTTGGCGAGTCGAGCCGTCCATCGGTCATGAGGTCACTCCACAGAGCACTACAGGTTCCCTTTGGGCTAAACGCTGTCTGGTGACTGATCTCTTGGTCAGACTAAAATAAAGTGAAACTGTAAATAATGAGGGGAAGTACAAGAACTGTCTCAAAACCTAGAGAGCTACATAGCTAGACAGGTTTTAAAAGAGAATTCACCCCAAAAAATGAATTCTGTCATAATTTACTCACCCTTAATGTTGTTACAAACCTGTATGATTTTCTGTCATCAGTGGAAAATTAGAAGATAAATTGTGTAGAATGAAATGCAATTAAGAACTGTAATCAACAGCTTAAGCTGTCTTTAAAGTCTAGTTTCTCAATAAAACATTTGACAAGCACTTAAATGTTAAATGTAATTATTAACTGTATCTTTGCAAAGTTTAATGTGATGAGCCACAGCAATTAGTCACCTTTATAATACTCTCATTTGCACAGGGAAACAGGCGCACACACAGTAAAGCTGATGGTGGAACCTGTTTGGCAGTGTGCTTTTGTCGGAGTTGTTTTCTTTAAGCATTTACTACAAGCAAAACCTGCTGCTTCTAGATTTACACTGATGCATTACCTTTTCTCTTGCAGCTATACACAAAGTGTAAGGGTTGACAGGCGTCTGGTGATGTAGTAAAACCCCAGACACAGATTCTCCCTCTTTTTCAAGGTGAAATGGTTCATTCCAGTGGCCCCCGCTCTTATCGTCTTCATGGCCCGACCCATTAACCATCGTGAACATGATGGAAACATCAAGAGCGTAGTCGTTCTTATTCTCAATGTCCCACACAAACACAGCCACAGGAAGACTGGAGTCCTGAAAAAGACAAAAAGAGATTAGTTTTGAAACAGCAAAACCATAACATCGACTGCATTTATGACCTAATATTGTGTTGGTCCCCCTTTTGCTGCCAAAACAGGCCTGACCCGTCGAGGCATGGATTCCACTAGACCCCTGAAGGTGTGCTGTGGTATCTGCCACCAAGATGTTAGCAGCAGATCCTTTAGGGGCCTCCATGGTTTGGAATTGTTTGTTCAGCACATCCCACAGATGCTCGATTGGATTGAGATCTGGGGAATTTAGAGGCCAAGTCAACACCTTTTTGCTTTATGGCAGGGCACATTATCCTGCAAATCCACCTGGCCATCCACATGATGTAAAAGAAAACATGATTCATCAGACCAGGCCACCTTCTTCCATTGCTCCGGGGGTCTAGTTCTGATGCTCACGTTCCCACTGTTGGCACTTTTGGCAATGAAAAGAGGTCAGCATGGGCACCCTGACTGGTCTGCGGCTATGCAGCCCCATACGCAACAAACTGCGATGCACTGTGTATTCTGACACCTTTCTATCAGAACCAGCATTAACTTCTTGAGCAATTTTTTTGCTTGGACCACACGGGCCAGCCTTCACTTCCCACGTGCATTACTGAGCCTTGGCCGCCCATGACCCTGTCGCCGGTTCACCACTTCTCCCTCCTTGGATCACTTTTGATAGATACTGACCACTGCAGACCAGGAACATCCCACAAGAGCTGCAGTTTGGAGATGCTCTGACCCAGTCGTCTAGCCATCACAATTTGGCCCTTGACAAACTTGCTTAAATCCTTACACTTGCCCATTTTTCCTGCTTCTAACACATCAACTTTGAGGACAAAATATTCACTAGCTGCCTAATATATCCCACCCACTAACAGGTGCCGTGATGTAGAGTTATTACATATACATACATGCATATATTAAATACACAAACTTTTATATACACACATACTGTACATACACACATACACATACAAATATCAAACACAGCTTGTCACCTTGTAGTCGTGAGGGATGACAGGTGACACCTGCCTGCAGGTGAGAGTGACGTTCTGGCCAGGCAGGTGGTAGACAGTCCAGGCTCGTGGGTACAGGGCATGGTAAAAGGCGTATTCACCACAATAACCCCAGTTCCAACCCTGAAGAGTTGGGGGTCGCTCCGTAGACAACACCTGCTGGTATACTGTCTGACCCCCCCTGCGCAGACATACTGTAAACTAGGAGATAGAGGGGGTTCAAACAGACTTGAAATGGGTGAAGGAGAGATTTGAACACCTGCATATATGACAACACACACTTGCTCATAACTGTTATACATACAGACCACATGAGTCATAATGGATACTAAATACTAGTTAATACACCTATATTTGCACATACACTACCATTCAAAAGTTTGGGGTCTGTACGTTTTTTGTTTTTTTTTGAAAGAAGAATTTAAAAATGTATTCCTGTGATGGCAAAGCTTATTCTTCAGCATCATTACTCCAGTCTTCAGTGTCACATGATCCTTCAGAATTCATTCTAATATGCTGATTTGGTGATGAAAAAACATTTTTTATTATTAATGTTGAAAACAGTTGAGCTGCTTAGTATTGATGTGGAAACCATGATGTATTTTTTCAGGATTCTTTGATGAATAGAAAGTTCAAAAGAACATTTATTTGAAATAGAAATGAGACATTATAAATGCTGAAAAGGAGAATTAATTTCTTAACAAAAAAATAAATAAAGAAGATAAAAATCGTACTGACCCTAGTCAGTAGTATGGCTTTAGTACAATTATTGGATCACAAACAGCCCTTTACCTGGTTAGCAATAACGGTTTTGTA
The DNA here is from genome assembly GCA_039654625.1 of Rhinogobio ventralis. Taxonomy (NCBI): domain Eukaryota; kingdom Metazoa; phylum Chordata; class Actinopteri; order Cypriniformes; family Gobionidae; genus Rhinogobio; species Rhinogobio ventralis. Next base: position 39,679,799 of record CM077193.1, read on the forward strand.
GTGGTACATTCCAGGATTTAGTTGCCACCGGCAGAAATCCCCCCTCCATCCACGTGTGATACTGCCTCCCCCAATGCCACCAAGAGGAGCACCTGCACAAAACACATCCTCCGTTACATTGGGTCATTTTAAGAGTTCTGTTATTGCTTTGAGTTTTCTGTTTATCTTTGCACTTACCATAAATTTGTTTCAGTTGTAAGGCACGAAACATATCAATAAAAGGAGCCTTCTTTTCAACCTGGGTCTTTTTGTACCACCATCTCAGATACCTGCTCAGACAAACATAGAACAAAGAGGAATTTACAAAACTGGCATTTCTCTCTGTCATACACACATACAGAATTGAAGTGATATTGATGAACAGTGAAGATGGGTAACAGAGTTTTGTTGAATACAGTGGCATGTATCTATGTGCATAAATCACACTTCGACTTCTTAAAGGTGCAGTAAGCGATGTCTGAAAAACGCTGTTGAAAGTGGATCGGACCGAGCACCACAACAAACTTGTAGCCAATCAGCAGTAGGGGGCATGTCGACTCAAGAAGGGGGAGGAGAGAGAGTAATCAAGAGGAAGATTTGAAGAAAGACTGTAGAAAGAGAGGTGGCTGAGAGACATTACAAAAGAGAAAAGGTCAGAGGAATATCACTGGAAAAAGATGGGTTATGATCAGGCAAAAGCTTCAGGACCCACGTTAATATAAGAAAAGCTTTCCAACGCTGGAGAGACCCAAGCAGAAAAGCCTGAAAACGGACATAGAGGTTGCAATGTTTCTGCTCCATACGTGAGTAACATTGGTTTTGAGTGTGTGCTGGTGCAAACTCTTGCTTGTATAATGTAGTGTGTTAATTTTTTGTTCTTCCTTGTCGTTCTTTCATCATTTGCTTCTGCTATGATAAAGATAATGATAAAGAGACATCCACTCTTGCATTACGTGATCGAGCATTTCGGGGTCGGAGCAATGAAGGGAGGGGTGTGTTTCTTTGAGTCGTTTTCAAATATCAACAGTATTCAACAATTATTCTCAGAAATCGCTTCTGCACCTTTAAATTTAACTTGGCACCACAACAACGTCAGTCCTAATAATTAACCTCTCGCACACATGTTGTATACATACAACACTTCCCTTTAGTCACTCTCAAACTACTCCATCCAACACTCATTCTATTCTCCTGCTATAATGCACACACAGCTTTTTTTTAGGTCGTCACACTCAGCACAACAGCGCTTAGAAACAGAGACTGATTCACACAAACATTAAAGGACAGATAGCGTTATGGGAAAGGCTGAAAAAGCTGTCAACTGTCTCTGCCCTGGATAAAAGTCACCTTTTGTTACTCTACCGACTTGCTGATTGATTGACTGATTTTTTTAAGTTTGCTAAGTGAGCCAGAATTGATTTCATTATTATTATTTTTATTTTTTTTCCATTCTTTGTTTGTTGCTAATGTTGTTAATTTATATTTTTTCGTTTGAAAAAAGTGCAACCTATGGAAGGTTTTAATTTATAACTTGATACGATTATCACAGATGTTAGCTATGGCTCTATGCTAGTGTGGACTGCAATTACTCAGTGAAGAGTGGTGAAGGTTGAGCAACATGAATACAGTCTTCACATACACATCACAGGACTGACTGCGTAAATGGGAATGCGTAATAAAGATTTGTAAAGCTCATGATAGTTTTTGTGTCAACCGTTACCATGAAATAAAACACCCACACAGAGACAATATTGACTTATTATACAGACAATGATTAACCAGTTTCAGTGGAAAATTCCATGCAACAATAGCTTGATGTTAGAGAAAAATTAATAATGTCAAATAATTACAACAACAAAATCCAGTATCTAAACCCAGGTCAAAAGAGATCAAGCTGTTTATTGCAGGACCATCCTTAGGTCCACTTAAAGGAAGGAACGTCATTGAAATGTATTAGTTACTGTGTAACAGTCTAACTTGTTAGAGAGGAAAAACAGCCTCACCTGATCCAGGTAAATAGGGGGTCAGTTCTAAAGATTCATAGATGCTGATCGCCTACATAATGCTACAACAGATACTAACAGAAAAAAAACTGGCTGCTAAGAAACAAGAAGAGAAGGGTTTAGCAGAAGGGAATGAAAACATGTCATTCTGTGGTCAAATAGAACCTCTTAAAAACATTTAAACATTTCCTGTTCCTATTTTAACTATATAATGTGTGCAAAAGGCCTCTGAGATGTATAGAATGGTCTCAGCAGCCTATGATGTCTATTCTTTAGTAAATTGTGTTTACTGTAGGTGAAGCGAGGAAAAACTAATTGAAATATGTCTTGTTAAACATACCTGACACCTAAAGCAACATGATCGATCATGTTGGACAACGAGACATCTTTGGCTTGAAATGGTTTCCGCTTCTCTTTGAACTCGTGTGCCAGACATAGCCGCCAGCCATCCTTAGGGACACCAAATCCAGTTTCTGTAGAAACGTACCGACTCATCAGCTCGGCTAGAGATGTGTTGTCATTTAAATCCATAGTCCAAAGCTCTCGGATCAGCAGTCCAAACCAAAAGTGTAAAGATCGGCTCCCTAAATCCTTTGAAAAAAGGCAAAATAGATAGAAGTGTTAATACATATAGGTTATTCCCTTTATTTGAAGGCTAAAGCAATAAACAACCTTAATGACACATGGTTTGATGACAAATCTAAAAATGACATCTTGCCTACTGCCTGCATTGTGCAGGTAAGTGTTGAGATCACATGTTTGATCTGCATGCACAGGCAGGTAATCTACATACGAACGCAAAGTTCACCTTTCACCAAGGTGACGGAGTTCAGTTGCCAGCAACAACCACGTTCTGGAGATGTAATCTGATCCTTTTCTGTTCAATTAACTAACAATACCTTGACCTTTCCTTCATTTCACCCCTACTCCAGGCAAATCTAACCTATCATTTGTCTGTATGGTACAATTCACCTGGCCAGATAAATAACGTTTGCATACCCTAAGCCTGTCTTGACATTCTCGACTGCACTTAACACTTACAATCATACAACAATGTCATGACATAAATCTACTGTACTAAAATCCACTGCAATAATAATACTACAATAATAATATTAAATAAATAACAATATATATATTTAGCTCCCATATTTTATCCATATTCCTTTTACAAACATTTTAACATTCCTTAAACCTCTGACTCCACTTTTTTATTTTGTAGCCCTGATTCTATTCTGCTGTAGTTTTCCATTCATTTTTTAAACAAAATTACACTTTTGTCAATTTAGTAGTTTTCCATACTGTATTTACAGTTATTTTTTCCTATTTAATTATGTTGTTCCTTTCTAGAAATGTTCTAAATCACACAAATGATATTTTTAAACATGTATCAGTTACCAAACTCTAGTCAGTGTTGCATACTTGCATACAGCTCATTTAAATATTAGATCTATTGATATTATTGGGTCTAAGTTACCTTCTGGGACAGACGAGCATCATGTTCTAAAAGTCTAACTTTTGCCGTCCTTTCACGGTCTTTTTACTTTTAACAAATAGTAAAACTTTATTGTCGGTGCTATTTTGGAAAACGTAGCACCACTACAGAATCATGCTTTGGGCAAGTCACATCCAATGATGCAATAATGTCCGATATGCTTTTGCACCTCATCGTCACACTCTAAACTTCTGGTTACTTGTGCTTTTTAGATTTCCCATGCATAATTAATGTATTTCCCATTGTTATTATCTAAGCCACTCTGTCCAGCGGAGCAGTGTAAATCTCTCTTACCCTTGCCTCCAACACCACCCTGGGGTCTGCGTGTCAGTGCGAGCTGCACTTGTTCAGACGCTCGCCAGCAGGACCATGTCAGTAGAGCCACTCGGTGTCCCTGTGGTTGCTGTTCCACCTTGTCGCGGTTGGATCTTAGGGAAATTTTTCAAAGTGAACAGCAAAAGCTAAGCTGTAAAGACGAAAGCATGTATTTAGCGTTTAAGGAATGAACACATATTCTTATCCAGAACTGCACATCGCGATCTCTTAATAATAAAGTGCTCAAAGTCCGAGATGCATTCCCAGTGATAGTGCAATACAGTAGGGCCTTCTGTTGGCCTAAACCAATGAGGACACACTCGGGGGAGTAACTTCCAGCAGTGTCGTCATCTCAGTATTTGACAAAGAAACACAAACCTTGTTCTGTATACATATTTTATCTCATAAGCCATTGTCTGTCTATTTCATCGATTAAACGGTGAATTTTCCTTATCAGTTTTGTTTTGATGAAAACCTACCCCCTCCCCCTTTTATATTTTGGTCTAGAACTTCTACGTCACTTTTGCCACGGAGCCAATGCGAGTGGCCGATCGTGTGTACTCGTTTCTTTGAATCGGTTCTTTTGAGCTGTTTGTTTCAAAGATCCTTTTCAAAAAGCGATTCACTAATTATTTACGTCATGAGGTAAAGCCATAGTACAGCCATATGTAAAACACAATGTGTTTATTGTTTCAGTTTAGTTTGTTCCAGCCAGGTTTTGCTAATAAAATCATTATCTTTGTTAGTCGTTGCATACATTAAGCAATGTGCAAAAAAAAAATTCTGCCAAGAAATTTAAATGAATTTTAATATTAATTAATATACATGCAAGCTATATTTAGGTTGTCTAAACTTACTTTTGCAATTATAAATCTTACTCCGAAGCTCTTTGGATCAGTTTATCGGGGTACTGGGAAAACAAATCTTTCATTGAACCTGTTCAACTGATTCTGAATTGATTCATTCAAAGTAATCGACTCACTGGAATGATTTGTTCACAAATTGCGCTATACCGGAGTTTGATACAAAAGATGACATATTATACTTTCTCATGTTATGTTGTAGTGACTAATACAAAATAATATGCATAACGAATATTTTTCTGAAGTCTATTTCCATGTTATGGCAACGTTTAATTTGCCTTGTATACATGTAGCTTGAATGACGTTTGGAGAAACTCAGGGAAACCTCATAATGGCCGAGAGAAACCCGTCTCTTGTTTTGTTTTTAAGTTGCTGGAGCTTTGCCGGGAACCCAGTCTTTTAACTTTTTGGTTTACGCATACGACGTAGAAAATATCGACGGAAAGATATAGTGGTCCTTTGTTCGAGGTACTGTAAAAATAACACAAATATGTTAGGACTTCCTGCTAACGTAATAGACATTGGTCTCTGCGCCAAGCTGCACGACTTTAACGTTAGCTCTTTAAATATTGATAACGTTAGCTGCTCTGTATCTACAGTCTAGTTTTGCACATATGTTCCTGTCATTGTCAGATTCTTTAGGATATTCTTTTAATCAGTGCCACGGGTATTAAGACAATAAGTTAAGACTAAGCTATTCTTGACCATGTTTATCTGTTGTTTGATTTACTCTAACTGTTACCCTGCTAAAAACATCTTAAACCGGTTTACGCTGGTCTTAGCTGGTCTCTTAGTTTAGAGAGAAAAAAAAATCAACATTTACAATCAGCCAAAAAAAACAAGCTGTCCAGGCTGGGGTATATATATGAAAACCAACATTTATTAAGTGCCTTGCATGTAACATTTTTCCCTCTCTGTTTTTTCTTAGATGATTGAGGTGGTGGCATCTATGGCCCGTGGGCCTGTGTTTTTGGCCGGGGAAGTTTTAGAGTGTCTCATAACCTTCACAAACCCCATGTCACATCTGTCTACATCTGCCAGCAGGTAAAGAACACTGTAATCAGCATTAATGTAATGTGCAAGGTTGCTTTTTGGCCGCTGTCTCATTATTAAGTTAAACCACGCTGTGCTTTGTTGTATCTCCACATTTCAGTCATTATATGTGCTGTCAGTTCCAAAGTGAGTCTGTTGATCTTCCACAGTGAGATGTTGGCTTGGTCCAGTGCTCAGATTCACTGCCAGTTCCATGCCAGCGAGAGTCGCGTCGCTCTGCCCACTCAGGGCACCAAGCAGGACGTGCAAGCTGAGAGTGACACCGTGCTGATACCAAGCAGAGGTGAAAATGAGCAGCTGATCTCACACTTGTTTTGCTCAATTTTTAATATTGAATCAAAGATAAAACGACCAGAATCATGGTCTTTTTTTTTATAACAGCCATATCTAAAGGTTGTAAGACATAGGTTTGTATGTCACAAGTAGCAATTGGTATTTTCAGAAGTAGAACAGAATAGTAAGTAAATTTGGAACAGAAAGTATTCAAAATTTTACTCTGACTTTGGCAGTTTGAGAAAATGTTGTACAAATTTTCAGGTTGTGGAAACTGCAGATAGTTCTATTGATGAGTATGCTGTTCTGCCATATGTAGAATACACAATTACAAATGAGAAATTACATGATAAATGTAAATATCTTGAAATGGATCAAAGGTTATCCAGCATGAATTTCATGAATGAACAGAACAACAACAGCATTTATTTATAAAGCACATTTAAACACAATATAGATTGATCCAAAGTGCTGTACAGAGTACAAAGCAGGTCTACACAATAAAAACAACAATTACAGGTTTCCAAAAGCTAAAGAATAAACATATGATTAAAAAAAACAGAAAAAAGAAATAGGAAGTCAGTAAAAACATGCTGAGCAGAATAATGACCAAAAACAATCTACCAAAGTCACAAAAGTAGTAGGAAAAGTGCAAAGTTTAACAAGTACCAGTCTGCAGAAATGCACTTTGGAACAGAGTAAAAGTCAATGACTTGAGTCAGAAACCCTATACAATTCAAGAAACTGCTGATGATTGCTGACAAAGCATGTGAAGATCAATTAGTGTAATGATTTCAACTGGTCACAAACTTCCTGTTAGCATTGCTGAGAATTTGTCAGTTTTTATAATCTCTCTTTTTGTTTGGTCTTGTTGAATTGTGCCTTTCATATCACAGTATAAGCCAAATACAGCAAGTCTATCAGAAAGTGTGCTTGTGATGCAGATTAGACAACACGCATGGTTCATTTCAGTGTTGTTAATTTATCCAGGTTTCTTTTATCTCAGATTTATTCACTGGAAACCTCTTGATTTTGGAGCAGGGATTTAGATCATGAACATGAGGAGAGATTTCCCTGTTTCTTCATTGATCCAGGTGAACGAGGGCAGTGTGTGCTGGACACACCACCTAAGATCTTGTTCTGTGACCTTCGTTTGGACCCTGGAGAGAGCAAGACCTGTAAGAAACTGCATTTAAACCTGACACTTTTAGATTACACATTACAATTTGTTTATACAGAGTTTGTGTTGTTTACACTGTTTGCACTTTCACAACTTCGGTAATAAATAATCATTTCAGAATGAAGCTAATTCCTCATGGCCCACATGTTGTTGATATTCCACTTAAAAACTGGCTCATGGCATAGGACCAACAGTCAGCCAGCCAAAGTTCAGCTATATGTAATTGCACATTATGTCTGAACTACAGAAGACAGCGCACATTTGCAGCAGAACTCTGCCAAGTTTTTTTTTTCAGCTGAGACTACCACCAAATAATGTTTTCCCTTTGTTCAGATACCTATAGTGAGGTCGTGCCCACTGACGGTCCACCCAGTTTCCGGGGTCAGGCAGTGAAATATGTGTACAAGCTCACGATTGGCTGCCAGCGAGTCAACTCGCCCATCAAGTTACTGCGAGTCCCTTTCAGAGTTCTAGTGCTGCATGGTAGGTTGCACACATGGTTTCTTTGACCTCTTTGTATGTGGTTTCCCTTTCAGCCTTGTCTATGCAAAGCATAGATTCATTTTCACCAGGCTAATGGCTAAATTTTTTTTTGATTTAAAGGGATAGTTCACCCAAAAATGATTTTTTTTTCATCATTGACTCAACTTAAAGTTCTTTCAAACTTGTATGAGTTTCTTTCTTCTGTTGAACACAAAAGAAAATATTTGAAAGAATGTTGGTAATCAAACAGTTGACGACGTTAGTCATTGACTTAAAAAATGCCATTGAAGTCAACGGCTACTGTCAACTGTCTGGTTACCAACATTCTTCAAAATATCTTCTTTTGTGTTCATCAGTAGAGAGAAACTCATACAGATTTGAAACAACATGAGAGTGAGTAAATGATGACAAATTTTTAATTTTTGGGTGAACTATGCCTTTAAGTGTGAAATATTGTATACTCGCATAAAATGAGTATTTGAGTCATATCAACTTAGAAAAAATGTTTTCCCCCCCTTCATGGTGGTCACCATGTTGAGATCACATGATCAGACGAACTGGCTTTATCTTGGTAAACCACCCATTATCTGATACTTTGTGGTTGCGAATAATTTAACCATGAGTGACAAATAAACCTGTAAATGAGTGTCTCTACATCTGTAACCAAGAACTTTTGCTTGTTTTGGATGATGCTAATAGGAGTCCATAACGTCCCACAGCACAGTAAGAAGATGTTCTTTTGCAGGTATGCCAGAGCCTCCATTCCCTCAGGATGAGGAAGTGGCTCCCTCAAACCCTTTCCTGGAGGAGGAGGAAGGAAGCCGGAGAGATACAAGACCACTAGAAAGAGCTCTGGATATTCTAATGATCACCACCTCACGTCGATGCCCATGTGCGTGAGTGAATGTGGGCGGTAGTGATTGTGGGAAGGGTTGTGTCTTTTGAAAGAATGTGTGTTTGTCATTCATCTATCTATTCATAGTTTTCAGTCACGTGACTGTCGCGGAGCCCTGCAGGGCAAAACAGCCATAGAACTGCAGCACAAGCCTGTCAATTTTCCATCTTAAAAACAAAAATATGTTAACAAGATGCAAGTTTTGGGCACTTGTGATCCATATACAGCACCTGCTGCAGTATTTCAATTACTAAAAACAGCAGGACGTTTTTAAAACGCTTAACGTGAAAAACACTTATAGGGTGAGTTGCACCAATAAGGATTAAATTAAGCAAAGTTTAACGCTAATCAAAGATTTGTTGATCTGGGTTTTATTTTAAATTGAGTTGTTGCACCAATTAATTCTAAACACAGATTAACCATGTAGAAAGACTAAAAGACTAGAAAGAATAGAATTAAAGGGCTGATCGGGATGAACTGACGCCAGGCTAAAGAATTCTTATTAGTGCAACCCATCCTTAAAATGCCTTAATGTACAGTGATATTAAAAGTTTAAATTCATTTTACACCCTTTTGATGATTCATACTGTATAGGCGAGTAGATGAGCCAAGAATATGAACGCAACGCGTTTTCTTTATAATGGTTTTCGATGGGAAAAACACTGTTGCATTAATATTCTGTGTTCATTTGCTTGCCTGTACAAAGTATGCGACATCAATAAGGTGTATATTGAATTTGGTCTTTTAATATCACTGTCTTACTACATTTAAAACTTACTACAAATGGAGGCAATGGAGGAAAGCCTTGTTTTGCCCTCCTGGTGGGCGTTCCTATAATGGTATGACGTCATGTGAAAACTATGAATTATCGTGTTTTAGTCCTCTGCTCAGTTTTGAATATGGTAATGAGCACATATATTTCTTTCACAGACATGTTCAACATCACAAATGTGCGGGGAAAGGTGGCTAAGTTCTGCATCTTTAAGACTGTGTACAGGCTCGGAGAAGATGTCATCGGCACTTTCACTTTCTCTGAAGGGGATATTCCATGTTTACAGGTATAGTATACACTACGGTTCAAAAGTTTGGGCTTAGTAAGATGTTTTTTAAAAAATGTTTATGTAAGAAGTTTTTAAAATCTCATTTATTTGATCAAAAATACAGTAAAAAGTAATATTGTTAAATATCGTTGCAATTTAAAATAACTATGTTATCGATTCCTGTGATGGCAAAGCTGAATTTTCAGCATCATTACTGCAGTCTTCACATGATCCTTCAGAAATCATTCAAATATGCTAAATTGGTGCTCAAGAAACATTTCTTCTTATTCTTCTTCTTCTTCTTCTTATTATTATTATTATTATTACTAATGTTGAAAACAGTTGTGTTGATTCATATTTTTGTGGAAACTGTGATACATTTCTTCAGGATTTTTAAGGAATAGAATACTGAAAAGAAAACAGCACAGTGTCTTATAATATAATTTTTAATATAAAAGTCCTTACAGTCACTTTTGATCAATTTAATACATTCTTGTTGAATAAAAGTAAATAATTTATTTGAAAAAATCTTATTGACCTTTTAAACCTTTGAAAATGTAAATGCTTCATGGTGTGCTCCTGGAATGTTCATGTGTATTTATGTCTGGTCTGCTCAGTATTCAGTAAGTCTGCAAAGTGAAGAGGAGGTCCAAGAGCAGTACCAGAGACGACCCGGCCAGGCGGTCAGTGTCACTGGTCATGGCCGACATCTAGAGTCCTGCTTGCACACAGCCTCCAGCCATTTCTCTCTCCCTGTACCCCTTAATGTCACACCAGGATTCACCACAGATATAGGTTAGAAAACCTTCACTCATAAAGAAGTTGTATAAAGATGCTCTGGCTGACTTATTGGTTTATTTCTTGTTTTGCTTAAACCTGGAGTTTTAAATCTATTATCAAAGATATGTATGTAAAGGAAATATCTATTCAGGCCAAGCACATTGAAAGTCTCCTCGCTTTTATGATTTCAAGATTTCACTTAATTTCATTCATTTTCAATGTTAAATCAACAGTGATAAGGAAACATTCCCATCCTATGTTTTTATTCTCTTCCCCAGTGACATTAAGATGGCGACTGCATTTTGAGTTTGTCACAGCCCGGGAGCCAGTGGAGGCACCGGTGGTTCTGCAGAATCAGTCAGAAGTCACAGTATGGACTGGGGCGGAGCATGTGGATGTGGACACCTTCAGTTGGGACCTACCAATCAAAGTGCTTCCCACCAATCCCACGCTAGCTTCATATGTTTCACAGTTTACAGGGACAAACAGCATCAACATTTGAGTTGTGTTGGTATTTGTGCTGGGAGATCATAAAACTAACGTTGTTGTTGTGAGATGTGTTGCAGTCTATTCCTAATTCTAAGGTAGCTTATTTTTGGAGTTGTTTTATTGGTTCTTATCTTTTGCCGTGCAATGAGATGATAATACTTTATTTAAGCTACTTTAACATTTCAGCCTTGACCAACAGACTGCTTTACCTCTTGTAATGTTAAAATGTCTGTATTTATTATTCAGTGTATGCTTCAAATTATATTGACAAATGGTTTCTGTTGTATTTCACTTACAAGCTATTTTGTACATTTATCTATATGCAAATCATAACTGAATAAAATCTGTTAAGAGTTATTTGCAGCGGATGATTTGTCAAAACTATTGTAATATTTCGATGAAAAAAAATGTGTAGAAAAAGAAATGAGATGATTTTTATATACATGTTATTAGAGTAAACATTCTGCTAATAACACTTTACAATAAGGTCTCATTTGTTAACATTAGTTAATGTATTAACTATCATGAACTAACCATGCGCAATACATTTGTTACTGTATTTGTTAATCTTTATTAACGTTAGTTAAAAGTTAGTTAACATTAGTTAATAAAAATACAGCTGTTCATTTTTTGTTCATGTTATAGTTCACAGTGCATGTTAACAAATACAACTTGATTTTAATAATGTATTAGTAAATGTTGAAATTAACATTAACAAAGATTAATAAATGCTGTAGAAGTGATTGGTTATTAGTTCATATTAACTAATGTAGTTTCCTAATGTTAACTACTGAAACCTTATTGTAAAGTGTTACCAACATATGAGACAAACAGTTACATATTACTAAGCTTGTCAGCTGATATTTACAATAGTACATGCATGATAAAGGAAAAGTTTTGGTTATGCAGCTTAAAATTAGCAACATGAACAAAATGTATTACCAAATCAGAGTATTGCTTGTGTCATGAAGAGTTTTATTGCAATTATTTAATCAGGAATACACTTTTAATTTTGCTCTCAGAGCTTAAAACATCTTGGCTATTGAGAGAAGGAACTGTAAAAGAGACAATGACAGGCCATTCAGTGCTAATATTTGCTGTTATAGTGATGTGATAATAACATTGTAGAAAAGGCACATCATGCACAACATTCCATACAAATAAAAATAACTTTTGATCTGTCTCTCACGCCAATACATCAAACACAGGACTCAAAAAACATGCTTTCACTTTCCTCCCCTACATGCTGTACGTCAAACCGCTTCCTTTAAATTGAGAAGGCTTCCTTAAATGATAATTGTTGATAATTATGTTTTGAGAATACAGTTGCTATAGGAGTAATATCCCATCTCACATTACAGTGAGACAGATGTTAGCTGAAAAGCAGATGATTTGTGATTTAAAGGCTTCCTCCATGCTAACCTTCTAGTTTCATGTTGAGTGCTCCATGACTTGGGTCAACATTGTTGTCTTCTCCAGGAATGCAGGGCAGACGAGGATCAGAGGCCATCACCAGCATGACCTGGCAGGTCAGAGATTCAACTCGAACTTCACACCAGGGAGGAAAGTCCACAGGCCGATGCACACTGTAATTGAACAATTATGAGATACAAATACTACAATATTAAATTGTACTCTCTTAAAATTCTCACAAAGGGGGTTTTCACAGCAATGTCATAGAACAAGAGTTCTCGACTTTCCTGCAGAGTTTAGTTCCATCCCTAATCAAACACACCTGAACAAGATAATAAGGGTCTTCAGGATTACTCGAAAGTTTAATGCAGGAGAGTTTGATCAAGGTTGCTAAACTCTGCAGGTAAGTGGATCTCGAGGGCCAGAGTTGAGAACCCCTGCCATAGAAAAACCATTTTGTGTTCTGCAAAACAACATTCAGTGAACAGTTCTTAAAGGAACCATATTTTTCATGATTTTTTCAAATTGTTTAATAATCTAAAGAACCTTTTTCCACTAAAGAAACATTTGTGCAGTGGAAAAGTTCCATGGATGCTCTTCACGGATCCGTTGATGCCAATAAAAAAACTTTATTTTTAAGAGTGTACTTTTGGTCTCAACGCAGATGCCAGATGTGTTACGGTTCTTACGTTTCACAGCATCCCACTCCCACAGGGTGCAGGCAGGTGCACTGCACACAGCCCTGCTCCATCCAGCTTTCTCCCATAGAGTACTGCTTTCCATCATATTCACACAGAGCTGTGAAGAGAGACATCGAACACGCTGAATATCAGTCTCCTCAAGCCTTGAGAGTGCCTGATCCTCAAGTGCACTCCAAATAAAACTGATTTAGAGGGAATATCATGAGACAGGACATTTGCTCTCACCTTGAGAGTTGAAGTGACACTGCATTGGTGCTGCTGAACATGTTGTCCACACCAAACAGGCGATGAAGAACATCAATGTGCCATGTCTCGCCATGGGATCCATCTCGGTTGTTCAATCGCCCTCTGAATCGCTCTCTCCACTTTCACACCTCCATTTATACGGGTGTGGGGAGTGGTTTACCCCCTACCTGAGGTGTGTCTCTGGGGTGGGGGCAGGTTAGTTGGGCTGTTTTTTTTGTGGGGGGGTTGTAAAGGAAAAAGCTGTGGTTTGGCACCACCTGCTCTTTCTCTCCGGTGATTGCCATTCTCCACTCCACTGGGCATGACCTTGAAAAACTATAGAAATTCTGACACATCCTGGGATGACTAAGAGAGGTGGGGTGAGTGAGAGAGAGAGCAAAAAGTTGGCATGAGACAGGACGCAGAACAATTATGGATAACATAAATTTTCAGTTAAAGATAATCAGGTGTTCATCTGGGTTTTGGTGGATGCACACTAATAATAAAGATTTGTTTATGTTTCTTATGCTCAACAAGGTTGCATTTATTTGATAAAAAATGCAGTAAAAACAATACTGCTAAATATTATTATAATCTCAAATGTCAACAAGTTTTTTCTGACTAATATTTTTCAGTGTTCTTTGATTAATAAAAAAGTTCAAAAGAACATTTATTTGAAATAGAAATCATTACTGTCACTTTTGATCAATTTAATGCATCCTTGCTAAATCAAAGTAATAATAAAAAAAAAAAAGAATGGTAGTGTATGGTGTCCACAAAATGATTAAGCAACAAAAACTTTTTCAACACTGATGATAATAAAAAACATTTCTTATTATTACCAAATAAGCATATTATTATGATTTCCGAAGGATCATGTGACACTGAAGACTGGAGTAATGATGCTGAAAATTCAGCTTTGCCATCACAGGAATGAATGATTTTTTTAAATATATTAAAATAGAAAACTGTTTTTCTTTTTTTTTATTAGGGCCCGAGCACCGATGGTGTGAGGACCCTATTGGAATTGCTCAGCCTATTATTATTATTCTCCCAAATGAATTGCATTTTTGAGGGCCTAAACATGCTCGAAAACTCATGAAACTTTGCACACACGTCAAAAGTGGTGAAAATTTACGCCTGATATGGGTTTCAGAATTAGGCGTGGCAAAATGGCTCGATAGCGCCACCTACATCATTTCAATGAAGTGCCCCTCCCGGTACGTTTCACATACAGGTATGAAATTCGGTACACAGCCCAATACCTACAAAAAAGTCTCCTGGTACGAAATCTGAAAACCAACAGGAAGTTAGATATTTTGCATTTTCTTTGCAAAATTGTTGCAAATTTTACCATTTCCAGACGTTGTACTTTAACAAACTCCTCCTAGAGATTTAATCAGATCAACATCATATTTGTACAGTCTAATCTAAAGGCCTTTGCGACGTTAAATTGCGAAGATCTTGAGTTTTCCCTGAAGGGCATGTCCGCGGCGGCCGCACAAAGTTCGATGTTTCGCCATAAAACAGGAAGTTGTTGTAACGGGCATACAATGTCCGATCTGCCCCAAACTTCACATGTATTATTAGAGTCCTGACCTGAACACATCTACACACCAATATTCAGTTACAGTCATAGCGCCACCTGTGGGCAACAGGAAATGCCATGTTTTACACTGTGATGAGTATCCTCATTGAGATTTAACCAGAACAACATCATGTTTGGTCAGTCTAATCTTAAGGCCTTTGTGGTGTTAAATTGCGAAGATCTTGAGTTTTCGCTGAAGGGCGTGTCCCTGGCGGCCTGACAAAGTCTGATGTTTCGCCATGACACAGGAAGCTGTTGTAAGTCAGGCATACAATGTCCGATCTGCCCCAAACTTCACATGTTTTATTAGAGTCCTGACCTGAAGACATCGAGATGGCAATATTCATTATAGTCAAAGCGTCACCTGCTGGCAACAGGAAATGGCATGCGTTACACTGTAATTCATTCCCAGAAACTCATTTAAATATGCCATGAAGTACCAAATATGCTAGAAACACATTTAATCATACAACTCATGTATAAGTGCTAACGTATGCGATTAACGCCACGAAACAGGAAGTTGTTGTAACTCAGGCATACAATGTCCGATCTGCCCCAAACTTCACATGTTTAATAATAGTCCTGGCCTGAAGACAACTACATGCCAATATTCAGTTATAGTCAAAGCGCCACCTGCTGGCAGCAGGAAATGTGTCACATTGTAGTGACTTTGCCATATTTCTCCTATATTTACCGGCTTAAATGCATGTTGCCCACTATTTACTGTTTTCCTGAGGCCACCGGGTGGCGGTGCTCCCGTGTGCAAGGGCCGTTTCATCGCTGCTTGCAGCTTTAATTGTAATGATATTTCACAATATCATTGTTTTTTACTGTATTTTTGGACATAAAAATGCAGCCTTGGTGAGCATGAGAGACTTGCCACACATCCATAAAACTGCGGATGGTCAACTGGAGGTTCCCAACATCACCAAATGGTTACTAGGTGATCTTCAAACACACAAACACAGGCATCCGTCACAACTGTGGTCCTCAGGTTGCCGTGACCCTCGTCTGCTTCGTTGGACTGAGCTCGTGCTTATGATGTCATGGCTGTGATGACCTCACATGGGCCTGGTCCAGCTGAAGATGTTCATGAGCAGGAGGAAGCTCATAAAGGCAGAATTGGACTTTTATTGCGCAACTGCTGCAGGTGTGTGTGTTTATGACCAGAGAAGATGAAGATGTAATATTCCTGAAATGCTTTTTTGTTGTTGAGGAAGGATTCTAGGTAGGTGTCGAGCACGAGGGATTAGGCTTTGAGCGGATGCCGAGAAGGTAACGCTCTTTGAGCCAGAACCAAACATTACATACTAGTTCGCACATTAGCTCATCTCTCGTCATCTTTGCTATCAAGATGGAAAAACTTGCGATAGAACAAACAGGCGTTTTCAAAGGAGACCCTAGGGTACCACAAAGTCTGTTTGTAGCATTCATGCCTGTGTCACCCCACAGTAGTCTGAAAGGTGTTGAAAACCTCTCCCTGTGTACTGCATGTTGTCCTACTGCTCTATGGCTCTGACTTGCACCTCCGTTTGGACAAAGTGACTCACAGTCTCTCCTCTGCTCTGGCCGGGCATTCTGACCTTGTTCTTCCCTCTAGAACTGGTGTCATGTTTAAACATTTTCGCCTCATAGGACATGATTTGTGTCAAAAAAGAGCTGAAAATTTACCAGAATTGCCATTGGGCAGAAGTTCTTATTTTTGTGGTTGGTTATTGTTGTTAAATGGAAGAAATAACTAAAAATGCTGGTATGAATTAGTCTATTCAACAGGTACACTTCAACAGGTTTGGTTTTTGGTAGCACATTTCCTGAATTAAATGTTAAATCAGTTAAAACCTTAGGTAACCTATCCTATATGTCATATGTAGCCAGTAATGCAATTCTAGGAAAATAGGATTATTTGCCCAGAACATAATTATAGGAAATAGGTAAGTGGGTAATGTAAGAGTGTATTGCTGTAAAAAAAGAGAAGTATGAATAAAATGAGTTATATGAGTCATCCTCAAAACTAATTAAAAAGGAACTGAATGCATTAATGTTCGATCACAGTTAGCATATTTAAAAACAAAACCTGTTGTTTAAGTGCAATGCAATACAAAAAGTTACAACAAATTTGTCATTAAACATTTAAAATTACAATACAAACACATTTAAAACATATTGGACCGGTTTCACAGACAAGGCTTAGACTAAGCCAGGATTAGGCCTCAGATTTTATAAATGTGTCTTAGAAAAAAACATTACTGGTGTGCATCTTGAGACAAAACAATGGCATTGACATATTTTAAGATATGTCAGTGCAAGTTGCTATTAGTTAAAACAGCTCAAACATGCATTTTAGTCTGGGACTAAACCTTGTCTATGAATCCGGGGGAAAGAATATTGTGCATAACCAACAGTTACAATGAGATTAAGCTAAGGCCACAGAGCAACAGCAACAGAGCAGAGATAAGCAGATAATGAAAGTAATTGTGCGTATATAAATATACAGTATTTAATAAATATATTTGATATATTTTCTAAATACCCCTTGTTGCGAATCACTGATGTATACAATTTAAACCTAAATAATAATCACTTTTTGCTCAATTGAGCCTCACATAAAGCCAATTTTCTTTTTTGTTCAAATCAGCCTTTCACGAGTTTACACTTACAAATAATCAGATAGAATAAAATGTAGGAGTATTTAGTGTACTGTCCGATGGGAGGGCTCCGAGCTTGGAATTTTGTCCCAAACCCAGAGTACTCCCCCATATCTCTGATTAGGATAGTTAACCAAGCATGTGTGAGGAGACGGGGTAGTGGTGGGATGCAGGAAACCGTTGAAGAGCATAGGTGAGTCGGCTATGTATACAGGTGCTGGTCATATAATTAGAATATCATCAAAAAGTTGATTTATTTCACTAATTCCATTCAAAAAGTGAAACTTGTATATTATATTCATTCATTACACACAGACTGATATATTTCAAATGTTTATTCATTTTAATTTTGATGATTATAACTGACAACTAAGGAAAATCCCAAATTCAGTATCTCAGAAAATTAGAATATTGTGAAAAGGTTCAATATTGAAGACACCTGGTGCCACACTCTAATCAGCTAATTAACTCAAAACACCTGCAAAAGCCTTTAAATGGTCTCTCAGTCTAGTTCTGTAGGCTACACAATCATGGGGAAGACTGCTGACTTGACAATTGTCCAAAAGATGACCATTGACACCTTGCACAAGGAGGGCAAGACACAAAAGGTCATTGCAAAAGAGGCTGGCTGTTCACAGAGCTCTGTGTCCAAGCACATTAATAGAGAGGCGAAGAGAAGGAAAAGATGTGGTAGAAAAAAGTGTACAAGCAATAGGGATAACCACACCCTGGAGAGGATTGTGAAACAAAACCCATTCAAAAATGTGGGGGAGATTCACAAAGAGTGGACTGCAGCTGGAGTCAGTGCTTCAAGAACCACTACGCACAGAAGTATGCAAGACATGGGTTTGAACAACAGACAGCGTCAGAAGCATCTCGCCTGGGCTAAAGACAAAAAGGACTGGACTGGTGCTGAGTGGTCCAAAGTTATGTTCTCTGATGAAAGTAAATTTTGCATTTCCTTTGGAAATCAGGGTCCCAGAGTCTGGAGGAAGAGAGGAGAGGCACACAATCCACGTTGCTTGAGGTTCAGTGTAAAGTTTCCACAGTCAGTGATGGTTTGGGGTGCCATGTCATCTGCTGGTGTTGGTCCACTGTGTTTTCTGAGGTCCAAGGTCAACGCAGCCGAATATACCAGGAAGTTTTAGAGCACTTCATGCTTCCTGCTGCTGACCAACTTTATGGAGATGCAGATTTCATTTTCCAGCAGGACTTGGCACCTGCACACAGTGCCAAAGCAACCAGTACCTGGTTTAAGGACCATGGTATCCCTGTTCTTAATTGGCCAGCAAACTCGCCTGACCTTAACCCCATAGAAAATCTATGGGGTATTGTGAAGAGGAAGATGCGATATGCCAGACCCAACAATGCAGAAGAGCTGAAGGCCACTATCAGAGCAACCTGGGCTCTCATAACACCTGAGCAGTGCCACAGACTGATCAACTTCATGCCACGCCGCATTGCTGCAGTAATTCAGGCAAAAGGAGCCCCAACTAAGTATTGAGTGCTGTACATGCTCATACTTTTCATGTTCATACTTTTGAGTTGGCCAAGATTTCTAAAAATCCTTTCTTTGTATTGGTCTTAAGTAATATTCTAATTTTCTGAGATACTGAATTTGGGATTTTCCTTAGTTGTCAGTTATAATCATCAAAATTAAAAGAAATAAACATTTGAAATATATCTGTGTGTAATGAATGAATATAATATACAAGTTTCACTTTTTGAATGGAATTAATGAAATAAATCAACTTTTTGATGATATTCTAATTATATGACCAGCACCTGTATATACAGGACTCATTGCGTACTGATTGGATAGTCAATTTGAACGTGTTCCTCCCGAACTTTGTTTATAAAACATAATTTAATTTGAATCAATCTTCTGAATCTGCTTGAATACAATCTGCCCTATACTCTCTGAAAAAACATCAGTTGTCACTGGGACAGTACACTTTAAAAACTTCTAATTTAATCTAATCTAATTCTAATATTTAGGTACTAATATGTACTTTTGGTACCAATATGTAACTTTAAGGTATATACACTCTTTTAGTACAAAGGTGTACCTTCTGAAAGGGTACTGCCCCAGTGAATGCTTTTACCTTGTTTTCTGAGAGTGTACACATTTAGTTAAAAATAAAAATAAATGCAAAGATGCATTGCACAGAATTCAGATTGAGCAGATATAAATACTCAAGCCATCATATATGAGCAATTATTGATTGGTCATAAGCAATTCCTGAATACAAAACTTCAGTGGAAACCTTCATCATCCCAAGAGTGCATCTGCCCTTTGGCTTCAGCTCAAAGGAATGTGGCCTTAAACTTGGGAGCAAGAAAGCAGAGCCCCCTCTGTGAGTGTTCGGAACACATGAGGGGTGGCAATGAGCCTTGTCCTCTTTAACAGCTCTAGAGTCCCAAGCGGAGGATGTAATGGACTGTGGTCCTGTTCTGTTGTGCAGTCTGACTCATCACCATTTATTACATAACCACACACTAATGTGCAGGGGGGACCTAAGGTTGCACTAAGTTTTGGATGCAAGTAATCGGATGCCAAGCTGCCAACGAATGTAAATTAAAAGCAAGAACAGCTTGTTTTTTCAATCATTTTATTGCCGTGGTTCTTTTCGGCCCTCACAAATGATGGCAACAAAAACACTTTATGTGAAGAGAGATGAGGTTTTTAGGAAGTACAACCTATTTTGGTGCCTATATACACAAGCACACCAATAAAATGTTCATTGCATTGGAAAACACACTTGGAGAACATTATGTTCATGCACCCAAAAGACAGATAGCAATTGCAAATGACTTGTCCACGTGCTGTGCAGAATGGCTGAATGGCTGACGAAGATAACCAACTGTTTCACAGCAGATCCGAACTTGTTAAACAATCACACACTGAGTTGAGTGTTATATATAAACAATTGTTATTCATTTCTTGTATTAGCAAATTCTTAATATAAACCAATCAGGCATAACATTATGACAGGTGAAGTGAATAACACTGATTATCTCTTCTTCACGGCACCTGTTAGTGGGTGGGATATACACTCACCTAAAGGATTATTAGGAACACCTGTTCAATTTCTCATTAATGCAATTATCTAATCAACCAATCACATGGTAGTTGCTTTAATGCATTTAGGGGTGTGGTCCTGGTCAAGACAATCTCCTGAACTCCAAACTGAATGTCAGAATGGGAAAGAAAGGTGATTTAAGCAATTTTGAGCGTGGCATGGTTGTTGGTGCCAGACGGGCCGGTTTGAGTATTTCACAATCTTCTCAGTTACTGGGATTTTCACGCACAACCATTTCTAGAGTTTACAAAGAATGGTGTGAAAAGGGAAAAACATCCAGTATGCGGCAGTCCTGTGGGCGAAAATGCCTTGTTGATGCTAGAGGTCAGAGGAGAATGGGCCGACTGATTCAAGCTGATAGAAGAGCAACTTTGACTGAAATAACCACTCGTTACAACCGAGGTATGCAGCAAAGCATTTGTGAAGCCACAACACGCACAACCTTGAGGATTTTAAAATCATTTAAAATTGGTTTCTTGAACATGACAATGAGTTCACTGTACTAAAATGGCCCCCACAGTCACCAGATCTCAACCCAATAGAGCATCTTTGGTATGTGGTGGAACCAGAGCTTCGTGCCCTGGATGTGCATCCCACAAATCTCCATCAACTGCAAGATGCTATCCTATCAATATGGGCCAACATTTTTTAAAGAATGCTTTCAGCACCTTGTTGAATCAATGCTACGTAGAATTTCAGGCAGTTCTGAAGGCGAAAGGGGGTCAAACGCAGTATTAGTATGGTGTTCCTAATAATCCTTTAGGTGAGTGTATTAGACAGCAAGTGAACATTCTCAAAGTTGATGTGTTAGAAGCAGGAAAAATGGGCAAGCATAAGAATTTAAGCGAGTTTGACAAGTGCCAAATTGTAATGGCTAGATGACTGGGTCATAGCATCTCTAAAATTGCAGCTCTTGTGGGGTGTTCCCATTCTGCAGTGGTTAGTATCTATCAAAAGTGGTCCGAGGAAGGAACAGTGATGTACCGGCAACAGGGTCATGGGCGGCCAAGGCTCAATGATGCATGTGGGGAGCGAAGGCTGGCCCATGTGGTCCGATCAAACAGATGAGCAAGTTAATGCTGGTTCTAATAGAAAGGTGTCAGAATACACAGTGCATCGTAGTTTGTTGCATATGGGGCTGCATAGCCACAGGCCAGTCAGAGTACCCATGCTGACCCCTGTCCACCGCCGAAAGTGCCAACAGTGGGCATGTGAGCATCAGAACAGGACCACGGAGCAATGGAAGAAGGTGGCCTGATTCATCACGTTTTCGTTTACATCACGTGGATGGCTGGATGCGTGTGCGTCGCTTACCAGGGGAACACATGGCACCAGGATGCACTATGGGAAGAAGGCAAGCCGACGGAGGCAGTGTGATGCTTTGGGCAATGTTCTGCTGGGAAACCTTGGGTCCTGCCATCCATGATGTGGATGTTACTTTGACACGTAACACCTACCTAAGCATTGTGGCAGACCATGTACACCCTTTCATGGAATCAGTATTCCCTGGTGGCTGTGGCCTCTTCCAGCAGGATAATGCACCCTGTCACAAAGCAAAAATGGTTCAGGAATGGTTTGAGGAGCACAACAACGAGTTTAAGGTGTTGACTTGGCCTCCAAATCCCCCAGATCTCAATCTAATTGAGCATCTGTGGGATGTGCTAAACAAACAAGTCCAATCCATGGAGGCCCCACCTCGCAACTTACATGACTTAAAGCTATGCCTGTTCGATATATAGCCTATTGTAAGAAACATTTATTTATTATTTAATATCTTTTTTCCACAAACTTTGCTCTGTTGTTTCATCTGCTTCTTCAGATAATTTTCATGTGGTCTCAAATGGGAAGAATGAGACACACAACAAAGTGGTATGCTTCACATCTCCTTGAAATGTTGTTGATCAGATACACAGTTTATATAATTTGTGTCATGCATATTAATTTATTGTAGAACAAGGACTTTCAGAATTGATTAGATAAACAAACAGATTATCATAAGGCCTCCTACTTCCTTTTAAATGTAAACTTCATCTTCATCCACCTTGATGTTCATCAATATCCCACAATATGATTATGCATGTAAATAATTTTTTATAAGAAACATTTTATTTGACTTGCTATATAGATTCTCCCAAGGCCTACTGACCTTGACTGCAGAAAGAAGAACTATTCACTAGTTCTTTCTCACAGCATTTGGCTACAGGAAGCAGAGTCATCTACCAAGAGGATGATGGGATGGACCCTTATTGAGACCCTTATTATCCTTGCAGATATAGACCACAATAGTTTGCGATTTAAATAGATAACAAAATCACATGGCATAATGAATGCATCATCTTTAAGGGGATTTATGAAATGCAGTACATAATTAAATTAATTACACTAAACATCCTATTTAAACAAATTAAATTAAATAAAATTATTTTATCAACAAACAAAAAAAATATTTTTATGATCTTCAGTGACTTGCCTTAATTCACTTTAAACTCAATGCAAATAACTATTCTCTTTATGCAACTAATATGCAATTCTAGAGGACTTTTAAACGCCTTACAAAATTTGTCCTCTTTTACTATCCGTTCTTAAACCAAACAGGAAGCCACAAAGATTCACCAGACCAAATAAGCCATTTCTGATCCTCTCAGTCTAAACAAGACGCTGCGGCGATCGAACAACTTGACATCGATTATTTACGCCTGTAAATAATGTTTTCCTTTCTAAAAGCGGACGCGATGAAGCCCTGTCCGATGTGCTTTATAACTTTATTATTGTCTTAAATTAAGACTGCTAGTATTTTTTGACGGGCCATATTGGTTGTCATTATTCAGGCGAAGTTATATCAAGAGTATAAACTGTTGCGAAAAGCAAAAACTCCAGCAGATCCAGTGCAGGGTCTTTGCTATAGGCCTTGCAGTTGATCTCCCACCGCCTGACAAATCAGCATTTTTCTTTCATATGCGTTTCGTTTTATTCACTACGGTTTTGCATAACACTTCGTCGATTACTGAAAATGGACACAGACAAGTTTAACTATGTGTATAGCTGCGATTTGGACATAAACGTCCAACTGAAAATGTGAGTATGTTTCTGGACCTTAGTCATTGTCTTGATTGCAGAACTGTCAAACCAGCAGAATGTCAACAGAGATCGAGTAACAGATCATCGCTCGTATTATTGGAAGATGTGTTATGCGCCATATGCATCCGTCTACTCGATATAATATATTATTATGGATTTAAATATAGTGTGTACTTAGACAAAGATAAAATCTTCCTATGTAGGCTACATAATGTAGTGCATTTTTATTTTAAATGTAAAAAGGAAGAATCTTCCTTCCCTTATATCAAATCGTTGTTTTTGTAATGTTTACCAAAGCTAGCATGGCAACACTATGAGTCAGAAGAATAAAGTGTTAACATGAGTCCAGCGAGAGCTTCTGTTTTAGGGCTGTCATCTGTCTATTGACATCATTCTCCTTTTGCCCTCGATCTTAACGAGTCTCTGTCCGCGTGTGGATCATAAATAAAGATCATAAATGATAATTCTGACCGCTAGTTTTTGTCCGCTGCACACGTGTATAATGGAATCAGTTTAATTTCATTGTGCGTTACATTACGTTAGAAGAACAGAAAAATCCCAGGGTGCCAGTAAGCAAACTTGCGTAAGACCTCATGTGCTCATCACAGGACATTGAAACCAAACTGCTTGAAGAAGAATTGTCACCATGTGAAGAACTTGAAATAACGGGATAATTTGACAGGGCTGACCTTCTTAAAGGGACAGTTCACCAAAAAATGAAAACTGTCATCATTTGCTCACCCTCAAGTTGTTCCAAACCTGTATGAGTTTCTTTCTTCTTCTCAACACAAAAGAAGATATTTTGAAGAATACACATTCTCCTAGTATTTTTTTCTCCTACTATGGAAGTCAGTGGGGTCCATAATCTTCAAAATATCTTCAGCAGAAGAAAGAAACTCATACAGGTTTGGAACAACTTGAGTAAACGATGACACAATTTACATTTTTGTGTGACCTATCCCTTTAATTAAAGTGTGAGGTGAGGAGGTGTCTTAAACAGGAAGTTAAAAAAAGAAATGCTGAAGATTGTATAAACAACATATAAGTAACCAAAAAGGTTTTTAAAAGTGCGTGCAGAATACTGAAAAATTAATCATGGTTTCTTCCAAAAAAGAATTAAGCAGCACAATCTTTTTCAACTGTGATCGAAATTTGTTTTGATCACTAAATCAGCATATTAGAATTATTTCAGAAGGATCATGTGACACTGAAGACTTGAGTAATGATGCTGAAAATTCAGCTTCACTGTCACAGGACTAAATTACATTCTAAAATAGAAATTTGTTTTCAAAAATGTATGAAATTTAAAATAGAAAACTTAACAAATATTTCACAATATTGCTGTTTTACTGTATTTTTGATAAATTAAATGCAGTCTTGGTGAGCATAAGAAACTTTGAGAGACATTGTGTTGTGTTCTGACTGAGCAGAAATAGCATTTCGTTTGTGTTTGTTTTTGCAGAGGCAGTCTGGAGGGCAAGAGAGAGCAGAAGAGCTATAAAACTCTGCTCGAGGACCCCATGCTGCGATTCTCGGGACTCTATCAAGAGAGCTGCTCCGACCTGTACGTCACCTGTCAGGTGTTTGCTGAGGGAAAGCCTCTCGCTCTGCCAGTACGAACGTCTTACAAGGCCTTCAGCACTCGCTGGAAGTGAGTACATTTAACAACGGTTAATCTCCGTATCTCACACTGTGGCTCACTTTACGCAAGTGTGACCCACTTATGAGTCAAGGCAGGAAACCAAACAAAATATTCCAGATATGCGTCGCAGAGATATATAGCCTATATATTTCGCTTTTCTATCATCCTCTCACATATTTACATCAATGACAAGTATAATTAATTCTCTTAATTTGAAAAAAAAACATTAATACCTTCAGATTTCATTCGTTGACTGTACTCATACTGAGTCATGTGTTCCGTCACAATATTATTCTTGTCTTTTATTCATCGTAGCTGGAACGAGTGGCTTAGGCTGCCAGTGAAGTACCCTGACCTGCCTCAGAGTGCCCAGGTGACTCTAACTGTTTGGGATGTGTATGGACCCGGCCGTGCAACACCTGTTGGGGGCACTACAGTCACCCTGTTTGGGAAATATGGGTAAATGGGAATTTATCCCATCATTTTGTACCTCATTAGCCTTCATGTAAACAACTGGAAAATGCCATGTGATTGAGCTCTTCGGCTAAAAGAGGTGGTGCAAATCTTAAATAGTCTGTTGAATATAATATTAATTGTTTTGAAAACCTTTAAATATGTCTACTTTCACAATCTGTTTTAAATATTTCTCAAATACACAACTGTTCAAAAGTTTAATCAAAATATATATGTTTTATTATTCAGCAAGGCTGCATTAAATTGATCAAAAGGGACAGTAAAGAGGATTATAATGTTACAAAAGAATTATATATCAAATAAATGCTGTTCTTTTGAACTTTCTATTTATCAAAGAATCCTTAAAAAAATGCATCATGGTTTCCACAAACATTTTCCACATGGCTGCTGAAAATTCAGCTTTGTCATCACAGGAAAAAAATACATTTTAAAATAATTAAAAATAGACAACAGTTATTTTAATTTTAAATTTTAATTATATTTCACACTATTAATGTTTTACCTTATTTTTGAGCAAATAATTGTAGCCTTGGTGGGCATAAGAGACTTCTTTCAAAAATGTAAAAAAAATTTTTGAATGGTACTGTACATGTGAAATTCAGTGCAACTCTGGTCCACCAATCTCTGCTACATACTCTCTAGTTTTTGGAGGACAATTGTACAATATACACTACCAGTCAAAAGTTTGGAAACTGTACTATTTTGATTGTTTTTGAAAGAAGACTCTTTTGCTCACAAAGGCTGCATTTATGTTATTAAAAAAAAGCTGTAATATTGTGAAATATTATTAAAATGTAAAATAACTGTTTTCTATTTGAATATATTTTAAAATGTAATGTATTCCTGTGATGCAAAGCTGAATTTTGAGCATCACTACTCCAGTCACATGATCCTTCAGAAATCATTCTAATATAATGATTTGCTGCTCAAGAAACATTTCTTATTATTATCAATGTTGAAAGCAGTTATGTAAAACATTTTTTTAGGATTCTTTAATGAATAGAAAGTTCAAAAGAACAGCATAAATCTGAAATATAAAGCTTTTGTAACATTGTACTACCATTCAAAAGTTAAGAATTTTTTTTTTTTTGGGAAAGAACTTAAAGAAATTAATACATTTATTCAGCAAGGATACATTTAATTGATCAAGTGACAGTATAGACATTTATAATGTTGCAAAAGCTTTATATTTCAGATTTATGCTGTTCTTTTGAACTTTCTATTCATTAAATAACCCTGAAAAAAATCATACACAACTGTTTTCAACATTGATAATAACAAATCAGCATATTAGAATGATTTCTGAAGGATCACGTGACTCTAAAGACTGGAGTAATGATACTGAAAATTCAGCTTTGAATCATTTTAAAATATATTCAAATAGAAAAAAGTTATTTTAAATTGTAAAAATATTTCATAGTAATACTGTTTTTGCTGTATTTTGGATCAAATAAATGAAGCCTTGGTTAGCAGAAGAGACTTCTTTTAAAAGCAATCAAAATAGTAATATTTCCAAACTTTTGACTGGTAGTGTATATTTGTACAAAATTAAGATTAGGCATCCTGCTTCTAGTTCTTAAAAAGAAGGCTTTCTTGGCAATTTACCAATTATGCACTAAGGTGCCATGCTGAGTTGGCTACATTCTTTAGTTACCTGACTCTGTCACTTTTGACAGGACTCTAACAAGAAACAGTACTCTCACAATTATGGTAACACCAAATACTTATTTTTGCATACAAAGAAATTTTGTTCAGAATACATATAATTCATATCTTTACTCGCATGATAATTTAATTGTATTCCAGAACTTAAGTTACATATAACCAGTATATTCAGAGTCTGTGAATTCATAGAAATCTGTGCATGTTAAAATAGTCAGTGTGGTGTTATTAATAATTTAGGGAAGAGATTATCAGATGATTAGAGAGACAAAGTAGATTTATTTTGTGGCATTTTTCTACAAAAGTTTGCACACCACCCCTTTTTTTGCATTTATTATTCTGCTTTATCCTTCTTCATCTCTCTCCTTCTCTCCTTCTGTTTACCAGAATGTTCAGGCAGGGCATGCATGATCTGAAGGTGTGGCCAGGTGTGGAGGGTGATGGCAGTGAGCCCACTAGTACACCAGGAAGGACCAGCAGCACTCTGTCAGAGGACCAGATGGGCCGCCTGGCCAAGGTCAGTTGAGGGATTGGGGAGTGGAGAAGCCCAACTGAGACAGAACGGCGAGAAATATGCTTGTGGACAGTTACTGCACATGAGGGATATGTTAAATGAAAAGTGGGTGGCAGGGTGGGATACATGGACATGCTGTTTGTGTTTATAGATTACCCAATTTGTGGAAAGAATGAGAATTGCGAATGTTTGGGGAGTGTGATTGTGTGTGTGTGTGCACGTGTGTTCTCTAAAAGGACATGTTTTAACTGCCCTCTGTTCCAGGGCCCAGACCTGGAGATACTTAGTGACGTGAGTATGAGAGAAAACGGGACAGGAATGCTGAATGTATGTGTGTGTGTATGAGTGTGTGCTTGTCTCATATTTTCGGGCATATAGGATATAGGATGGGTTCCATACTTTTTGACCCACGTTTTCATAAATTGGATAATTATATTATTTTCTGTGTGTTTTGGACTTTCAAGCACTGACATTTGGGACATTGCTTGCCCTTACCAATTTTATTATTTAACATTTTATATACATTTTTGTTTTTGAGAATTTATGTGCCGCAATAAAGCTGTTATAAAGCACACCAAGTGTTTAGGGAATTGAGGCATCAGAAACACCTTTTATGACACTGTAAATTAGAGCTGCATGATTAATCGATAAAAGATTGCAATATCGATTCAAACACCCATGCCATCTTATTCTTTAATGACAAGCATTCGGCTATGTCTATTAAACCTTTAACAAGTACAATCCCAGCGAACATACAAAACTGCGTTGGTGCTGCCACTGAACACTGAGCAGTTGTCATGTATAGGTATGAAACCACTTCACAATCTTTTCAACCACACAGTATCATTATTCCTGTGTTACAATAATTCAGTTTATCACAGATGATATGAACACTGATCAAAATAAGAGTAAATCTCCTTTTGAAAGTAACTTGACACTTCAAATAAAGATTGCATCAATTATATCATTACACAAGTAGGTGGCGACAAGTGACTGTTAAAAAATGTATTTGTCATTGAATCAAAATATTTTTTACATAGAATGTAGCAATTTACATGTTAACAGAACGCCTAGTAAAGTGCATGTTATTTTGTTTAGTTGTCTATTCAGAATTGTGGGAGAATCGTGATCTCTATTTTAAACAAACAATTTGTGACTTTCAATTTTTTCAGAATCGTGTAGCTCCACTTTAAATAAAAATTTTTTTTTAAATGTCCGGTCAAATACAACTTGACAACTTTTAACAATGTCTTTGAACTAAATCTTCCAACTCATGTTATGACCATGTAAAAATTGGTAAGTTTTCCAAAACGTGTCTGTACTGTATAACCAGACATTCATCCACTTAGAAAAACAGTCCTTCATCAAACTGACAATTTAGAAAAATCTACAGATTAAATGAAAAGATTGTTGTGCTGGAAAAACTGAATGATTTGTTGTGGACGTTGTTGTGTCATTGACAAAGCTTAACTTGTTTTGAACTGGGAACATTCCTTGAAATGTTATGGACATTATGTTTAGCCACTAAAACACAAGTATGGCTGGTTAAACAAAGTCCTCTTAGACTCTTGGTGGCCTTTAGATGAGATGTGTTATTGTACTAACTATTACTAACTGTTTGTTTAGAAAAGGCTGAGTCATCTTAGTGTGCTACTACTTTGTACCGGCACCCACTGAATGTCCTTTGCTAATGGGCGCTTTTGTGTGTGAGGCTTTCGCTGGCTGACATGCCGCTGTCATATGATTGGCTAAAGGATTGTTTGCACAAGGTCTTAGGTCTTCAAAACTTTGTCTTTTTCTTTAAGTTTTCCTCTCTCTTTGCCTTTCTCCTTATCTCTCCCAGCTAACAAAAGCTCATCGTCAGGGTCACATGGTTAAAGTAGACTGGCTGGATCGCTTGACCTTCAGAGAGATTGAGATGATCAATGAGGTGAGTGGATTTGGGGTAAACAGTGTCACAATACGACATTACTGTAATTTTTTGTAACCTCTTTGTAGAGCCCAAACTAAAAACCCCAAACATGTCAACTTAAGATGATTCATAAAGTTTGTTTGTTTTTCTCTACAGAGTGAGAAGCGTAGCTCTAATTTTATGTACCTAATGGTGGAATTCCCCCGTGTCAAAAGTTGCGAACGAGAATACAGCATTGTCTATTACGAAAAGGTATATTTATTTTTTACTACATTTTTTTGCTACAAAGTCAATATTGAATCTAAATAACCCTGTTTACTTTCCCTGTTAATGCATGATTTAACTAAATGTGTCAACCTTGCTTTACTTCAAAATGTTAAGTTGAATAGGCTGTGATATTGATGTCAACTAACAGCCAAATAACTATTTAAGCATTTTGTAGCATATGCTTGTTGTTGGGAAAGCAGTTTTTTTAAAATCTTGCTAACTGCTTATAGAGTAATTTATAGTGGTTAATGTAATATGTTATAGCATTTATTCAGAAATTTGGGATATGTTGGAAAGCTGTCCCATACAATTAACTGCAAATTAGCAGTCGAAATAATTACTTTAACAATCATGTATAATCATAATACTTTAACCCCATCTTGTGCTTTTTGAATGTCTTGTTTTGTTACAGAAGTAAAATGGGTTGTGAATAATTTTTGATTTTGACTTTAAATCAGTGATTTATCAAAATTTTGAAAAGAAGTGTAGTTAAAAGCCCGGGTACATTTTTGTGACTCTCTTTTCAGGATGCTGATGATTCCTCCCCTTTGCCAACCAGTTCAGATATTGTGAAAGTCCCCGACCCTCAGATGTGCATGGTGAGTGGGGGTATGGTGGAGTCAGTTAACTTGGGTTCATGGGTTTGAGAATCTGTGATAAATGTCTGTCTTACACACAAATGGTGGTGAAAATGTTGGCACTTGATAATGTAAAAAAATACTTTTGATGTAAACTGACAAAGTTGGTACTTAATGGTGCTGGTGTTCTGTTGCAGGAGAACCTTGTGGAGAGTAAGCATCATAAACTGGCCCGTAGTTTGCGCAGCGGACCGTCTGACCACGATCTCAAACCTAATGCAGCCACACGTGATCAACTCAATGTTAGTGATGAAGAGAAAAAGAAGTCCACAAGACATCTCTGCAGATGTGTTTTTAATATGTATATATTTATCTGTCATAGATCATAGTGAGCTACCCACCCACTAAACAGCTAAGCTCTGAGGAACAGGACCTAGTATGGAAGTTCAGATACTACCTCACCACACAAGAAAAGGTGAGTGAGCACATGTGAACTACCACAGACCACAAACTTTTGAAATTATATTCATGTTCACAAGCGTTGCCCCATTGGTAGTAGGGTGGTGTTGGTGTCTCAGTCTTACTCTGTGTCCAAGGCAGGATCTCATTGTGGGTCTGTTTTTAGGCTTTGACTAAGTTCCTGAAGTGTGTAAACTGGGATCTGCCCCAGGAGGCCAAACAGGCCCTGGAGCTGCTGGGAAAGTGGCGACCGATGGATGTGGAGGATTCCCTGGAGCTGCTGTCCTCTCAGTTCTCCAACCCCACAGTCAGACGCTACGCTGTAGCGAGACTGCAGCAGGCTGACGATGAGGTAAAGTCTATGGGCCAGATTTACTAAACGGCAAATTAGCATGATCGCTCAATTCCAAAAAAGCACCGAAGGGAGTGGAAACTTCTGCATGTGATCTACTGACAAATTGAACACAGGCGCAGCCAGATCATTTCCATAATGACCAACGCAATCTACCAGGAGCAGTGCAAATTAGCGTCTTGTTTAAGACATGCTTTTTTTGTGCGGTAAATAATGGTGCAAATGCCAGTAAATAGACGAGTGCAAACCTTAGTAAATCACCTTGCATGATTCATTTAAATACTCTCCTCCCATACATTTTGCATTTGAAAGAGAAACTCCTACAAATGCATATGCAATAAGTTCAGTCACAAAAATAGCCCTGTCCACCCTGTGCAAATTTTTCACAGTGTGTCTTTAGTAAATCCTGACAGTAGTTTTTTAACGGCAAAAGAGGGTTTGCGTTGGCGCAAGCTGTTAGTAAATCTGGTCTCATATGTGTTTGTGTGCATGTTAGTCACATTGTCAATTGTGTAGATATTTGTAACAAATTTTTGTGCGTCAAATGATTTTATACTTTCTAATGCAGTATTAACTATCCTTAATTACGCGCACCATTACAATGGGAATCTTTTGGGACAACTAAAAGATTTATGCATTAGAGGAACCTGATTCCTGCAAAAAAAAACATTTAATTCTGATTATTTTATTATTTTGACTCTTTACAGAATGAATTATGAAGCATACCATAACCATACCATACACACCTCATCTCTCTTTCCTTGTAGGATCTGCTAATGTACTTGCTCCAGCTGGTGCAGGCATTGAAATATGAGAACTTCAATGATATCCAGGGTGGTTTGGAGCCTGCCAGTAAGAGAGACAGTCAGGGGGTTCTTGCAGAGAGCTCAACAATAGGAGATCTGGACAGGTCAGCTGCAACCTCACAGAACATGTCTATGTGAAATGTGAACATTTTCCCCCAAAACATTTATACATTACTTTTCATAGAATCGACATGACATCTTTCAACATCTTTGCATGTACGATTTCCAGAGATGCTCAGAATATATGTACAGCTGGAATTCTAAAGCATTAAAAATTGAAAAACCAAAAACCATGAGGGTTCCACTCACTGATTTATTTTTCAGTTCCCAGATGGCATCAACCATCACTGTGACGCCCAGTGGACAGAAAGGCAAAGAGGGAACAGATGGTGAAAATCTAGAGGTAAGTGTAAAATAAAAAGTTAGTAAATGTAACTTTTAGATGTGGAGATTATGTAACGGTGTGTATGACCTGTGTTCCACAGCAAGATCTGTGCACTTTCCTTATATCACGTGCCTGCAAAAACTCCACACTGGCAAACTATTTATACTGGTGAGTCAATTGATCAATGTGTTTTGCAGTTCTTGCATGACTACAACAACTTGCCAGTTTCACCGACTCCATATGTAAGATTTAAAACTAAAAGAAATTGTGTTTGTATATTGTCTTCTACTGCAGGTATGTAATTGTGGAGTGTGAGGATCAGGACACCCAGCAGAGAGACCCAAAAACCCATGACATGTACCTCAACGTAATGAGGCGGTTCAGTCAGGCTCTGCTCAAGGTACCTTCACATTCTAAACCCACATGACTGACAACAAACTAATTTGATGATATACACTACTGTTCATGTACTGTTCATGTTTTTGAAAGACGTCACTTATGCTCACCAAGGCTGTTTATTTGATCAAAAATTCAGTAATATTGTAAAATAGTATTACAATTTAAATATATGTTTGCTATTTTTTAATATTAAACCGAAGGGATAGCTTTTATTTTGCGATTTTGTCTGATTATATTACAAATGAATGCCTCTTATACATATGATTGGTTGATAAAAGTAAATGGATGTTAAGTGTTTAAATAGAAGATATTGAAAATAATATGTGATGTTTATGTGTGTTTCCAGGGTGATAAGAGTGTAAGAGTGATGCGCTCCCTTCTGGCCTCCCAGCAGACATTTGTAGACAGACTAGTGCAACTCATGAAGGCTGTTCAGAGAGAGAGCGGAAACCGCAAGAAAAAGGTATGGAACTTCATACTGAATAACTGCTGTAGATCATGAGGAATATTTTGTAAAGTTATGAAGTTTGTTGTGACATTTTTCTGTCTCTGACAGACGGAGCGGTTACAGAGCCTGTTGGCTGATAATGAGAAGGTGAATCTGTCAGAGATCGAGCCCATCCCTCTCCCTCTGGAACCCCAAATCCGCATCAAAGGCATCATACCTGAGACCGCAACGCTCTTTAAGGTATTGTGTATCATTCATATCCATTACACTGATTCTCACATGCATCCATCCACGCCTGACCGCAGTTTTTGTCTCTTTCAGAGTGCTCTGATGCCAGCAAAGCTCATCTTTAAGACAGAGGATGGGGAGCAATATCCAGTCATCTTTAAACATGGAGATGACCTGAGACAGGACCAGCTCATCCTGCAGATTATTTCACTCATGGATAAGGTCCGAAGAGCTCATTACATCTCCTCACACAGTACCAACAGGACACATAGTTCATATCAGTATTCATTAACCTCTTATTACATACTTGTACACACACAAAGAAAACGCTTTCTTTGTAGACTTCTGTTGTTTTATATAACACTACCACTAAAATAAAAATGTATTGTAATAGAATTTTTAGTTGATTGTTAGCTTTCTCAACATTCTTATCTTCAACAGTTGCTGAGGAAAGAGAATTTGGACCTGAAGTTGACTCCATACAAAGTTCTGGCGACCAGCACCAAACATGGTCAGTACTGCTTTACCTATTGTGTGCAGAGCAAAACCATGAGCCAATCAATGCACATATGGGAGTTTCATTTCACACTGGATGCTTATGATTTGTCTGCAGGTTTTATGCAGTTTATGCAATCAGTGCCTGTGGCTGAGGTTTTGGCGACTGAAGGCAACATTCAGGTAATACAATGTAATACAGTTGTGCAGTCCTGCTTCTGGAGGGTCACCTTCCTGCAAAGTTTAGTACCCACCCTAATTAAATACTCCTGAACCAGCTAATTAAGGTCTTCAGGATCACTAGAAACTTCCAGGCAGGTGTGTTAGTGCAGTTTGGAGCTAAGATCTGCAGGAACGTGGCCCACCAGGATGTGCCTAGCGCAGATAGTAAATGGGACAAGCCTGTCATTTTAGTCAAAATTGACAATTTTTTTTTATTTTACAGAATGTAACGGTGTTTATTATAAATGATTTATCTGTGCATAAATGCATATGCCCTCGTAATCTTTAATCAAAAACATTAACCTCCTCTCCCCCTCAAAACGACTGTTCTCTTCGGAGGGTGGGACTATATATTCTCTACAACTGACTGCAAACAGGCATTCAGATCTGTCCGTATAGTCTGCCCAACTTCCTATGATCCAATCAATTCCTGAATCAAATACCTTCTTATATTCCAGAAGCCATTTCACTTGAATATACGTCATAACTTGTATTACATTTATATAATAGAATTGTAGGTGCAAGATGCTTTGGCACATACCAAAAAGTTGTGGACATATTAAACGCATTCTTTCTCTTGGTTAATTATGTCTCCATGCAGAGTTTCTTTCGAAAGCACGCTCCAAATGATAAGGGTCCATATGGCATCAGCTCTGAAGTCATGGACACATACGTTAAAAGCTGTGGTGAGCTTCAGTTTTTGATTCCAGTAGTACTTCATTTAGCTATATTAATTATTTACTTCTTTATAAGTCATTATTTACGTGTACTAAATCATGATATACTTTTCAGCGGGATATTGTGTCATCACATACATCCTAGGGGTTGGAGACAGACATCTAGACAATTTACTTCTTACAAAGACTGGTACACTCGATAAACACACCACAGCTTTGAATGACTTTATGCACTGAAAAAACAGACCGCAAACTAATCTGGCTCTCTGGCTTGCAGGAAAGCTGTTTCATATCGATTTTGGGTACATTTTGGGTCGGGACCCCAAACCCCTGCCACCCCCTATGAAGCTGAGCAAGGAGATGGTGGAAGGAATGGGGGGCATGCAGAGCGAACAATACCAGGAGTTCAGGAAACAATGCTACACTGCCTTCCTGCACCTACGCAGGTGAGTTAAATAAGACCTACTTCCTATATGTAGAATGTCTAATTTGAAATCATAAACTTTTTTTGTTGTTTTGGTTCTCATATGCAGATACTCCAATCTCATTCTGAATTTGTTCTCTCTGATGGTGGATGCAAATATCCCGGACATCGCACTGGAGCCTGACAAAACTGTAAAAAAGGTTTGTGTGGTCCTAAATGTGTGGCCCCAAAATTTCAGAGGGAAAATAAAGTGAGCTATAAGATTTTAACCTGTTCATTCTTTGCCTGCCCACTGCAGGTTCAGGACAAGTTTCGACTGGATCTGTCAGATGAGGAAGCGGTACATTATATGCAGAGTCTGATTGATGAGAGTGTAGGGGCTTTGTTTGCTGCAGTGGTTGAACAAATACACAAATTTGCACAGGTGTGTATTTCCTCATTTTTAATGCAATACTTTTTACCCTTTTGCAAATTCACCATGGAAACTATTATAGACAAGGCCTATTTAGAATGTTGCTCAAAACAAGCTTGTTCTGTTACCGTTCTCATTTCTATGGATGGTAGCTTTTTTTTGACCTGTGCTGCTAAATGCTGGAAAACCCTACACAACTTTGCACAGATTTTCCCCCCTGATTTGTAGTCCGGTTGAATTAACGCTATTTGCTGAAGTTTAGGGCCAGTCTGCAGATTTTAGGCAGTCAGGGTTGACCAATTTCACTCAAAATCACAGTGTATAAAAGCCCAGACGAGTTTTTGGCTTCGGTCTTTGATTCCATCCAGAGGATATCAAACATGCTTGATATTTTGAGCCAACTTTAGAACACATTGTTTTCATTTGTCATGCTTCTCTTAGCAATGAAGCACACATTTCTGCGTTCTGAGTATGTTGTGTTCAGAACAATTGGTAACACTTTTATTTTGATAGTCCACAAAGACATTCTATTAACTATAAGTAACTTTGCAACTACATGCCAACTAGCAGTCATTAGAGTATTACTAGACTGTTTGCTTAATATCTGCTAACACTTTGTGATGGTCCCCCAACAGACATTCTACTGACTACAAGTAATTTTGCAAATACGTCAACTAATTCTATGGTTACACTTTATTAAGGTGTCTTTGTTATGCTGTAATTTATACATTTAAGTACTGAGTAATATTATGTAACTACATGTACATACTATAGGGTTAGGATTAGGGTTTGGCATAATTTATAGTTACTATAGTAACTACATGTAACATATGTAACAATGACACTGTAAAATAAAGTGTTACCAATTCTACTAACCCTAACCTAACCTGAGAGTTGACATGGTTGCAACTGAATGAGAGTTAGTTGACATAGGTCTGGTTTCACAGACAGGTCTTAGATTAAAGGGGTCATATGATGCGATTTCTCTAATTTCTCTTTAGTGTGTTATGTAGCTCTTTGTGCATGTATAAGAGCTAAAGAGTTACAAAGCTCAAAGTCTCAAACCCAAAGAAATATTCATTGTAAAAGTTCAAATTGACAGAAAGGAGGGGCATAGAGGAGCAACAATAATGTAGTATGTGTAAAATAATGACTTTTTTAACCTAAAACCGCGTAAACACATTGCATTAAACCAAATACAGAAAATAATGTTCTCATAAAATCTTATGACCCCTTTAAGCCAGGATTAGACCTTAGTTCAATTAGGACATTTAAGTATCTTTTATAAAGAAAAAAAGTGCCCTAGAAAAAAAACATTACGGGTGTGCATCTTGAGACAAAACAATGGCACGGACATATTTTAAGATATGTCAGTGCAAGTCGCTTTGTTAAAACAGCTCAATCATGCATTTTAGTTTGGGACTAGGTTTAAGCCTTTTCTGTGAAACCGGGGGATATAGTTACTTAGTTAATAGAATGTCTAAAGTGGACTATCAAAAGTGTAACTGAGCAACTTGAAACTTAGTGTGAGATCCTCAGTCATTTGGTGTATGATGCAGAGTTTTTCTCTTTTTAACAATTTACAGTCAGCAAATGTATGACGACTAGTGTTTAAAAATATGTGCAGACTTTAAAATTCATATAGTCTATTCTAGCCTTAATAGAGTTCCCACTTCTGTTAATCAGCCATGATTATTGACATACTGATAAATGGAGAAATAGCGGTCCCATTTAATTGGCATAGCTGACACATTGGTCTTTTACTAATGTTTTATATTTAAAATCCACAGTATTGGCGCAGATG
Source organism: Rhinogobio ventralis (assembly GCA_039654625.1). Classification (NCBI taxonomy): domain Eukaryota; kingdom Metazoa; phylum Chordata; class Actinopteri; order Cypriniformes; family Gobionidae; genus Rhinogobio; species Rhinogobio ventralis. Next base: position 39,717,540 of record CM077193.1, read on the forward strand.
AGGTGATGTCATGGAGCCTGGTTCTCACATAATCAGTGAACAACAGATAGATGGACGGCAACAAGAACTGAATGATTGACAAGAAAAGGACATGTGCCAAGGCCACACTAGTGACACCATGTTTTCACCGTGAATCATTCATGCACTAGGTCTTGACTCAACTGAATATATTTGTATATATAATATAAAATTAACTGTACATGTAAAAAAAAAAAAAAAAAAAAAAGCCAATAAAAATTCCAACTTTAGAATTTGTTTTAACTGGTCAGTATTCATTTTACAGTATATTCACTTGTCTATATTAGTAGCACAATAGAATGGTACTAGAATGGTAAAAAAAAAAAAAACTTCATCCGTTAAATATGTATATTAACCACTCATTAGGGTCTGTTATCTGTTTGGAGGAGTCCTTCTATGACAATGAGTGGTTTTGATGCATATGGTGGTTTTAAAGGTTTCTCTGGATGAGGATCTGTGAGTGTTTCCTGCAGTGCGAGTCAGCTAATGAATCACACCTTCCTACGAGTATGCTCATACAACTTTATTGCACAGCCTATGTATAGAAATTGGCCAATGCCTTAGAAAGATTATAGTTGTACAAAGTTCAAACCTCAATATAAATTTTTGGGACTTCATAGGTTCTATGGATTAAAACTTGCACCCAGTTATTGTACTGAGAAACTTTAATAGAAGTCTTAAGTTCTTTTGTTTATTAATGAACAATACCACCGATGAAGAAAGATACTACATACATACAAACCAAAACATTACCATAAAGTGATGATATTTGGTTAGAAAGGCAGTGCAGGTTTATTGTGCATTTCTTGATATTTCTGTTAGGCTAAGATGTATATGCATGTACTGTATGCATGTTGTTTTTCAGGCTTGTGGGCTGTGGTTCATTAAAGCTGAACCTAACCCATGCAGAGTTTTTTCCACTCTGCTACATTCGGTCAACAAGAAACTTGACATTTAAAACTCGAGTCATCTGTTGAGTGAAATGGCAGTAAATATATGTGCTTTTAGAAATCAGTTTGGAGGCGGTATATGTGCCACTAATGATTATGGCTTCAGGAAAAGATAAGTCAAACAACAAATTTCCCTCTTTCTAACTTACTGTTTTTATTAACTAATTTCCCTTCACTGTTACAGTACCAAAATTAATTCGAACCAATTAGACCTCACAGAATTTTACATGTAGACTCAACATACCTGTACACCTTCTCAAAAAGAAGAAAATGAGAAAAAAACATGCATAATTCTATACAACGCAACGTACATGCTACAATTTTCCAGAACCTAGAGTCACACTCAGTTCCTGGGAGCGCTTCCATAAATGTTCCAGAGAACCGGCAACATCAGCAGAAATTGTGCACCTTAGCGTGGTTAGCTGTAAGACACGGTCCGCAGAAAATGAGAATCAAAACGGGGCAACTCTGAGTCAGAAGTTAAAAATATTGAGCAAAAAATGAAAACAATGAATCGAGCCATACAGAAACCATACCTTACAGTTACCCGGTCAGAATAAGGATTTATAGCGCTCTGCTGATTTGAGTGAGTCACTGGATTTTGTGTTGGCAAAAATAATGACTGCTAGACTCAGGTCAGCGACGTTTGACCATGAGAAACATGCAAGAAGTGACACATTTCACCCTACAGTAAAGGGAGTACGTGCTTAACTCCATTTGACCTGACCATTAGAAGCCATCTAGACTAAAATGGAGGATATGATACTATTAAAGTCAAACTATTTATTCTAACTATATAAATGCATGTTACAGATCTTATTGTGGATTATTCATCCATGTATGTTTATTTTATTGTTCTCAATTTTTTTTTTTTTTTATAACTGGTCGTCAAGCAAAAACAGCACCCTTCTCTGGTGACGTTTAAATGTCGCCCCTGCAAGTTCACGTTCATCTGTATCCATTTTTGAGTGCAATGTCCACATGCCAAAATCCAATCAGCAACCGATGCATAAAACCAAGCCCCTGCCCTACATGTTTTCCTTTTCAATAATCTTTTACAGTGAGATGTTCATCACAATACAGAAGAAAAGATATGTTGCTACTTCTGTTTCACTGCAACTATGACAATAATGGCAATAGTGGGTGAAGAGGCTGAAGCTCAAGATGATATTTCTCTGGACTAATAGCACTAAAAGAGCAGGTATTAAAATCAGACACAAAACAAATCCATAGCTCAGAGTCTGAGTAAAATAGCTGTATTCAAACTAAATGTATTCAGCCTTTTGGGAACAACCATCAGTAGTTTGAATTTGCTCTGACCCCTTTTCATTGGTCTCATATTCAGTTTTAAACATCTTAACCTCTCCATACCGCTCTGGGTCTTCAGTTGACATCTCGTCCTGTTGAGTGAATTTCACTTGCACCGAGCTCAGAGGAATGTTCGGAGTCTCCTCACACTGATTCTGATATGGACATCCCGCTTTTGCTTCTAGAACTGATGGAAACAGATGGAACTCGTTGTTTTGGACTTCTATGTCCAACTCTCCAGATTCCACAGATTCCTCAATGTAGTTTGGATCGTGCAGGATGGGGCTGGTGTAATACCCATTGCCCAGGCTTTGAGAGTTGTGGTAAGATGACTGGTTGTCCGTGAGTGTGAAGTCACAGATGGATACAACAGAAATGTAGACATCCTCAGAGCTCTCGTTGTGTGGTGCAGCCTTACAGGAGTCAATGAAAGTCTCGTTCTGAAGTTCCAGGTCTCGAAGTAAAGCCTGGAAACACAATAATGGTTTGTACTTTCATTTTAAAACACCTGAGATGACAATTATACAGTTCATACAGTTCATACATGCATTGAATGCTGGTTTGTGACAGATTAAACAAACAATAATTAATACAATGCAATGATTCTGCATGAGAACACTCTTTTAAAAAGCTACAGAACTGTCACTGGGGCAGTACCCTAAAGTACAAAGTGAAAAGGTACATCTTTGTACCTTATTTACCCCTAAATAGTACATATTAGTACCTTAAGTGTACATAGTACCTTTTAGTTTTTGTACCATGGGTACTGCCCCAGTGACAGCTCTGTACCTTTTTTTTCCTCTGAGAGTGAAGGTTGAGCTCCTTTGAGTAACTGGTTTTATTGATATCTAGAATGACTAAAATGCTTTGGAACAAACAGCTAGTGAAGTATTCTTTTACCGTACATCATAAAAAGTATATTATATCAAAGTTTAATTTGATTGGATGGCTGGGGTTCCAAGAGGGCTGATATGGACCCTTATTGACACATTTCTGCACTACATAACATTGTAAATCTGTTTAAAAAAACAAACAATGCATTTTTATAACACTATACTCTGTGTTTAATTACGCTGACATTAAATTACAAAAAACTACTAAACACTTAAAATACAGCTGCTGAAGTAGTAACTGTAAACGTGACATTTTTCATCTTCTATGTTATTTCCAGTATTCCAGGTGTAATTATAACAAAGCTGCTTGTTTTCAAACAGAAACTGGGAGTAGTTCTTTATTAAATTAATTATTTATTCAATTATTTATGAAATTACAATTGATTTTGTGATTTCTTAAGTTAAGAACTGTATTGTCTTCAATAAAAACAATAGTTACTGAGGGGTTTGGGGGGATATGATTTCAGCAATTCATTTTGATCTTGATTTAGTTTTTTATTATTGTAATTTAGAGTTATTTAGATTTATATTTTAGATTATTTTAACATATTAATAATAATTTATTAATTTAAATATTTTAATACCATCCTGTGGCCCCTTGGTTTTTTTGGAGCTATTTGTGTCGGCAAAGCAAGAGTAAAACAAGAGTCTTTTTTGTTACTGTTGTTTAAAATGTACATTTCTCAATATTAAAAGGTACACTATGTAACTTTTTTTTTTTTTTCAAATTTAACACAATTTCATCAATTCTTCTTCCAAAACGTGTTTTTGTTTTTACAATGGTAAGCGTATTCTAAGTGTTCTTGGAATTCTAACTTAGCAGGATGGTTTTTGCGGGAAATTGCGTACATTCATCACTCGTCCGTGCGTGTCTTGTCATATCCGTAAATAGAGAAAAGGGGCTCCGGCTACTTTGATGCATGTATGGTGTGGCAAAAGCACAACGATAGAGAAAGGTTGACATGGAGCAATTTAAATCTTGAATCTCTGGGGAATCACCTGTTTTTTTTTTAAGCCAATCCAAGGAGATTCTGCTGGCATAAAGAGAACGTGACAGAGCTCGTAATAAAACCAGAATCAACATTGGCTTGGCTTTTTGGAGATGGCGAGAACTGAGCGATTTTAAATGTTGTAAAAGTGACCCAGAGATGGCGTTTTTATTACTCAAAAGGTAAGATATTATCAGATAAATTGCCATATGTAGCTCTCTAACAGAGCTCATTGTAAATAATTATCTGTTGTTAAGGGTCATATTCATATTACACAGAGCCAAAGCTCAACCAAAACAATGTTCTTCCGCAAAATGCATGCATGCAGTTTTTTTTTAACATAGTGTGCCTTTAACTTATAAAATCAATAACACACTTGCAATCATGCTCATATAATATTGTTAAAATATAAAATCCAGTACCAAAGATCTGGGCAAGGGACGTTCAGAAGATGCACAGTGTCTCCAGAGCAGAAATATCACTAGGCCAAGAGCAATGAGAACAGCACACACAATCATGACGATGAGGCTTTCTAAAGAAACACACACACACATTAGTGCTGACAAACATTGAACAAACATTGGCAAATAAATAAATGTGAACTGCATCCAGTGCTGAGTAGTAACTGATTACATCAGATTCCAAAAATTAAGTACTTGTAATTATATTACATTTTAAAATACTCATAATGACTACATTTTTATTGATTAAATGATTACATGTTATTCTCACAATAGCAGTTAATTATTTATAATTCATTGATTCTCCCTACTATTTCTGTTTTATCTTTTAAATTCTATTAAACTTTCTATAGAAGTCTACTGCTTATATATATATATATATATATATACACTCACCTAAAGGATTATTAGGAACACCATACTAATACTGTGTTTGACCCCCTTTCGCCTTCAGAACTGCCTTAATTCTACGTGGCATTGATTCAACAAGGTGCTGAAATCTTTCTTTAGAAATGTTGGCCCATATTGATAGGATAGCATCTTGCAGTTGATGGAGATTTGTGGGATGCACATCCAGGGCACGAAGCTCCCGTTCCACCACATCCCAAAGATGCTCTATTGGGTTGAGATCTGGTGACTGTGGGGGCCATTTTAGTACAGTGAACTCATTGTCATGTTCAAGAAACCAATTTGAAATGATTCGAGCTTTGTGACATGGTGCATTATCCTGCTGGAAGTAGCCATCAAAGGATGGGTACATGGTGGTCATAAAGGGATGGACATGGTCAGAAACAATGCTCAGGTAGGCCGTGGCATTTAAACGATGCCCAATTGGCACTAAGGGGCCTAAAGTGTGCCAAGAAAACATCCCCCACACCATTACACCACCACCACCAGCCTGCACAGTGGTAACAAGGCATGATGGATCCATGTTCTTATTCTGTTTACGCCAAATTCTGACTCTACCATCTGAATGTCTCAACAGAAATCGAGACTCATCAGACCAGGCAACATTTTTCCAGTCTTCAACTGTCCAATTTTGGTGAGCTCGTGCAAATTGTAGCCTCTTTTTCCTATTTGTAGTGGAGATGAGTGGTACCCGGTGGGGTCTTCTGCTGTTGTAGCCCATCCGCCTCAAGGTTGTGCGTGTTGTGGCTTCACAAATGCTTTGCTGCATACCTCGGTTGTAACGAGTGGTTATTTCAGTCAAAGTTGCTCTTCTATCAGCTTGAATCAGTGGGCCCATTCTCCTCTGACCTCTAGCATCAACAAGGCATTTTCGCCCACAGGACTGCCGCATACTGTTTGTTTTTCCCTTTTCACACCATTCTTTGTAAACTCTAGAAATGGTTGTGCGTGAAAATCCCAGTAACTGAGCAGATTGTGAAATACTCAGACCGGCCCGTCTGGCACCAACAACCATGCCACGCTCAAAATTGCTTAAATCACCTTTCTTTCCCATTCTGACATTCAGTTTGGAGTTCAGGAGATTGTCTTGACCAGGACCACACCCCTAAATGCATTGAAGCAACTGCCATGTGATTGGTTGATTAGATAATTGCATTAATGAGAAATTGAACAGGTGTTCCTAATAATCCTTTAGGTGAGTGTATATATATATTCAGAAGGTCTTCCAGGTTTGTGGAATTGCACACACAGACCAGCCACTAGTCATGAGCCATTAAATGAAAACGGAGAGCCACAGAATTTGATCACTTGATTTACAGAAATCATTTCACCTTTAAGAAGTGTTCTCAACATTGCAACATTGCATAACTAATCAGCTCCTGACGAACAAATTATTTGAATTCATTTGAGTCATTTAACCATATATTACTGTCTTTGGAAGGCTTTTGTCTTTCAAACACATTAAAATATACAAATTCACATAATTTTATATTTACAGCAATGCGGGGATTCCCCAACTTTTTTTGTCAGCTGAACCGCTTTGACCTAATATATTTACGTGAAGTACCTCCTGGGATTTTAAGTTAATAAGTTAGGTCAATAATAAAATTCAGTCAATAATAATAATAATAAATAAAATTAAGTTCACAGTTTTCTAATGTTGGTTAATGGTCACATGACATGCAGGTAAAATTGATTGTTTTTATTTTGTTTTTTTATAAAAAAAATTATGATTTAATTATTAGCTTTTCATTAAACTCACAAACCCCCAGCAGTTCCATCACGAACCCCAGTCTGGGAGACCCTGACGTAATGTAATATTTAATACACTTCATGTTGTTAATAACAAAGAATAGAATATATTTTCTTTCTCTTTGTATTTTTATATCAATATGGCACAAGATTATCCTATTCAAATCAATGTGATAAACAAGTTAGGTCAAAAGTAATCTAAAAAGAAGTCAGACTACATTACCTTAAATGTGTAATGTAATGGATTTTGTGACTAACTACAATTTTCATCATGTAATTTGAATTAGTAACCGATTACAATTCATAAATAATCTACCCAGCACTTACCGCATCATTACACCACAAAATAAGTATAAACAGAAATTATGCAGACCAATCTTTGCTGGTATGTGAACACACTGCGGGAGGCTCCTGGGAGAAGAGGCAAGACCTTCAGCTGTGAAGTTGGCCACAGCACACAACTCTTGCCCTGGTATAAGAAAACCAAATTCCACCTTGAGTGTGTTTCCCTCCATCACTGCAGCAGTGTATGTCTTCAAGAGAAATTAAACAACTGAACTCTCCATTTAAACAAAATGGTAAAATGGGGTTAAAGGGATGTAAAGATGAGAGTTGTGCACCTGTTTGTCTGAGAGGTTATGTTTGTTGTATAGAGTGACTGTGGCCAAGACTCTTTTAAAGTCATTTATGGGGCAGGGGCAAGCCATCTCCTCCTCTTCCTCATAAGAACTTCCTTCCTCGTCACTTGTGCAGCTTTTGGAATGAGCACAAGGAAAATTTACCGTCACCCAGACACTTCCATTGTCCATGGAAATAATTATGTTGGGGGGGCTCAATGTAGCAGCAGCTGGCAAAAAAAAGAACGTATTAAAGGTACAATCTCACTCAACACTTTTAGAGGAACTGCAACATATTCCCCTAGTTTCACAGACAAAAATGTCAGTGCCATTGTTTTGTCTCAAGATGCACAACAGTAATGTTTTTTTCTAAGGCACATTTATAAAAGCTACTTAAATGTCCTAATTGAACTAAGGTTTAATCCTGGCTTAATCAAAGCCCTGTCTGTGAAACCAGGCCATTGTGACGAATAATATTCATAATCAATTCTTGTCTAATTATGTGAATTAATTATGGACAGATGGCCATCATATATCAGATGTGTTTCGACACACTGTTATCTATTATTAGTGAATGCATTTCTGTAGCTGTTTTTTGTAAACAATGTTTATTAAATGCAAATGTTCAAGCTTTGTGCAATATTCCTCATTTTTGGTGAGGTTTAATACTTGGCTTGAGGATTAATACTGACAGTCATTCATAGGGTCACAGATCAGAGTTCCATTCAGCCCAGGAAGCTCTTCTGATCTCAGTCTTATGTAGTTGTAGGTGTGTATGTTTGAAAAGACATGTGTCAGATCACAGCTTTGCCGGTAAATCTGGATGCAGTCTGAAACATTTTCCCATGATTTACTGCAAAACAAACACATAATATCAAGAGCACTTTATGAAGATTACCAAAAATTCTTTATGGTGATCATCTGGCCATTCATCTCAAGTGTGAAACAAACCAATATTTCTGACTTCCATTTTTTTAAAAACACAACTCTTCCACTGGGCATGATTTAAAAAGAAAAAAAAGCAAGTAAAGATCAAACTGAGCTTGATAGCTTGTGAGTCATTTTCTTTTTCAATTCTGATTCAGAGGAAACCAACAGCGTGCCTGAAGTGATAACAATAGCCTGTCTGCTTTGGGGCAATAAGCCTGGATTGTGCTTGACTATGGCTTTCTGCTAAACCACACAGTTTCACCTCAGCCCAGCGCTCTACTGCTCTCTGCTTCTCACTCTCATTTCTCCTATAAACAACATCTTCTACGTCATTCATAGCTACTCATGTGTTTCTAAACTACTTCTTTGTGTGTAGATGAGACTCACTTGTGTGTCTTGGTCTGGACAGTGTAAGTCGTCTTAGGCTTGGCATCAGGGCAATTCCACTCAAGATAGCATCCCAAATTGATTGTGCGGACTCTGACATCACAGACAGAGAGCACAGTCTCTAAAAGAAACGCATGAAAACAAGAACATGTTGCACCTGTGTATATCACAGATGTGGCCTGAAAACATACAGTACACAGAATGCAAGAGAGACAAAAAAATATATACACTCACCTACATTAAACATCAACAGAAAGAAATATTCCAACAAGTTTAGGGCAGTGACAGACATCCCCACAACTGCACACTATTTAAAAAAAAAAAAAAAAAAAAGGAAAAAAAGACAGCTGTATTTATCAAAATGCCATATATGTACAAAGCTGACTGACAACATAATTACATTATGATATTAAAAAATATTACGCATTTATAATGCTCACATAAAAAGAATTACCTTAAACAAAATATTGGAGAGATTTCATTAGCTCTTACTTTCAGTGGGTAAGAAGATAAAGTGAGAAGAGGACAGATGTCACAGCTTCACTCATGCCACAAAACCACACAGGGACTAAACCCACTAGCAGAGAGGAAACAGGAGGAAGAGAACAAAAGCAAACTGCTAGCAAAAATTACATTAAAAACATTTTCTATTAATATACATTAAATTATAATTATATTAAAATGCGTAATAAAATGTACTATAACAATTGTAAATTAATATAATAAATATATGCAATTTATTCCTGTGACAGCTACTCCAGTCTTCAGTGTCACATGATCCTTCAGAAATCATTCTAATATGCTGATTTTGGTGCTCAAGAAAAAGGTCTTATTATCAATGTTGAAAACAGCTGTGCAGCTTAATATTTTTGTGGATTCTTTGATGAATTGAAAGTTCAAAAGAACAGCATTTATTTGAAAAAAATTTTTTTCCGTGATAAAGTCCTTACTGTCACTTTTGATCAATTTAATGCATCTTGCTGAATTAAAGTATTAATTTCTTAAAAAAAAAAAAAATCTAACATCAAACTTTACTGATATACAGTATATTATACATTTAACACACACTGTAATTAATGGTATTTTAAATTATATATGTCTACATGCCTTACATAGATTTATTATACACTGCATAGAATAAGCATATCGTGTACATTGTATACTCTCTCTTTATAGACTCATAACACTTCGTAGCCATTTTACTATGTGACGCATAAGATATAGCATGTAAAATAACTATACTACAAAAAATGTGATTCACATCCTCCAAAGACACAACACAGCCTGTTAGCTCATGTCCTTTAATGTCATTAATAAAATAATACATCATTTTTTCTCCACTCAAAGTATTTTCATAAACTTTCAAATAATAGTAAAAATAGCAAAAAATATTAACAACATGTGTCATTAGAAAGGCATTAAAACCTATGGGAGTGTTCAAGTTTAAAAGGACTAGAACAGGAGATCAGAATACTAAGTGATCCACCTAGTCTAAACAATAATACAGAGTTTTTTTCCCTCCAGAAAGACATTTTTGAGCTCGATCTCAGTTCAAACGCGTTAAGCAGTAGCATCCTTTTTTAAATATATAGTGCTTCACCTATATAACATGCAGTTATAATTTATGTCCGTGTGCCAGGCAGAGCAATGTTCGGCTCTGTGGGCGAGGGCGGCAATGCTTTGCACAGAAGGCTTTTTCCAGCCGCGTCACCATTCAGGTTCTTATAGGGGTTTTGCCGAGGTCCACGTGCGCAAATGGAGGGGAAACTCATCCCTGCTAGGCAGCAACCCGGACAGGATATGACCTCATCCTGTTCCGGTGGTGTAAGATGGGTAGTGGCACCGTTGGAGTTGTTAGTCCCCCACCCCAGAGATCGAGTTATAGGAATAGTGCTGTTGTTGTTGTCCATGTCTTGTAACGGAGGTAAAGAGGGCGGTCCGTTGGAGACCGGGGAGCTCCAGCCATTGGAGAAGAGTTTGGTTGAAGTAGCGCCGGCGCCATCTAGTGTATCAGGAGAGCTGGTGCAGTCCATAGGCTCCTCAATATTCTCTTCTAACATAGATTTGTTTGGAGACATCAACTCCAGATCTAACAGGAGACCAGAGTCTTCAGCTACAGTTTCTTGACTTCTCATTTCAAGATTCTCCTTGTCATTCTCATGGGGTCCATCAACAAGCTCACTAATATTAGGCAGGTCAGGAATACTCTCATTGCTCATGGTCAACACACTGTCCCTCCCCATGTCCAACATTTTTCCATTGACATCTGTGTCCATAACACTTTTATTATTCTCGCATTTCTCATTGTCACCAGTGCCACGTAGAGACTGGATGTCTTCTGGTGTGCAGGGCAGTGATTGGCTGCGTCTGTGAAAATGGGGCGGGCCCTTGTCACCGGAGACAGGGCTGCTGGGGTCAGGAGGTGGAGGAAGAGCAAAGGTGAGGGAAATAACTGACTTGCTAGGGGTGTCAAAGAGCTTGATGCGCCCGCCGTTGAGGTCTTGGCGCTGGGAGAAGGGGTTGACGCGTATCGGTGTGGTCTGAGTCAGGAGAGGGGACGGAGGAAGAAGCACGTCTGACTTGCTACGGCAGAGACGCTGATAAGCAGGAATGTCTAGGGAATGCTTTTGACTCAAAGGCGTTGTGTTTGTAGACAACTGGTCTGAAAGGGAAGAGAAAAACAAATTTAAGGCTCAGTTTTTACCACTACAATACTTGAGTTATTAAAATAGGGTCCTATAATTTTCAAAACGCAGATGGAATTAATGATATAATAATTTATAATAATAAAATAAATTAAATTAATAAAACTTCAATTTTTTTATTTATTTTATTATAATTCAATTGATTGGACATACTTTGATTATTAAAATTTAATTAAGCCATTAAAATGAAAAACATGGAATGTGGGAAAAATAAAACCCAATTCATAAGGATTCATTTAACTTTTAATAAATTGTTGTTAAATTGTAAAAGTTTCATGATTTCAATTAAATCAGACATCTTTTTTAATTACTAAAATTTAAAATGTAACCATTAAAATGGAATTCAGAAATTCAAACTATATAAAAAATAAAACAATTTTTGGAAAAAAATAAAACTGATTTCATAGGGTCCTATTAAAATGTAAAATAGAAACTAAAGATATTCAAGAATTGTATGGTCTGTGTGCGTTGCGTTCATTCATTTTTCGATTTAATATTGAAAGTAGAAAAATTAGAAAACGGCTCATTATTTCAGAAATATTAAATGTAGGCTACCTCGCATCTGTACCCACATTACCCATCAGCCTACTACTTTGGCTCACTACTGGTTTTATTTAGTTGTCCAACTATCAAAATCTATGTGGCAAAGCTGTGTGACCCACTGGACAGTGCGCAGGTGCAGTTACATTGTAGCGAAGCGCATCAGTATCAATTTAAGTGTAAATATGCAGCAGTCATAACTTTTATTTTAGACAGCACGCCGAGTTTTGAACATAGGATGAAGCTGAAATCAAATTAATTAATGCTATTGCAAAATAAAGCCACAGAACCGTTGCACGGCTGACTCACAGGACAGTGCTGTTCATTAATTAATCTGATTCTTTAAACGAATTGGAGTGAATGATTCAATGTCCTATAGACAGCCACTTGCTTCATTCCTGAATGAATCGGTTGAATGAATGACTCACTGACTGACTATTAAGACAGTTATGTGCTGCCACCTATTGGTGGTCTTACTCTCATAATCTATATGTATTGTGTCATTTTGTCATTAAATTCATATTTCTAAAGGATTTTCAAATATTATATTTAAAACTGTAATCTCATAACACTATGTAATTGTAATTACTGTGTAAATCCTCAGAGCAGCATTAAACAGTTTGTAAATTGCCTAGGTCTACATGTCACTTCAGAATTCAGATGCAACTTCTAGTTGATACTGATTTGATTTGTAAAAGCCTATTGTCTTATTATTCAAGTTGAATTCGTCGATTACATTTAAGAATTTTTCATAAAAGATGACAAATATATTTATAAAAGTTTGAAAAATTGTCCCTGAAAAATGAACAACTGAGGGGGCATATTTGCCCCATAATGGGAAAATTAATTTCTGACACCGCTAGATGACGATACATATAAAATACACTTAAAGCCAGAGAACAGGTGTCATTTCAGGGTTTTGATATCTTCTCGCAACTGAGCGAGTACTTCCTTGACCTGTATTATACATTGTATTATAATGGCCATTTGACATTACCCCTAACTAGGCGTGCTGCAGAGTCAATCACTGAACAACAGTGATTTTGAGGAACAAATAACATAAACACGGCAGTTGGATAGTGACATTCAGCATTTCGGCAAAGAAAAAAAAAAAAAGGCACCATATAAGCTATTCTCTATAAAAACAAACAAACAAACAAAAACAAAAAACTTAAAAACTAATAGAATAACATAACCAAATCAATAGATGTGCTGTGATAGTAAACTGACATTGATACGAAATAAATGTAATTTATATCTTTTTATATCTATCATATTTCAACTTCATCCCTTGTCCAAAGCTAAAATCTAAAATAAAAGTTATGACTGCTGCATATTTACACTTAAATCGATACTGATGCGCTTCGCTACAATTTAACTGCATCTCTGGCCTGTCCAGTGGGTCACACAGCTTTGCCACATAGATTTTGATAGTTGGACAACTAAATAAAACCAGTGGTGAGCCAAAGAAGTAGGCTTATGGGTAATGTATGTTATGTGTGTAATGTCCGGTTGTTTGATGAGAGAGAAATTATTGTAATAAACACTTTAAGAATCCGTTCCGCAGTGGAGGACTTTTATTCTGCATGGAACTGTTGAAGGACTGAAAGCAGCACAGGTTGATCTTTGGTTAACCAATTAGTGGAAAGGGGCTTTTCATGTCAGCCCACATGTGGAAATCGAATATTCATGCTGTTTATCAATTTCTATTATATGTTTTTTTTGCTGACTCACCCTGTACATCAGGCTCCATACATTCACTCTGCTCTCGATCACTCACTCTCTTCTCCAGCTCTGCCACCAGCTCTGTGAATGAGGGTCGACTGTCTGGGTTCATCTGGGAGAGAAGAAAGAGATAGACAAATTCAAAAAGCAGAATTTTTTTGCAGAACAATTTTGGCTGATTAAAATTAGTCACATTTTTGAGAAGTCAGACTAACAGACTTGAATAATACATTTGTAGCTTGGCTTCAACCAGCATTTATGCATGTGAATTAGACCAGAGCCTTGTAAGGCGAGCCTCCAAGGCTAGCAAAAAAAGTAGCAGTACACTGGCAAAGGGACAATAGGCTGTCTTTTTAAATGGATGTCAATGGAGGAGAGGTTTCAGTATGCTTATAGCTAAATAAACTGACAGCCTTTCTGGTAATCTTCAATGTGTTTGCTATTAAATATTTATTTTGGAGTGAGCAATATTTGAAGTTTACAACAACAACAAAAAAATGCTCTTTTACAATTTTGCAGCTGGGATTATTCCGTTTACAGAACTACACATTTATTTTTTTTATGGTATTCTCAAATAGTAATTGACGGTTGTAAAACTCACAGCGATTCAAATGATGTTAAAGCTATAACGTGAAGAAATGACGCTTGCTCCAGAAAGAAATGAATTTAATCTTTGAAATATTCGATTACACATTATGTCATGACAGGCAAATGAAGACTGTTGCTCGATGTGAGATTTGCAGGGGAGGACGAAAATTAATGTGTGACCTGTGATGACAGTAGATAAGAGGTCTTACACTGCAGCAGATGATTGTGAGTTTGAAGAAATGAGGTGGACAGTCTCCCACCATTTGCCGAAAGGCCTCCACATCCAGACCGAAGTCCTGAAACATAGAATTACCACCTAATTTCAGTCTTAAGAAAAAAGGTACAAAGCTGATACACAGCTGTACATTACCACCGCGTGGAGTACAAGCTGTACAGTAGAAATAAATCCCCCTGACAATGATTGGTTTAGTGTTTGGTTGTAAAAATAATCAAATAATGATTTGTATGTAATAGCATGACTAATAAAATATGATTAAACACCCTTATTCGCTCAGCATAACACTTCTTCACTGCCAGTGCTGTTATCTCACATGGGAGTAAACTATGATCCGTATTCATAAATTGAGTGAGTACATGAGACTGGTGACAGGAGTTGGCCTGACATTCGAAGACTAGGTGGAAGGGTGAAGCAAACAGATATAGACCAATAAATAGCACTATAATAATAGCACTCAGCAAAAAGGGAAAATTAATTAAAAAAAATTTAAAGTTCTAAATACTATCTAAAAAAGCTTCAGTTTTCACCTCTGTCCGAGGGAGGAAGTCAGGATCCGCCTGTATCCGCCAATAATCTCACAGAGAATGATACCGTAGGCAAATACATCCACCTGTATAAACAAAAAGCGTTTTATGTCTGTAAAAACCATTACAATGAGAATATTCTCAAATCAAAGAGGATAAATGGCACTAACTTTGCATTTGATATTGTGAAATAACAGTAATCTGATAAGTAAAGTGGGTGAAACAGTCATTTAAAAGGACTCTGGCCTGTATGTGCGTAATCAATCATATGGTGTTTGACCTTTTCATTGTAGTGTTCTCCTCTGAGCACCTCTGGAGCCATTCCAGTAGGGGGAGCCGACAACAGCCAAGCTCTCTTTCCGGCCTCATCACTGAAAACAGCCAAAAGGAAAACAGGAAAATTATTTACTTCAAGTGAACCTACAAGTTCTGTTAATCCTTTTATAATGACTCGTCCTTTCCACATTTAACACCCATAAACCCCTAGTCCGTTAACCCACAGCATGATTATGTGTGCATGCATGTATAAAAATAAAACAAAACAAGGTCTTGTAAGATCTTAATTATAGCTGGCACACTCAGCATGCACTGCTGAGAGACACTTCCTCAGTTTTATTTTGGTCTGGACTGTGTAGTGGCATAAATAGACTGAGAGGGGAAGAGTGGAGACAAGGGAAGAGAGAGAGAGAGAGAGAGAGAGAGAGAGAGAGAGAGAGAGACAGAGAGAGAGAGAGAGAGAGAGAGAGAGAGAGAGAGAGAGACAGAGAGAGAGAGAGAGAGAGAGAGAGAGACAGAGAGAGAGAGAGAGAGAGAGAGAGACAGAGAGAGAGAGAGAGACAGAGAGACAGAGACAGAGAGACAGAGAGACAGAGAGAGAGAGAGAGAGAGAGAGAGAGAGAGAGAGAGACAGAGAGACAGAGAGAGAGAGAGAGAGAGAGAGAGAGACAGAGAGAGAGAGAGAGAGAGAGAGAGAGAGAGAGAGAGAGAGAGAGAGAGAGAGAGAGAGAGAGAGAGAGAGAGAGAGAGAGAGAGAGAGACCATTTGGGGATGTGGGTTAGTCAGAGAGAGAGGGAATCTACCGCAGCAAACTGCTGAAATACTTTGTCCTTTTTAGGAGAGCTTTCCAAAAAGCCTTAATTTAGCAATCTGCTCGGACTTCTTCAGATATACAAACACCCATGGTTGTACAAGTAAAGATGAAGCATTTGGAAGCACATAAAAATATGCATTACATAACATTTAAGCAAATACCAACATTGAGAAAAATAGAGTTAATATCTCTCTCTCTCTCTCTCTCTCTCTCTCTCTCTCACACACACACACACACAAATGTCACCATTAAAATAAACAGGAATGCAGGGGCGAAACAAGTCCCGATGACATCACATATACACACTCTGGATATGTTCAGAATGGAACACTAGCTTACTACTAACTGTATACACTAATCTATATGTTCTAAATTAGTGAGCACAACAGAAGGCATTCTACAATAAACATTTCAAACAGTGGTGACAGCAACTCATCTTGCTGTATGTTTAATTGAGCAGGTGGCTAGGTGTACAACTTTTTTTTTACATTTTTAAATACATTTTTTGTAAATAAAAGTATAAACATTTAGTTTTTCAATAAAACGGTCAGTCAAGAAACCATAATTCTAGTTTATTCATATTGGAATGAGAAGGTAAAGTAAATCCCATTGTATTGTGGGATATATTACTTCATGCAGTAAACTGTAGTACATTACCATTCAAGTGTGGGATCAAGTTTTTTTGTGTAAAGAAATTAATACTTTTAGTCATCAAAGTTGTCAGTAAAGACATTTTATAAAAAAATTTTTTAAAGATTTTAAAAAATATCTTACCAAGCTCAAACTTTTAAATGTAATTGCATACTATTGCATATGCACAATAAACACACACAAACTATACATACTGTAAAATAAGAGTAGTATGCTATTCTGAACATTGGCATTCTCTTACAAAAGACACTGAGTTGGTCAAGGCAGAACAGAAACAGCTCTCTGATGGCACTTACATCACACACACTATGTTCTATTAGGTAATGCTTGTGCTGAGACAGCGTCTTAAAAGGAAAGCTGAACAGAGACTTAAAGTACAAAACTCTGCTCTCAAACATAAGTTTAGACAGAGGCCTTGTGCTGAGGAATGGATTACACAAGCAGTGGATCACTTTAATATGTCGTAGCATGAGTGCCCCACTAAAAGGAATGTTAATCCACAGGATATACGGATTAACTGTTACATACAGTGGTTTACACTGGCCAAACATTTTCAACTCCTATATAAAAGCACTGGAATATCATTAAAAGTAATCCCTTACTTAAAGGTGCAAACAGTTATCAGTTTTTGTTTATGTTGTGCTGGCCAACATGACAGTCATTTCACAAAAGCAATAGTTTTTAGTTATTGAAACTCAACACGGCGGCTCCTGAGGTGACCAGCTCCATGTAAAATTGGAGTGAAAAACAAAAACACCATTCAAAAGCACTATTCCGGAACCCTTTTCTAAACATGGGGGGGAGGGGGGGATTACCCAATACACTTTAAAATATGCTTTGCAAGCTCCCCTCGTATTGTGTATAAAAAACCTCAAATCTAAGTGATGTGCTGGTAAGGGCCAATTTACCTCCTCCCTTCATTTCCCATTTCCTCGGTAAAAGCCACTTAAGCAACAGTATCATGAACATAGTTGCCAGGAGAATAAATATATCTACACAATTAAAGCCTCCAGCCATTCTCACACTAGGAAGTAATATCAGGGGAGTGATTTATTGCAAAAATAATGTATATCATTTATATGCTTCCGTGCCCTTGTGGACGGTCATATATTGAGATATATCAGATTTCTCAAAACTAGGATTTCTGAATACTGAAGTGCTCTTCGTAGGTAGACCACCGTTAAAAAAACGTAGGGTTGGAAAGTCTCTTATACTCACCAAGACTACATTTATTTATTTAAAATTACTGTCAAAACAGTAATATTGTGAAACATTATTAAAATTTAAGATAACAAGTATAAACATTATCTATTATCAATGTTGAAAACAGTTATGCTGTTTAATTATAGATGTGGAAACCGAGATACATTTTTTCAGATTTCTTTTATGAACAGAATGTTAAAAAGAACAGTATTTCTGAGAAAAATTTATTTTGTATAACATTATAAATCACTTTTGATCAATTTAATATGTCCTTGCTGAATAAAAGTATTAATTTCTTCTTATTTTTTTAATCTTACTGACCACAAACAGTAGTGTGTTTGGTATTTGGTAATCTTTTTTATATATTTTTTTTATTAAAAAAAATGTGTGTGCGTGTGCCTGCATTAACTGTACATGCTTCAAATTATGTGTGAACAGATACTTAAATCTGTCATCTATGTCGTAAATGTCAACATCATAACTCAAGCATATCTTAGGTATTTAACATCCATTTCATTTACACATGTAGCTCTGTGTACACATCTACTGAAACAGCAACAGGACATGACTGGGCTGGATGTGTAGAGGCGGCACTAACCTGAAGATGTGCTGACTACATCACATGTTCTTAATCATTTACTCTCCAGCTATAGATACAAGTGCTTCATGGGAAAATGGAAGCTCATCAATCAGTCCTTGGCTGCCTCCATCTTCCTCTCTGGAACAGTGCAGTATATATCTAATCTTATCTCTTGAGTTATGAAGATGCAATTTACTGACCTATGATCAGGAATTTTCTCTGCCAGACCAAAGTCCCCCACCACGGCACTGCACTGCCCGTTCTCCCAGCGTACCAGACAGTTCTACAATCCAAAAAAATACATTCAGAGAGAAAGAAGATAATTTGTGTGTCCTTACTGTGTATGTGTGTATTATTTTACAGAAAAATGTGCTTAACATGGCTGTGTTGTGTAAAGTACGAATCGAGTGTGAAGTCTCCGGAATATACACTTGTGTGAACAAAGTCTCTGTGATAAACGCCCTTCCAGTGTGTGTACCTTTGACGTAAGGTCTCTGTGAAATATGCCCTTGCTGTGGAGGTACTCCAGTCCTCTGGCAATATCCAGACTGAGGTTTACTCTCACAGTCCAAGCCAGAAACACGTCACTGTTCAGCAGCTGTTCCAGGTTACCACCATTAATGTACTACAATACACACAGAGGTCAAATGTTATTTATTTACAGGGGCATCTTCTATAGAATTACCTGATGTTAAATGTGAAGTATGTAAGCCATAAAAAATAATACATTTAAGTATCCCCAAACACTCCTACAGGTCAATTTAGTCGTCATCCCATGAAACTATACGTGGGATATTGCTATTTAAATATGAAAAATTACAGTGCTATCAATTGATTAGCAGGTGCTTCAAACTGAATGGTTTAATATTAACTATGCTCATCACCCACAGCGTCATCATGTTTACGTTACATCATACGCCTGCATTTCAGCTAAGATGGTTTTGAAAACTGTTTACAAGTTATACAGTAGTGGCCAAAATTTATGTCCATCCAAGGAAAATGGACATCTTCACCCTTTATTCAAATATTATTAAAATGTTAAGATATTGTAAGCATATTGTGTAGTTGTGCTTGGAGTCAACTGTTTTATTTGTGTTTACGCAATGAAACATGCTAAATTGTCTGTTCATAATTTTTTTGCCAGGCTATATAAAAATATTTTTTCATACAAAATCCATACAAAAAATATTTTGTATAGTAAAATAAAACCTGTAGCTGTAGTTTGCCTTTTTTGCCAAATCATTGTCAGATAAATTTATATTTGAAAAATCTAAAATATTTTCCTTGTATGTTGATGGTTTAATCAAGATTGTAGGGTCATTAAAAATAAATATCCCCTCCAGACATCACTTTTGGCCACTACTGTATCTCACAAATCAACCAATGAATTTCTTTTTTATAGTCTCTTATAGTTTCTTTTTGTCTCTGCACATTAAACTGGTATCAAAGGAAATAATCCCTAAAAAAAGGCTATTTATTTCCTTCCCGACATCAAGGCTGTTCCAAAATGTCTCCTAAGATACCTTTAGAAACAAATTCTAAAGCAGCATCACATGTAAATTTTGCAGTATATAAAAGTATATGAAGCAAAATAAATGCTACCTATATTACAGGAATAAAACAGAAAAAGTCTATTTTTAAAAAGTCTACATTCTAAAATGCATTTAAACAGAAAAGTCATTTTAAATAAAAAAATTAAAGAAATAATACTGTTTTACTGTATTTTTTTATAAAATAACCCTCTCCCCAAACTTTTGAATGGTATTGTATATCATTCAACTTTGAAAAGTACAGATAAACCATAACTTCAGTGATAAATACAGATTTACAAATACAGAATACTTTTCACTCAACAATTTTGTGCTGTTTTTCATGCTTGTTAGATTATTGCTACATTAGCTTTAACAAATTGGGATTGAGTGTATCTGTGTGTATTATAACTCTCACTCCCTTACCTCTGTCAGGGCATGAAGGTGTCCCTCATGTACACACACTCCCACAAACCTGATGGGACACACACAGAGAAACAGAGTAAGGGTTTTGGGGGGAAAAAAAAACATGGAGAAGGCGCCAACAAGTTCCTTCAGGAGTGACCCATCTCAAGAATGTAAGCTGTAACACCTGCATTTTGAAGGCAATCTTAAGCATGCATGTAAACACTCTTTCACACACACAGACATGCATTTAATTCAAACACTCAAGACCACACAAGCTGGTGCAGGTTAAGCAGACAAAAGACCTAGGCTTTTTGGCACATATAAACAAACACACCATTGATGTGGGGATTTGTTTGTACTTCATAGGTAATAATGTGTTGTTCCCTCCCCATACAGTGTTAAACATCTACTCATCAGCTTCCAATTAAATATTTTACTCTATATAAACAGTGGATGCAGTTATGGAGGCATGACCAAGACAAAAGCCGCCATCCTGTGACATCAATATTCATGTTCTCATACAATGCAGTGTTTGTTGCCCAACAGCACACTTTGTCCTCTAGGTGAGCTGGACTTCAAAACAAAACATTCTTTCCATTCTAGAGGCAAGAATGGATAAAACTTCTAAACGAGTATTCAGAACTAAATTAATGAATTATTCAAAATGAGCATTGGTGAGTATGGAGTTTGATTTAACAGTGTTCACTTAGATCCTACTATTGAGGTCTTTAATGAGTGTAGAAAGCAGGATTTGCTGTTGATAGCAGACTTTTTTAGCATCAATGTTCTGAATGAAGCCGCTAAACAGGTCGTGAAAGAAAAACTTTACACAGAGCTAGTTACCACAGAAATTTTGCTGGGTGATTCGGAAGTTAACACTGGAATTCTGCCAACCGATGCAGAAGAATATTGGGATTGCAGAAGGCTCTTTTGCCAATATGCCTCCCAGTATTGATCCTGCTAGTCTGCGTTTTGCCCCGGTATTTGCAATCAAGTATAAAGAATTGGATCTTGCCTTGAAAAAGCAGTAACAGGAGCTGCAGCTACTGAATCTTCGTACGATTGTGGTACAGGCTCAGAGAGATATTAAATTGTGTTCTCTGGATTTAGAGGCAGAGACTTTACGGCGAAAACCTGTCCCGGCACCACGTGCTAGACTCTTGCTAGTGTGCGAACCGCTACTCCCTCAGAAACGCAGGAGTCTCACTTCACTTTTGATGTGACAAAGCACATAAAGCTTGTGCCACCATGTAAAGAAACAGAGGTGGTTACTTACTTTGTAGCATTTGAGTGTATAGCTGGTAAACTGGGGTGGCCGAAGGATATGTGGGGGTTATTGCTCCAATGTAACTTAACTGGAAAGGCACAGCAAGTGTGCCATAATCAGTCTCCCATAACTGAGGGTAGTGCAAGGGAGAAATTTCAAAGGGGTAAACAAGAAAAAGGCCATAACACAGTCTCGAACCGCACAGGGGATAAGCAAGTATTTTTTTACTGTCTCAACCCTGGCCATTAGATAGCTGATTGTAAGGCGTGGAAGCAGAAAATTGACACTAAAGCTAAAAGTGTCGCTTTCATTCAGTCCGCTTGTGAGGGTTTTACGCTATCAGACATTATGAACGGGTTATGAACTTTTTATGTTAAGTGGAACCGTTTCACTCTCCCCTGATTCCCCCGCTTACCCGGTTTTAATTCTACGTCTGACCTCTCTGACTCATTCATTGCACCGTCATCTGAACCAGTAGAGTGTAAGCTCAAGACTGAAACCGCGCTAGATACTCCTAGAGCTGCTGACACACTTACCGCGTAGCTGCAATCCCTGAAGTTTGGTAGGGAGCAGCTCATTGCTATGCAACGATCCAACGCAAACCTTAAGTATTGCATAGAAGCTGCTGATGCAGAAACTAAGCTGCCAGCTAGGGTGCAGTATTATTGGAACAATAAAGTTTTAATGCGTAAATGGAACCCTAGATTAGCTGATGATGCCCTCGCTAGATATCAAATAGTGTTGCCCTTTGCTTACCGCTTACAAGTTCTAAAGCTATCGCATAAGCATGTGCTTGCAGGTCACTTAGGGGTTACAAAAACGTATAACCGTATCACCAAGTGCTTCTATTGGCCTGGTATTAAGTCTAGCGTGTCTCTATTCTGTAAAGCATGTCAACACATGTCAATTGACTGGCAAGCCTAAACAAAAAGTGCCCCCAGCCCCTCTACATCCCATACCAGCAATGGGAGAACCATTCAAAAGGTTAATCCTTGATTGTGTTGGTCCTCTACCCAGGTTCAAATCAGGGCATCAGTACATCCTGAAAATAATGTGTGCTGCCACGCGCTTCCCCAAAGCTATCCCTCTGCGTACTCTAAAAGCTAAAACTGTAGTTAAAGAGCTGGTCAAGTTCTGTTCTACTTTCATGTTACCAAGAGTCATCCAGACTGACCAAGGGACTAACTTTACTTCAAAGTTATTTGCACAAGTATTGAAAGAGTTGGGAGTCAGTCATACCCAGTCCAGCACATATCACCCAGAGAGTCAAGGTGCTGTGGAACGCTTTCATCAGACTCTTAAGCTGATGCTGCGGCATATTGTTTAGAGTCTAGGAAAGAATGGGTGGAAGGTTTGCCACTGCTGATGTTTGCTGATGTCAGGAATCAATAGGGTTCAATCCAGCAGAACTGGTGTTCGGCCATACTGTAAGGGGTCCTCTTAAACTCCTGCAAGAACTGCGGTCTGAAAATCCAAGCCCATTGACTGTGTTGGATTATGTCAGTTGGTTTCGTGAAAAACTTCACCAGGCTCGTAACGTTGCTAGAAGCCATTTGTTAACTGCTCAGAATAAAACGAAGTCCCATTTTGATCATAAAAGCCTAAACCGCAACTTCAAGCCCGTGTATCTGTATTAGTGTTACCCCCTATTCAAAAAGGTTTGCTGGTACTGAAGTCTGATGCTACGCATCAATTCTGTACAGACTATCGTAAAGTTAACAGTCTTACCAAGCCAGACTCCTTCCCATTGCCTCGGATGGAGGATTGTGTGGACATAGTTGGTGCAGCCCACTACATTACTAAACTTGACTTATTAAAAGGCTATTGGAAAGTGCCACTGACGGAACGGACCTCCAAAATATCTGCTTTCGTTACTCCAGATAACTTCCTTCAATATTCCGTAATGGCTTTTGGGATGCGAAACGCACCAGCCACCTTTCAGCGTTTGATGCAGAGTGTTATCTGGAGTATCACACTGTGAAGTCATCTAGATGACGTTGTAATTTTCTCAGATACATGGAAAAATAATCTAGATACACTTGCAAAAGCTGTTGTGACTTACTTGGGTGAGAAAGTTTGTCATAGTCAAGTTCGCCCAGTGGAAGATAAAGTCACCACCATCCTAGAGTTTCCAGTTCCCTTGAATAAACGAGAGTTGCTACGATTTTTTGGAATGGTGGGCTACTACAGAGGATTTTGTGAATCCTTAACTCTCCATTAACTAACCTCCTGAGTCCCTCTAAGAAATTTATATGGAGTACAGAGTGTGCTGATGCTTTTGTTGCTGCAAAAGACATTATGTGTAATGCCCCTGTACTTGCTGCCCCAAATTTCACCTTGCCTTTTAAACTTTAAATAGATGCCAGTGCAACTAGGGAAGGGGCAGTTCTACTCCTGGAAGATGTCTCAGGAATAGACCACCTAGTTTGTTACTTCAAATGTCAGCAGAATTACAGCACTATAGAGAAGGAAACCTTAGCTCTCCTCTTGGCTCTGCAACATTTTGAAGTTTATGTTGGAGGTAGTAAACCCCAGTGTTAGTTTATACCGACCACAATCCTCTAACCTTCTTATATTGTATGTGCAATTCTAATCAATGCCTGATGCGTTGGTCGCTCATTGTGCATGAGTACAACTTATAAATTCGCCATAAGAAAGGTTTTAGAAAATGTAATAGCGGATACACTGTCCAGAGCCATTAGTGCAAACCATTGACCTGTGAATATTTAGCACCTTCGTACGCGAGTACATGTTTTGTTGAATTATTACAAATTACGGTGGTAATCTGTAATTTATAGGTGGGAGTGTTACGTCCCAGGACGCATGCCATTTATTGTTGTTAATAGTTTCTCTTTAATGTGTGTGTGCGCTTGTGTTTCCCTGCTGCCAAACAGCCTGCTGGGAAATGGAGTTTTTGCCTGGTCTCCCCTGTTTCTCCCTGTCCTCTCGCAGGAGCCTAATTGATGCCACCTGTTCCTCATCAGAGTTTGTGAAGAGGAGCTTCCATTTAAACAGAGAGAACTGCCTGTTCACCAGAGAGAGCATGGCCTGTCTGCGTTCCCAGACTTTGCTGAATGTTGTAGCCTGTGTGGAGCTTAAAGAAAGCCTGTGTTGCATGTACACTGTAGTGACAGAAAGCTTGGTGTGCCTCATTGTTTTTGCTTGATGACACAGTAGGGAGGTGAGTGCCACTTTTTTTGTGATAGTAAGGTAGTCAGGGAAGATATTTGATTCTTTTGTTTGATAGGTTAGTTAGATTCCCTTACTCCCAAGTAGTTTTACCTTTTACCCTTTTGTTAGTTATTTTGGCTTTAATCCCCCCTCCTGAAGCTTGAAGTGTCCAATCTTGATTTCTTTGAGTTATTTTTACTGTTATCAATCCTATTCTTAATTGCTGTAAAAGGCACTTTACTTTATAATTAAAATCTTGAAGAGTTACACTGTGTGTGAGGTGAGTGCTGATACTGCAGACAGACCCAACTCTCTCTCATTTTTGCTTTATTTCATGGGGATACGTTCTCTTTTTTTTTTTTCCTTTTTAACAACATATGTTACTCTCCTGCCACACCTAGACAAAAGGGGGACGTAACATAATATATTTCAAATACACTACCATTCAAGAGTTTAGGGCTGGTAAGATTTTTTTTTTAAATGTCAGTCTCTTATGCTCAAGGCTGCATTTGATCACAAATACAGGTTTTAAACAACCACTCTATTTTAATAAATTTTAAAGTGTAAATTATTCCTGTAATGGTAAAGCTGGATTTTTTTTTTTTATATCTTGATCCTTCAGAAATCATTCTAATATGCTGATTTGGTGCTCAAAAACATTTATTCTTATTATCAATGATGAACAGTTGTGCTGCCTAATAATTTTGTGGAAACCGGGATACATTTTTTTTCAAGATTCTTTGATTCTTAATTCTATTTTCAAATCAAGTCTTTCCTATCCCTTATATGAATTTGTGGCATCCTTGCTGAATAAAATTATATACATTTATTTTACCCCAAACTTCTGAATGGTAGTGTATTTGTATGTGTATATATGTATTTTCTTTAAAATGGCTTAAAAGGGCATTACTTTTCCAATCAGAGAAACCATCAAATAAAACATCTATTGTTGCAATTTTAATGCAAAAAGTACAGAAAAACCGTAGATAAATAAATGAACACGTATAACATTCTATATAATGAACATTCAGTGTCAGCCAGCTCTGTTGTCAGAGAATTTAGGTGTTGCAGACCTGAGTATGTTGGGATGTCTGAGGCGGTTCATCAGCTGTACCTCCTTTAGCATGTTGGCTCTGTTACTGGCCATGGTGTTCATCTTCAGAGCCATCACCTGCCCAGTGATACGATGCTGCACCTTCAGAGAGAGAGAGAGAGAGAGAGAAAAAAAAACACTTGGTGTCACAGACAGACTTTAGAGGTCTATTCATGTCTGGGGCAGCTGGACCGAGATCTCTGGCCCTTTCCTCACGCACACATACAGCCTTCTGATTCATCTCACACTTCAAAGCCCCTGGCTGCAGAAGACATTATCTGCACTCAGGAGGACATATTGTTGAGTCTGTATCGAAAATGTTGAATTTAATATTTAGAAATAAGTTAGTTTAAATTTTCAAAAAGAAAGTTACATGAAACTTATTCAAATTTAATCGGAATATATTTAAAATTTTGTATTTGTACATCACTAATCAAATTTAGGCAAATTTGTGACACCGATTATGTGAACTCCTTTGTACAAAAGGCCAAGACGACAAAAGGTCTAACATTAAAGGGATAGTTCACCCAAAAATGAAGATTCTGTCATCATCTACTTACCCTCAAGTTGTTTCAAACCGGTATTAAATTTCTTCTGCTGAACACAAAAGATATTTTGAAGAATGCCAGTAACCAAACAGTTGATGGACCACATTGACTTCCATAGTATGGAGAAGAAGAAAAAAATACTAATGTAAGTCCAACAACTGTCTGCTTACTAATATTCTTCCCAATATCTTCTTTTGTGTTCAGCAGAAGACAGGTTTGGAAAAACTTGAGGGTGAGTAAATTATGACAATTTTCATTTTTGGGTGAACTATCCCTTTAAGTAACATCGCAAGTCATGCTTTGGAGCTTGTGGGATCCGTGTCCATATTTTTCATTATCACCTCATAAGGTCACATCTCAAAAGAAATATGAAACAGACCCACAACATTGCTTGATTTCCAGCTGGAGATTTGTCCACTCAAGCTGTCTGCAGTAGCAGCCCCAATAACACATATACAGTTGAACTATGAACCATTATATTTTGGTTCATAACTACTACAAAAAAAACTGCAGAAATTATAATGCGCGTCTCATTTCATCATTATAAATTAAAACAGCATGCTATTGACTAACTCTAATGTTGTCTGAACATGTTTCCTCAATGACAGAGATATTTCCACATACAAAAAAATTAATTATCCCTCAAGGACTGAAACTCTCTGCATCTAAGCTTCAAGTGTGTTCTTCATCTTTAAATGTCTATACAAAATCAACATGACAATCTAATCAAGTAAAGGCAGAAACCCATCCCTGATTGATGACATCCAAACCTGTGCTGTGCCGTGCCGTGCCGTCTGGCTGGCTGAACTTGCCTGCAGCGCCAAAGCGTGCAAGCTAAGATATCATCATAACAATGAGCACCATTATCTGCTTTGGCAAGTCTCAAGAAGATCAATAGCTGGAAACTTTAAAATCCATAAATTATCTGATATAACTCAGCCCTGCAGCTAGAATGATGGGAGAGTGTATGATTGCTCACACATCTGAGGGTGTGTGTATAGTACACTGCTTTTATCAAAGGTAAACAGTGCTGAGGTATAGTGCAGTGGGATGGATACAGAAGACGCCTTAAACACACAATATATGTATTTCGGCATGCTGTGATAAAAATATCTGTGCAGTGAGAATTGAGGTCCTTTAGGCAACTGAGAGAAAGTCTTGTTTTCCCAAGTAACAATAGTATGGAATCTGACTGTCTGCTTTCACATTTTACAAGGTTAATTTAGGCTGCAAGATTATAACAAAATCATAATTGTTGATCATTTTGAATACAGACCTATGACACAACAAGAGTAGAGCTTGATGGAAAGCTGCAGCAGCAGAAATTATAATTTCTCTATTTATTTCAAGTGATTATGCAGCTCTATATGGAATGGATTCATTTGGTGGCAAGTTACGGTTACTGTAAACCGGTTAGCTGAAAGCAGTATCCAATTGACCACATTTTTTAAACAAGCAAACAAGGGGTGTAGCTGTGTAGAGCTTTGTGAATGACAGCTGTTCAAATTCTGTGGAGCTTTCCGAGGATTTTTTTGAGGCGAGAATCCATGCATATAAAATTAGCTTTACTGCATTTGTTTTTGATTGGGAGAAGAGGTGTGTGTGGGATTGGGGAAATGGCACAATTTAAACTTGGGTTTCCCACATCATTGTCACTGCGTCAGAGAGTCTCCATGGACCCTCACCCTTCACTCTTAATTCACGAACACACACTCTTGCCCTATAGGCAAAGTATACTGTTTGCCCTATAAGGCAAACAGTAGCTGAATGCACATTGATGATGCTTTATATGCTGTTGAGAGCATGAAAAACAGAGGCGTAAGAGTCTGGAGAGAGTGTGTATGTGATGAATTTAATTTCTATCAGCATACTTCTCATATTGCAGTTTAGACAGGTGGTCTATGACAGCACTTAACAGAGCATCATTACCATCCACTCTCACACTACAGCACACTGCCAGAGACAGTTAAAAGTGCCCCATAGAGCAATTAATAGGCCCTAAAACAATATAAGACACAAAAAATGTCCCTTCATCACAGCTTACATCTTTTATAAAATTATCCTTACCATGAGCCTGCACTGTTTTACATTCAAATAACATTTATATAGAGACAAACACCAGCATTGTATTTCATTATATACACACACATATATAATATATATATATATATATATTGTGTAGCCCTACATTTCATTGAAAGTGAAGACATTTCATATAAGGACAATCAAAGGTACAATGGAATAAAGTTGTAGAACTTTTGGGTTTTGAGTAGAAATCTTTAACCACCCTACAACCAACGCTTAATATCACAAACACACACCTGTAAAATGCATGAAAAGCACTCACAAACAGACTTCAATTGTTCAGACTGCACTGATATTTAAAACATACGCAAACTCAAACAAACGTGCAGGAGCTCTGAGGCAGCATTGGAGCTTGACATGCATGCATGCCCTGACTGGTAAGAGACACAGAGGAGCGAGAGAGACAGAGACAGAGACAGAGACACAGAGAGAGACAGAGAGAGACAGAGAGAGACAGAGAGAGACAGAGACAGAGACAGAGAGAGACAGAGACAGAGAGAGACAGAGACAGAGAGAGACAGAGAGAGAGAGAGAGACAGAGAGACAGAGAGACAGAGAGACAGAGAGACAGAGAGACAGAGAGACAGAGAGACAGAGAGACAGAGAGACAGAGAGAAAAAAAAATGTAAAAGGGAAGCAACAAAGGGGGACAGTGTTGTAAATTCAGCCTTTCAAAATCATGTCAAAACTAGCTTGCAAATTGTTTACAACGTCAAACTGTCTGGCCAATCAGAACACGTCTTTAATGATCAGTTCGCAAATCCCCTTCCACTCAAACTACACTGCCAGTGTGTACAGTGTGTACTTTTAACCACACTCCTCATATCTATATTTAATGGAAGTGAGCCCATTTTTAAAATGCGTGACACCAAGAGGGAACCAGATACCATCGATGAACGTCTTTTCTAATTGCGGAACCCAAGATGCGTTACCGTGACATCACCCCTTTGTCAAACGCAGATCAGTGTGCAGTCACTAGACTCATTACTGTATTTCAGGAACACACGAACACTTAATGAGCACACTCGATACAGGGACCTCAACACAAAGCTCAAACGTAAAGGTATTAAAAATAGAACCCAAATCTCCAATGAGAACACTGCATTGTTATTTATTTACCGGTATATCACCTACAGTGGCCCCAAAAGAAAAAAAACGATGCTATACCTTTCCTTCGCTTTTCTTATTGCATATCCTGATTGAGTTTATCTAGTAGAGATTGGTGCTAGCAACAACAGCTCTACTTAATAGGTTTGGTTCTCAATGAATGCATGTGCTGATACAACATATATTGTACATTGAATGCACCATAAGTTGCCTTGGATATAAGTGTCTGTCAACTGCAAATGTAAATGTAATAAAGTTTTATAATTTGCAAACTTTCTTATACGTTTTGCAATTTATAAACAAATGGTACTTGGTTTGATATGCATTGACATTCATGTATTTTTAAGTGTCCAAATATTTTTTTGGAGCCTTTGTATATTTTCCATACAAGAGTTTTAAAACAAATAAACCATGCTGAATTTTTTTTTTCTTTTTTTTGTGAGTTATAAGGCAGACAGAAAAAAAACCTCACATTTTAATTCTTTCTCTCCACCTCCATCAGATTTGTGTAGAGGAATCTCATAAATAGCTACTTTGTCTTGGCACAGCTTAAAAGGAGAAAGCCTGCTGATTCCACAATGAGGTGGAGCGTCAAACCAAGAGAAACACAAAATTCTCTCGTCTTTCATCAGTAGTTAGGAGTGGAATGTAATGGGTGCACAATACTTTTCTCCTGCAGAACTGATGACATATCAACCAAGCCATTATCTGAACCGACACAAGGAAGGATTTTCTGACCAAACAATTAGAAGAGAATGAAAGAAACATTTTTCAGTTAATTGCAAGTCTATACTGTTGACAGAGTCTGCAAAGTCTTTAAAAAAAAAAAAACAGCACCTGAAGGATCTGTCACGACAGGTATAGACACTGCAAGATTGCTCAATAGTAGGGGTGTAACAATATATCGTGTCACAATATATCGCAATACAAAATTGCAATAATATGTATCGTGGATAGTGATAGTGTATTGTGAATAGTTATACCCAAAAGGAATATAGGAATACCCAAAATGAAAAGTTTTTTTTTTAGAAAAAAAAAAAGTTTACAGAGTTTTAGTGTCAGTGATACATTTCAACTACTATATATAATGATGAATATGTATATTGTATAATAATGCAATGGGGGAATATTTTAGGGTCTTGATAATGCCAAATGTTTCCAGTAAAAAGTGGCCTACATTACTTTAAATGTATCTAGTCAGTGACAGAGTGCAAGCACATTCGTCTAAAATAATTCTGTATTTTCAGCTTCAGTATCATGAATATTTTTATTTTGGTGTTACCATGGTCCTGTACATTGGGTTCCCAGCACCAAGTCCAAAAGGTTCACCCTCAATGTAATACCATATTTTGCATTTTAAATCAACAGTAATTTTTTTATTAACCTTTTACCATATGTTACCATATGGTGTATCGCAATAATATTGTATCGCGAGTTCAGTATTGTGATATGTATCGAATCGTAACATGAGGGTACGTTACATCCCTACTCAACAGTATTGCTGTAGGCCATAATGTAAAGAATCTGTTAAAAACAAACTAAAATTATTAATTATTATTATTAATTATTAAACTGTGGACTATTAGCTGAGGTTGTACATAATTGTCATATTTACATCTTTCATAACCCTTGCACTACAAACAGAAATAAAAAGCTGCTAACGCATATTTGCATATATATTGACATTATCAGCAGTGACATTCTTGCAGGAAGTTATTGCCATATTGGGCGTCTGGTAAGTAAATTGGCTGACAGGGTGAACTATGAGGGATGCTAATTAGGTCTCTTCTCTCTCTGTCAGTCTCTGTCTCACATGCACGCACACAAACACAGGAGTAGAGTTTCCAGCACACCTGCACACCTTGTCAACGGGTATCCACTTTCACACCAACACAGACCTACTGTCCTTACACAGGTCATGACCCCTTTTCTTTAGCAGGAAGAGAACAGCCAGAATCATTTGAATTTTGCAAAGAGGTTCATAAATTGGCTGTCTGTCCAATCAATCATTTTGAGAATGTAAAATGGACCATATATTAATGTATTATGTTTTATGACAGCACAATCATAAAGTCAGCTTGAAGTGAAAAGATGGTAAGTTGCCAAGTCACTTTATAACAGGATCATTTCTGTTATGTAGTACCTTTTGAGCTCTGTAATGTTTAATTGAGAACTTATATACAGGTGTATACCACAAATATGCTCTGATCAAGCTTAGGAACTTAATTTTATTATAACTAATCAATTTTACAAAATGAAGAGAATGAACAGGATTGGGTGTAAATAAAGAGTAGAACTTAGTCATTGCACAGTGATTATGTTAGCCTATGGATATCAATAAAGTAATGTTTTTAAAAAATTAAACCTTTTGATATTACAATAGCTACAGATTTAAGTAATTTTATCAAACACAATATTACTGTAGACAAGTCAACTAATACTACAAAACAGGAATAAATGCATTTCATTTAAATCTTGGCTTTTGAAATGTTTATAGATATTGATATTTATATTAGTACTATTATACAAGACTAAGAGAGTGTGTAAAGTGAAAAGGCAAAAATTACATCCGTTCAATATATTAAGACAAGAATAAGATATAGGCTATACTGTACGTTAATAAACAATTATACCGCATAACAAAAATGATCCAACAAACATTTGTTTTCATGTAGTGTTCATTTATATTTCATTGTGCTGGAAATGCAGCACGTGCAATGTACAAAAAGCAGGAAACAAATGGCATGACATAAATATTTACCTTGAAAACCTCTGAGAAGAAACCTGAGCCGATCTTCTCGCAGGTAAAGTCATCTATTCGCGCCAGGCTGGACACGGCGCTGCGCAGCGCCCGGTAAGACGACGGCCTGGCCCGGTGCGCTCCGTGAATCCCGTGCATAAGAGAATCAGAAGTCTCCGGGTCCAAGTCATCTTGGTCCATAACACTGGTCGCGGATGACATTATCTCGCGCACTCTAAACTCTACCACGAGCGTTTACATATCGCTGACGCTCAAACGACAATCCAGTTTCGTGCTCACTGTAATTGTTTTACAAATAAATAAAAAAAATAGTGTCCCGCTTTTCGATCAAGTTAAGAAGGGCTACTCGCAATCCCCGTTGCGCGTCCGGCGCGTGACCGATCTTCAAGTCTCGTGCGTCGCTTCCTCCATTCTGATGCCTGGCCTCATATTCAGTAATGCATCACATTCCTGTTTCAGACAAGAAATGAGAATCGTTGTCAACGACAGATATATCTATATCATTTAATCACTGTCTACTTAAAGTGCGTTTGCAAGAGCAAGTCTTGCGGTCAGCATGTTTGGTGAAGTTGGACTAGTGTAAATGATAGTGTACAGCGGCATCTTCCGATACAGTCGGACTGCGGATAATAAATTATAGCCAACATAGAAAAGTGCGCTTATACGCGCTGTCGCTACTGATCTAAAACTCTGTTTTATACCCGTTACTTGTCATTTTGAAACAATATCATAAATGTACCACCATGTCGTTTATCGTGCGGCAGCCCAGCTTACCTGCGGTCCTCTACAGGTATAACAAACTTATCAAGTCTTTGCATCACCACCTTCCAGTTTTAAGTCACTAGTAATAAATATCCTAAAATTCTCGGATGCGTCTGCTCAACTCCCCTCGTGTTTCGTTTTGAAAGCGACTAAACGGGGAGCCCCCACTGGCATCTGTGTATGTAAGTCGCAGGAAATGTGTGCAGACTGAGTGTGAGCTCTTATTGGAAGCGACTCACCTGGGCGGGTCCAGCAGCAGCGGCGGCAGCTCACCTGCAGGGGCGCGCGCACAGCCAAGCGTTTGGTTTGATGACCAGGCGAAGTTCATGTGATGATGTGTATAAAACGGGACGCCACGACATGCACTTTTTGTAAAACTGTACCTCTGTCTCGCAATAACACCTTTTTTATTTAGGCTGTAATTCGCTATAGTTTTAGAGTCTAATAATATTTCAAACAAGTGTGCGAATTTATAGGCTTAAAAACAGACTAAATGCTCAGTCTGTCAAGAATCGTCTTTTGGCAATGCCAATTTTGGCGGCACTAGAAGGTCTTTTGTGATATATTTGTGATATATTTGTGATGAGCAAATTTATAATGAATTGATACATAGTGACAATTGGTCGTGTTTTATTGTATCGCCCGAAAATGTTCGCAATGTAAGCCCTCGAGCATCTTGGTCTCCTCCCAGCTTACCGGTAGCTACTTCGTAGTAATATAGCCTACTATCATATGACCTTTTGACTCTTAAAATTCTGATGAATGTCATAGTGCAAGAATAGACTATATCTCACGGTAAATAAA
The DNA here is from genome assembly GCA_039654625.1 of Rhinogobio ventralis. Taxonomy (NCBI): domain Eukaryota; kingdom Metazoa; phylum Chordata; class Actinopteri; order Cypriniformes; family Gobionidae; genus Rhinogobio; species Rhinogobio ventralis. The sequence continues at coordinate 39,751,632 of CM077193.1, forward strand.
GCACACATCTGGCCTCTTGAATAAATGAGTAATGCTTGAGCGAACAGAGCTTATTACATTGCTCCTCTTGCTATTAATGGGCGTAGAATTGAATGCAGCAGAACATGAAGGAGTGTGTATCGTGTGTGCACGTGTTTTGTATCATTTGTATGCCATGTAGAAACTGCTTTTACTACTCTATGCTGCCATCTAGTGGCACGAGAGTGGCCTGATCTAATTTGAGGCCTATAAGAGGGGTCCACTTTTTAAAAATACTTAAAATATTAAAACATGTGGTATACACTATAAGAATGATGGTTACAATTAGCTATCACAACTTAATAACACAGATATCCAAGTTGTCACTTTATACAATTTCACACAATTCAAGATGACTAAACTAAAGTAAGTAAATGTTAAAAAGAATACAATAGTTAGCCAATGTCCATTTCATTGTGAATATTTATCTAGGGTGAATTTAGGTAAACTGACCCACTATTTACAGTCATATGTGTTATAGACTTTATATTTAAAGAGGTTTAATAAAAATACACAAAGATATTTAAAGATATATATATATATATATATATTTCATGGATACAGTTCAGATGTTTTTGTTATGCCAGGCAATAAGTAAAAAAAAGGAAAAAGTGTGCATCACAGAAATGATTCTTTACAGGTCATCATCGCATCATGCATAAAATAATTTTCTACAAAAATGCTGAACATTTACAATTACTGTATTATATAGATTTGTATAGTCTGTAATTAAGAATGTACATGCTTTCATTCTTCAAGCAAAAGCATTCATCTCTTGGGTGTAATTTATTCATTGTAACTGACGGGTGAGATGATAAGTGGTGCTGTATTTTTACCTTTATCATTAGTCCAAGGTGATAAATATGGGTAGAGTTTCTCAGTAAAAAACTGATCAGTGAAAGAGTAGATATGAGACCCGGACTTCACATCATAAAAAGAGACCAGACCCTCCTCATAATCCACAAACACACCCACCTTCTGAAGCTTCCCATTCAGGGAGAGAGAGACAGGAGCAGATTCACAAGCTTGATACACGTTTCCATTACTTTGCCACAAAGTCCAATTTCCATTCTCAGGACACAGGTGCAGCTCCCCCTTCCTGTTAATGGATTCTCTTGCCACACCTAAATTCCACTGTGTCTTTCCCTTTACCTGCACCTCAAAATAAAACCTCCCTGAGGAAAAACCCTCCTTTCCCAGGACAATAAGATATTTATCAAACCTCTTGTCATTGTGTGAATGATCATGCATTATGTTTCTATGTTGCACTTGTTTTCCATCTTCAGATAGGGTCAGTTCAGGGTGTGCTGTATCAGGATCCAGAGTCACATCCACTGAGAGAGAGACAGAGAGAGATAATTTGAATCACAGCTCCATAACAGAAAGATTGTAGAAGACGTTCATTCAAACTGGAATGCTGTAAATCCATTATCAGTTCATTTAAGGTACTGTGAGTCTACTTTATATGAGTGAGTAGTATCATAAACTGTACCTGCATACTGCTGGATCCTCTTCATCACTGTGACATACATGGTTAAAAAAAAGGGTGATCAGATCTTTATTTACATATAGACATTTATGAATTGATTCCTTGTTTAAAGGGTTAGTTCACCCAAAAATGAAAATTCTGTCATTAATTGCTCAACCCTCATGTCGTTCCAAACCCGTAAGACCTTCATTCATCTTCAGAACACAAATGAAGATAGTTTTGATGAAATCTGAGAGTTTTCTGACCCCCGATAGACTGCAACATTGTTACCACTTTCCAACGCTGTTCACATGAGCACCACGATGCATGCATGTGGTGGTGATGCAAGAGCCGGCCAATACTGAGCCGGCGTTCTGACGTAGAGCCCGGAAACGCTGCACTGTGTTTACTACGTGAACAGCGTAGGAGACTGACATGGAAGAGAAGAAATTGCTGAATAAAGTCTGGGAGCCTAGAAATCTAGACGCACCCTAGCGGCAGCAAATGTAATTTGCAGCCAGGGTCGTCCAGCAACTGGCTTGCAAGCTTGAAAAACCAAACTCTAGTCAGGCTAATCACATCGTGTATAGAGTCGGTGGGCGGGCTTAACATAATGACGGCAGAGTTGCGACCGTACCGCGTGCTATTCGAAAACAAAGAAGCTGGCGAACAGCGGCCTTTCGAATCGGCTTTGGCTGCGAAAAGTCTGGGGTTTTTTTGCACAAAAAGTATTCTCGTCGCTACATAACATTAAAAGGATAGTTCACCCAAAAATTAAAATTAGCCCATGATTTACTCACCCTCAAGTCATCCTAGGTGTATATGACATTCTTCTTTCTGTAATTGTTGCTCTGTTTTTGAAGTCCATAAAAGTATTTTTATGAACTTCAGAAACAGAGCAACAATTACTGCTATTATAAAGCTTGGATTAGCCAGGATTTTTTAAATATAACTCCGGTTTTTATTCGTCTGAAAGAAGAATGTCATATACACCTAGGATGACTTGAGGGTGAGAAAATCATGGGCTTATTTTCATTTTTGGGTGAACTATCCCTTTAAGGTTAAACCACTGTAGTCACATGGACTATTTTAACAACATCTTTACTATTGAAAGTGGTAATAACATTGCAGTCTATCAGGGGGTCTCAGATTTCATCAAAAATATCTTCATTTGTGTTCCAAAGATGAACAAAGGTCTTACAGGTTTGGAACGACATGAGGGTGAGTAATTAATGACCAATTTTTGTTTTTATTTTTGGGTGAACTAACCCTTTAAAGGGAATTATTTTTTGTTTAGCTTGCATTGAGATTGAGACGCCTGACATGCTATTAGAAAGAGCAAATAATATACTTAAGACTGATGAGTGTGATTAAATGCAAGTGCTTATTTAAGAATAAAACATGTATGAATGAATGCAACGACATTACATTTGCATAAAAAACCCTGCCTTTTTGAAAAGTGACTGTTTGTGAAACATGAAAGTTGAAATGTAAAAAGTCAAAGTTTGCTCATTCTGTAATTGCTGAGGAACTGAGATAAGACAATTATTGTGAAATAAGAATCTGTGAAGCCTACCACTTTGATTGAGTTTCTTATCTAGAGTGTCCTGCAGCTGAGCCAGAGCTCTCCTCAAAGTCTCCACACTCACACAAGTGTTAACACTAATCCCAGTCCAGATCTTGGTGACTAACGGGCTGCACAGGGATGGATAAATCTACAGCAAGAGAGAAGAGAAATGCCTCAGCATGTTGAGTGTTGAGCTGTGACGTGAGCAGAGAGATGGACACTGACCTGGAGGAGGTGCAGGTGATCCTCAGTGTGTGAGAGCTGCTCCAACTCAGCGTGTCTCCTCTTCAGCTCAGTGATCTCCTGCTCCAGCTCTTTAATGAGCTCTTCAGCCTGCTTCTCTGCTGCTTTCTGCTTCTGCTCCATCACCTCCAGCAGCTCAGACTGACCTCTCTCAATGGAGCGGATCAGATCTGTGAACAGCTCTACACAGTCTGCCTTCTCTTTTTCTGTGTTCTTCTGATTAGTCAGAATCATGGGGGATAAATTCCTTTATTTTTCAGAACTTTTTGAAAATGTATCAAACAAATAAAAAAAAAAAAAAATATATATATATATATATATATATATATGAACATAAACTTGCTTTTCTCAGCTTTACTGAGTGTTGGATTTCTTCAGTCTTCTTCATTCTGTCCTGGATCATTTGCTGCACATCAGTCCGTGTCTTAATCAGCTGAATCTATACAACAACAACAATAATAATAATAATAATAATAATAATGATGATGATGGTGACAATAATAATAATAGTGCCTTAAAAGCAATAAAACAGTATATAAACATACATAAAATAATATTTTTCTGAAATAAAATGTCTTAAGAAAAGACTAAAAGTCTGTTCTTCTCTTTTAGAGTATTTTAAAGACACATTTTCTATACCTTCTTCTCTTCACTCTCCTCGTCTACAGGAACGTTGTTGTGAGTCTTGTGTTCAGTCACAGTGCAGATCACACACACACATGTCTGATCATCTCTACAGAACAGTTCAAGAGGTCTGTTGTGTTTCTGACACAAATGATCCTGGAGATTTTTTACAGGGTTGATCAGTTTGTGTTGTTTTAAACCTGGAACGCTCAAATGACGCTCCAAGTGAGTCTCACAGAAAGAGCTCTGACACGCAGGGCACGACTTCATGGCTTTCTGTTTTGTCTCCGTACAGATGTCACACAACACTTCAGGTATTTTCAGATGATTTCTCTTTTTGTAGTAATCTACAATGGCTCTGAGAGTTGTATTGACCTTGATCTCAGGTTTTTGGTTGAATGTTTTTTTACACATTGGGCAGTAGTCCTGACTGTTGTCCCAGCATTCTTTTAGGCAGGTCTTACAGAAGTTGTGTCCACATGGAATGGTGACTGGATTGGTGAACACATCCAGACAGATGGAACACTGGAGCTCCTCACTCAGAAGACCAGTGGAGGATGTCAGGGCTGAAAAGAAAATATATAATTGATATAAAAAGATATTTAAACAAGTGTAACTTCATTTCTGATATTTTCTTAACATATGAGGAGAATTATTATGTCTTGTAGGGTTAATGCCGACTTACAAGGAGATAAATCCAGACTCCTGGTCCCTCTTGGTTTTGGAGATTCTGCCAGTGCTTTTGCCCTTTTTAAGATTTAAATAAATAAATGAAGCCTCATTAGGTTTTATTTCACAGAAAAAATCATGACCAATAGATTTATAGTGTGAAACACCAACTTATACATATTAATATTTAAAGATAGCTACACATTTTTCTCATTTTCAAAAACTCTACAATAAAAACAATTTATCATCATATAGGGTACAATGGGGCTAAAGGCACACCTTAAGAAAAATGTGCTTTTCACTACTCCTATAATGTATGATATACAGAAAATTTTTTTTTGTATTGAACATTTATGGAGCAACAGATTTTGTGTGAAATAAAAGAGGTTTATTTTATTTAAAAATCTTAAAAATGTATGGGGTGTCGAGGGGGGCTCACCAGCATGGGGCAAAAGGCACACGATATTGATACAAATACTTTCGCTAAAATAATGTTTTTAATAATGTCTGAGTTAATACTTGTTCAAAACAATCACTTTAGCAACATTTGAACTATATGCTGTCATTAAAATATGTTAATATAGAAATATATCTGAAAAATATAGAAACAAAATCATTTAAAAAAGTAAAGATTCTGAAAGCATTGAAGGAGATCCCTTAATAATTTAATATAGATTTATAGTAGTAACAATAAATTATATTTTATTATATGATATGACTAATATCACATTTTTAAATATGATTGTGTCATTATAAATATGGTGATTATCTCTAAGGTGGACACCCAACTTAATATATGATACTTACAATCGGAATCTTCACAAAACTGACAAACATTAAAAAGACATTTGTTTCAAAATATATTCAATAATTTTAACAATTCTTATTTGCTACCTAAATCTACAAAATTTTAAAAAACATCAAATATTAGATCAAATGAGTGCAGAATCAACTTTGCGCTGCTGCCTGAGATCGCGTCAAAGATCAGACAAATTTCCACGTGCATCTTAAAAAGCAGATGTTTTGGAAAGTACTGAGGCAAGTTATGTGCAGTGGTTTAGAGGAAAATAAAATCAAAGGAGCCTTTTACCCCGTGGAGCCTTTAGCCCCGTTGTACCCTAATATAATTCATGTTAAGGTGAGTGGCATAACAGTGGCATAGGAATTAAAACAATTTAAACTACACTAGCAGTCAAATATACACTAGCAGTTTGGAATAATTACTTTTTTTTTTTTTTTTTTTTAAAGAAGTCTGTTATGCTCACCGAGGCTGCATTTATTTAATCAAAACTACAGTAAAAACTTTAATATTGTGAAATATTTTGACCATTTAATTTTTTTTCAAAATGTAAATTATTCCTGTGACGACAAAGCTGAATTTTACTTAAATCACTCCAGTCTTCAGTGGCACATGATCCTCCAAAAAAAAAATCTTTCTAATGATGATTTGGTGCTCAACAATTAGTATTGGTTATTATTATTGTTTGCCTGTCTGCCTACCTGTGTTCCTTATTAGTTTCTATAGTTAGTCATTAGTTCTACACCTGTTTCTAGTTCTGTTAATTACCATTGCCTGTGTATTTAAATCCTTGGTTTTTTCTCTTCATTGTTCCGTGTTGACTATGTTTTAAAGTGGTTGTGTTCTCCTGAGTTTCTCCCTGGATTTATTATTAAAGACCGTTTATTTCTCTGAATCCCCTGCGTCGTGCGCATCCTTACAACCACACGTGTTTTTTCCCCTCCCTTTTTTGTTATGGACTTGCCAGCCGATACTACATGCATCCCGGTAGGTGTCAGTATAAGTAGCCTGTGCAAGATAAACCAAAACTTACGACAGCTGAGGAAGATCCAAGGGTGGTGTATTTGTTAGGCCTATTTGTTTGTGAGTTAGACTGTAGCAAAAACAAATAACCAATCTAAATAAATACAGATATTTAATATGTAGTTATTAACATATTTCGCAATTAATTTTATGGAATAAATAAAAAAAATTTTTTAACAATGAACATGCATTCCTTCTGGAGATGCCTGAATGTTTTGTTAAAGTATTTGACTTGCTGTAGCCAAAGGTTTCACTTTTTTTTTTTATAGCTGTGGTCACCAATCTAAATTGTCTTTTATTTTATAATTCCAAATGACACCAATGAACTGTCAATCTTATGCAAATAGAAAAGTCTTGAGTTATCAGAACAACTGTATGTAAAACATGGTTTAAAAAAACGGATATTAAACATATAGAAGCCTAATGGTTGTTGTAAAAATGAACACCAGGATGTAATAACCCTATGTTTGAAAGCATCTCATTAATTACATGTCGTTCTGCCGTTGAGTGTATGTTACAGCATGTAGGCCTACATAATGCTCCGGCAGACAGCGTGCAATCCATCATCAGTCAAAAGTTTTAGTGGCACAAACCACTGCCCACTGACTGATGTGCCACTGGCTTCTGTGCGTAAGATACCATGCCACTTAATGTTAATATCGCCTCTTTTTTTCAGGAATCTTAGATGAATAGAAAGTTCAATTTACATAACTTATTTAGAAATATTTTTTAATATTATAAATGTCTTCACTATCACTTTTTTTTTCAATTACATTTAGACGCAGCATTTAGAAGCAATCAAATTATGATACCATTTCAGTGCTGTAAAAAAAGCGCATTTGACTCATAGTTAAACCTGGATTGCTCTGTTTTGTTCCAGACATGTAAGCCTACCCTACTAAATAAGAACACAAGCACCATATTTCTGTCACGTACCTGTGAGTGTCAGCTGCGCTCTCAAACATCTTACGTACGAATGGATGAGCAAACATTCTGTTGTCTAAAGAGAAACGTTTCCAATTCCAAAAGGTTTCAAAATGTTTTTCAGTTTAGTTTCATTTCACTGGAAGCTCCCGCCCACTTAAATTAATCCCATATCTCCTCCCATGTTTTCTTACTGATATGGAACAGATGACGTTTTACAGCTTTATTGGCTGTTTGATACACATGTTCATTTGTATAAGTGTAGAGGGGCCACGAAGAAGAGGTACGCAAAAAGCTGATACCACATTTGTTGTTGGGAATGGGAACATTTAAGACTTTCTAATACAAAGGCCTGTGATAAAAATCTGGAAAATATATTTAAGACACCAGAACACTATTACAGAAAGAATAGTAGAGATAATACTTGTGCAGCCCTTTAGACCATTTGACTGCTGGAGAAAGCCATGACTGAAATGAAAAGTTTCATTGCATTTGTGCCATACATATTTACATAAGAGAGAGAAAAAATATGCATAAAGTATGATTTTTTTTTTCTTCACATGAATAAAAACCTTTGTATCTTGTTTTTGATATAACACTATATTATATAACTCAGTGGTGAGCGGTGACTCTTTTTTACCCGGGTATGCTGGGTGACGCATTATGTCAAAAATGCACCTGCACGTTGGATGGCTTTATAATAAGCGCGTTCGCGTTAGACAGTGTTATTTGCTCAGTTGCTTACTCTCATGACACACGGCAACACAGCTAAAAGTTTCCCAATATATTTGACCATTTATTGTCCACATTTACCTGCTGATGCATTCACAAGCGCCCGTAAAAGCTGTTGAGATGTGTCTGAGTTGAGTCAGGCGCGTTTGCAAAATATGCTGTATTTTTGTAATTCCGCTAGGTGGCACTAATGTCGCACAAACGAAATGCTTTTAACATCCTCGGATAGTTAGGTCTGTTTACAGAAGGTCGGTCTTTAACAGTTAACCGATTTCATAAAAACTCTCTATGGAGAATAGCTTCAGTTATGACTTTTTTCCCCCACTTGATTAAGGCCATTTAGTTTTATATCAAACACAATGTGATTTTCGGAGATCTGGCAGTAACAGCACATTATTCCTCTTGGGCGAGCGATCCACTGACAGTTTACCTATGGAGACAGAATAGACTCATTAATAATTCACGCAAATGCACACGTGTAGCCAATTTCACATGCATGAAACCAAAATAAAATTATATATTCATAAAATACATTTCACAAATGCAAAACACAATTCGTAGATTTACAACTGTGCACAAAAACTTTAGAATTTTAAAATGTACAAGTTCATCCTTGAATGTGAAATGTGCAAATCGTCATTCATGTGTGAATTGCTTTGGTTTTGTGTGTGTATTTTTGAGACTTTCCTGGCAGCGCTCTCCTCCCGCCCGGATCAGTCGTACTCTTTAGCCAATCACATTTAAGCTTATCAATCGACCAATCATAATCGCGTGAGGGCGGGCCCACCTGGTGTTACGTCATCACCTTTTGACCACAGTTCATGGCTAAGGAGAGGTATGTGCAGTTTGATCGGTTCATTTCTGTGTTTACTGAAACTAAGAAGTTAGAGATCAGTTGTAGCCATAGTTTATTAAATATTAACAGATGTAAGCAGCTGGTGTGGTAATCAGATGTCTCATATGAAGAGGAAATTATGATTGTTTTGATGCATTTTAGATGCAGGTAGAGCCCCTCAGACAGCTCTCCCAGTTACAATCACGCAAATGAGTTCAAAACAATCATCTGGGTGGCCAATAGCGCCCACTTAGCACAGGCCTCATTGAGATTGTTTTTTACATAGTGGAAAAATACAGTGTTAAATTATTATTACACATTTATTGTTCCCCTGTATCTTTCAGGATTACTCACCTTTGGCGTGACGTTTGGATAGCAGTCACAAACATCTAAATTCACGTTTCTTTATTCTCTTTTATACTTTGTATTAATGCAATCTATTCAATGCACATGTACTTTCATGTTCTGTGCTGTATTGTCATCTCAAGGTTTTTAATGTCACAGGACAATGTTGTGAAGCATTATTTTACTTTGTCTGATTAACATAAAAACAGTTTTTTTGCCAGGCAAAGGCATACTGATCATTGAGATGCAATTAACATCATGCAACTAAGATTACTCCGTAAACTATATTCAATTATTTTACCATCACTTAATCTCCTGTTTCCTGCTCTTCCTCTGTCTGCACCTCTTGTACTACATGCTGACTGCCTTACATATCAAACCAAAATCTGATATGGTCTGATAGAGAGAGGTCTAGTGATGACTAGATTTAATTTGTTAATTTTTCACCTGATGTATTGCACAAATGTATCATTTGGCCATAAACATTTATCTACTTTAAAAGAAAAAGAAGACTCTGACTGGAACAATACCAACATCCCTGCCCAGTCATGCAATGACATTGTGGTTCCAGTAAAATGCCCTGTGACTTAAGAACTTTTAACCCAGCTTCAAACTGTTAGTCAGCTAATCTTAAAACTATAGAAGAGACATGTATATATATTATTTCTCTGTACTAAATGTTGTGCTCCTTCATGCTTGAGATTGTCAGTTCATCATCTACTCACCCTCAAGTTGTTCCAAACCTGTATGAATTTTTTTGTTCTGCTGAACACAAAAGAAGATATTTGGAAGAATGTTTGTAACCAAAGAGATCTTGGCAGCCATTGGCTACGATAGTAGTTTCCCCCCCACTATGGTAGTCAATGGCTGCCGAGATCTGTTTGGTTACAAACATTCTTCCAAATATCTTCTTTTGTGTTCAGCAGAACAAAAAAATTCATACAGGTTTGGAACAACTTGAGGGTGAGTAAATGACAGAATTTTCATTTTTGAGTAAACTATCCCTTTAATCATGGCCAAGTCATTTCAACTTTTTTTTTTTTTAATATAGCGCTTTTTTACAATGCAGATCGTTTCAAAGCAGCTTCACAGTGTTAAACAGGAAAATAATGCAACCGAATTTGGATTCGGCTGTACAGCCGCTCTGGAGAAAACGGTGATGTCATCAGCTCATTTCAATTATCATATATATTCAAGTAATGTAGTTGATATACAATTCACACATGAATGACGATTTGCACATTTCACATTCAAGGTGGAACTTGTACATTTTAAAATTCTAAAGTTTTTGTGCACAGTTGTAAATCTACGAATTGTGTTTTGCATTTGTGAAATGTATTTTATGAATATATAATTTTATTTTGCGCACGTGAATTTGGTTTCATGCATGTGAAATTGGCTACACGTGTGCATCGTGTTTTTTGCGTGAATTATTAATGAGTCTATTCTGTCTCCATATTTACCTAGCTCCTTAAATCCCTCATATGCCAGCGAACCAATGAGAACGCGGGACAGTGATGGCGATACATAACATGCAATCGTAGACACCAAAGCTGCTGTGGATCCGCATACCAGGAACTACAGATTAGAAGAAAATTACCGTCGTTTGGCAAATAAATAACCGACACAGTTACATACGTATTACTAACATTTATAATATCATGTAAGCTTTATGGTACACAAGTCCACGAATGGCTTGGGTATGCAGATAATTCGCAGTTTATATGGACCGCACGCCACTGATATAACCTTTTTATCCATTTACAAAATAAAATTAAAAAAAATACTATGGAAGGATACAATAAATAAAAAATAAAGATAAATGCTGTTTTATGCCATGTGTCAATAGACTGCCTTTTTAACTAGCTCGTCCTCACAAATATTACAAGGATTAAGAATAAATGAGGGATTGGGTTATTCAGGGACTGAATAAATATCAGTTTACGGGACAGTTATTACAAAGTCTTGCACAAGAATGGAACCCTCTTCAGATCAAAGTATTAATCTGGATTTTCCTTGAACTTTCTCACCCTATTGTCCCTTACAGGCCTGAGTGTTGCGACCTCCTCATTTATAAATAGACCATAAGTGTGGGGACTCCATGTATTGTGCTGCATTCATACACAGTAGATAAATAAGGCCAAAGTTCAGCGTCTACAAGGATAAAATGCTAGGGGTGGGGTGTGTGTATGCTGCACCTTTCATCTGTTGCTACATGATCTCTGCTCTCTCCACAATGGCTGTGACAATCGGCGAGCACGTGCAGCATTTCCTCCTGGTTCTCGTGCCTAGGCTGTTCTTGGCGCTCTTTAGGCTGGTCTCACCCGGCCTAAAGAGACCGAAACATCTCCCTCCAATCAGAAACCCACTGCTTACTCTCTCTGCAATGCAACTGGCTGAGAAGATACGCAGAAGAGAGGTTTGGGCTTTCATTTGCATTAGTTCTGTCATGGCTGAGCTTTTGGGTCTGTATAGAGGCATGAAAATAAGGCTATAACTGTGTCTTATAACTAGAAAAAAAAAAAGTTTGGGATAAAGCTCTGGTTCTATTATGCCAGGCAACAGTGGCTGTAGTGTGCACTAAAAGAATGACAGGTCAGCACAAATTTAAATGTAACGTGTTGCTCTAACAGTTCCCCTGTTCTAAAGGTTAAAATGAAGCAGGCTTTATTGCATATATTTATGGACCAGACTTAAGTAATTTTGAGTTATCTTATAAAAGATACAAAGGGCTCTGAAGCCAAAATGTTCAGGCACAATAAACCGAGACCATGGCTGGTAATTGTAAGCCCTAAAACACAACATCAGTTCACTTACATATTCATCACTGTGGATAGAGCTAGACTAAAACAACCACTGGTTGCCATGTCTTATGTAATACTGAACATTAACCTCTTTGATTTGTAATTTCAGGTTACTAGTGTGGAGGTTGTGCAGACCTACATTGACAGGATACAGGAAGTAAACCCACTGCTCAATGCTTTGGTCAAAGACAGGTGAGCACTCACGTTATTGAGGTAGTAACAACGTTTATGCATGACTGAACAGGACATTTCACTATAAATGTCCAATGTCCTCTCTTTCAGGTTCTCATCTGCCCTTCAGGAGGCTGCTCATGCAGATAAACTAATAGAGGAGGAGAATGGAGGAGAGGAAGTTCTGAGGAACCGATTTCCACTGCTGGGTGTTCCACTGTCTGTTAAAGAGTCATTCGCACTACAGGGTACACTTCCCATAATGCTCTCTGCCTTGCATCCATGCACATAGCAATGTTTATTTTGATTGATTCTTGCCATTTAATTGCCAACAAATATAACATGTGGACATAAAATATTGTTACACTATTTTGATAGTCCACTGTAGACATTCTAACTCTCATTAGGGTTAAGGTTAGTAGAGTAGGTGGACCATCAAAGTGTTACCAAATATTGATTTGAATTGTTAAAATCCTACCTGTATATTCTCTTAAGCTTCTGCTAAGAAAATATAGTCCATGCAATTGCAAATGTACAAAACAATGGATCTAGAGGTTGTACTAAAAATGACTTTAGAGTACTTTGGTATGTACAATGTTATGTTTTGGACTAGTACTATTTGTTTTCTTAGCACAAGCTTCAAGACTCAATTATAAAACAAGGTCAACTAAAATCATTATTTCATGTCCACATTTTTATTAATTTAAATAAATATTTTTATGAATAGCTTTGGATAATGTTGAATCAGCCAACCATTGTCACAAGACGCTGGACTGCAACATTTCATTTTAGTGGGCTCTTACTAGCAAACACTGCTTGTAGATCCAGTAGAGATCAGATGCTCCTGTATAGGATATTAGAAATGATACATTTTTATGTTATCTGCTCTCACAGGTATGCCCAATTCTGGTGGGTTGAAATCCCGGGGTAAAGTACTTGCCAGTGTGGATGCTCCTCCTGTGGCTCTGTTGAAGAGAGCTGGAGCAATTCCTCTAGGTGTCACCAACACCAGTGAGCTTTGCATGTGGATGGAGTCCAGCAACCACCTCTATGGGATCACCAGTAACCCCTATGACCTCGAGAGGATGTGTGGAGGAAGCTCAGGTCTTGGAGGAAAAAAAAGATAAACCAACTCATATTAAGGCTCTATAAAAATGATACTTTATACTATACTATACTATACATTGGTCACAGTTTTATTTCCATAATTTTAAATTAAAAAGTTGATAATTAGCCATAAACTACATTATTATATTAAACAGATTCTTTCTCTGGTAGGTGGAGAGGGAAGTATCATCGGCGGTGGTGCATCTGTGATGGGTATCGGCTCTGACATTGGAGGAAGTATCCGCATGCCTTGTTTTTTCAATGGGATATTTGGCCACAAACCTTCAAAATGTGTGTATTTTGCTCTAAGGACAATCAAAAAAACATTAATCTTTCTGTTAAGTCTTTCCCACCTTTCACAGAATTTCTGGCTTTCCGTGTTTTCACGGTTACAGGTAGGGGGCGCTATTGCAACTTCTCTGAATGAATAGAGAAACTCCAAGATCAAAACACAGCAAAAAGCGGAAACAAGTGATAAATGCACTGCTTATGCATGTTGTAGCCTTCAGCTTTTTGTTCAAAATGTTTTTTTTGTTTTTTTTTAATGAAACTTAAAGGGTTGATAAAAAAAAAATACATGAAGCTACATTTTGTTAAAAAGCAGATGTTCTGTTCTTTCTTTTGATATGTTGCATGTTCAGATATTCATACAGCAAAATATAAAAAATACTCCATGACATTTGTGATAATATTAAAAATGGTGGTTGTCAAAAAATTAATTTAAAAAAACAATGGCGGGAAAAGAGTTAAAAGGAAAAAAAAAAAGTTTGTATATTATCATAATGGGAGAGTTTTATTTAATTTCAGATGTAGTTTCAAATGACGATCAGTTTCCTGCATGTTCTGGTCTCCAAAATGACTACCTGGGTTCTGGTCCAATGTGTCGCTACGCTGAAGACCTGCTCCCTCTTCTGAAGATAATGGCTGGGCCCACTGCAGACAAGTACATCTCATATAGATATAAACCAGAGAATGCAAATATCTTCTTTTTTTTTTTTTTTTTTTTAATTAGTACTCACACCAATTTTTTTTTTCAGGCTCTTCCTCTCAAAAGAGGTGGATCTGAAAAAGTTATGTTTCTTCACTGTAGTAGATGATGGTGGATCTCCATTGACATCTCCAGTAGACAAACAGCTCATTGAAGCCCAAAAGAGGGTGAGAAGCAAACCAAAACAACTACAGTTATTTGCATTTAACATATACATATTCACCGATCAGACATAACATTATGACCACTGACAGATTAAGTGAATAACACTGATTATCTCTTCATCACGGCACCTGTTAGTGGGTGGGATATATTAGGCAGCAAGTGAACATTTTGTCTTCAAAGTTGATGTGTTAGAAGCAGGAAAAATGGGCAAGCATAAGGATTTGAGCGAGTTTGACAAGGGCCAAATTGTGATGGCTGACAACTGGGTCAGAGCATCTCCAAAACTGCAGCTCTTGTGGGGTGTTCCCAGTCTGCAGTGGTCAGTATCTATCAAAGGTGGTCCAAGGAAGGAACAGTGGTGAACCGGTGACAGGGTCATGGGCGGCCAAGGCTCATTGATGCACGTGGGGAGCGAAGGCTGGCCTGTGTGGTCAGATCAAACAGACAAGCAAGTTGTGTATGGGGCTGCATAGCTGCAGACCAGTCAGGGTGCCCATGCTGACCCCTGTCCACCACCGAAAGCAGTGGGCAGGTGAGCATCAGAATTGGACCATGGAGCAATGGAAGAAGGTGGCCTGGTCTGATGAATCACATTTTATTTTACATCATGTGGATGGCTGGGTGTGTGTACGTCGCTTACCTGGGGAACACATGGTACCAGGATGCACTATGGGAAGAAGGCAAGCTGGCGGAGGCAGTGTGAGGTACCACCTATCTAAGCATTGTTGCAGACCATGTACACCCTTCCATGTGTAGGAATTGTGGACGCATCAGACACAAATGAATCTTCCAGATGATTCATTCGGGCATAATTCCACACAAACCTCAACTCAACACGCCAGACCCTCAAAATCAACCATCCATCACCAGAAAGAAGCCTGTCAGTCTGCCTCAGGTTGACAGAAACTCAGCAAAGTACTTTATTGCCCTGGAAACTTTGGTAACTCTGAGCAATCCCAAAGATAACAACAGACTTTGTTTCATCTACACGACAAAGAAACAAACCAGATCTTCGCTTTTTTCAATGACCTTTAGATGAACTCTCACTGACACGGTTAGAATCCACAGGAAAAACCCAAAGAAATTGTTTGTTGCATATAAACTGCATCAAATCGGGGGTGAACAGTCAACCCTGAACCAAGATGATCCCTGATTGGTCAGAATCCATCCAGGAGGATGGGCAAACAAATTTGAGTTTTAATCTCAGAACACGAACAAAGAAATGAGTTGAAGATCAGTTGAAGTTGAGTCCAGTACAGCAGTTGGAGAAGTCCAAGGATAGACGATCAGACGATCGTGGCAGACCAAGATCTGAGAAAATAGTTTAAATTCATTCAAGCCATCTAAAACTCTCCTCTCACTTTCCTTTATTTTACTTAAGTTTACTTTCTTTCCGTGAGTCCCGTGTTCTAAGTGAAGTTTCGCTGCAAAGTTTCTCTCGACGAATCTCCAGCGAGTTTCAACTTTAAACAACAACATGCCACATGATTGGCTTGCCAAGACGTCCATCAAAGACAGGCAAGACCGTCAGAGAATCACCAAACCTGGGAAAACCCTGCAGCCATGACCGAAAAGGGAATCCCCAAGACGACAAGACACAAACACAAGTAACCTCCAGATTCTAAGCTGAAACTGGTGCACTGATATCAAACTGAATAACCCCGCCTAAGCAACGATAGGAGGGTTAAGTTAATGATCGGTGGTTCATTCAGGTCATGTGGTAAATGCATATATTGCTAGAAACTTGGGACTTCATCATTTCTCTCTCTTAAAACTCATTCTTTCCTCACTTTCTTTTCCCTTTCTGCAACGCGTGTGTGTGCGCGTTTGTGTTAGATGTTAGTTTTACGTGTTAGAGTAATCAAAGTTTCGTTTGTATGTAAAGATAAGTGTTCTTGTGTTATGTGCTTATTTAATGTCTTAAACTGCTGATATAAGTTACCTGGCTGGTAAATAGTGTTTCACTATTGTGTGGATATTGATAGTTACGGCCCGTTCAAATGAACGCTGGATGAGTAATTTGCTCGGTCGTAAAATAGACTCTTTCAAAATTCCCTATGAATGTTATGCCTAATCGGTGTACATACATTATATACATTTCTGTAATCCACTGTATTGCTGAATATATTTAAAATATAAATATGAGCCTTATTTGATGCATTTGTTGTTAAATGTTTGCTGTTTCTGTTCACAGGTGGCTGCACGTTTAGAGGTGGATCTGGGAGTTACAGTTAAAGAAGTTAGTTTTCCTCAACTCAAATACTCTTTTCAAATTTGGGACACATTCTTGGCTCTACCTGACAAAGATGGCAAGGTGTGTAGTTACTTAATATTCAGTAATATCGTCTATTTGGTTGGACTGACATTATCAGATGAGAACAAAACTGGAACAGAATTGTTTCATGATTGGCAAATTTTTGCAAGATCGACACTGTTATTGAACTGAACTAAATCAACATGGAACTGACTTGAGAGCAGCTTATAGCTGAACTGAACTTGTTTTATAATGGATGAACTTGAACCAATATTAAACTCACTTGAGCTGAATGACACTTGTCTTTTGAGAACTACTTTACAGCAGAATTAAAATTTCTCATACTGTTTATTACTGTGAAGTAGTTCCTGGTTATTACTGCTTTGAAACAGTTTGTATTGTATGAAGCGCTAAAAAAGTTGACTTAAGTACTTAATGTAGACTTAAAATAATTGAGTCTTTCATAGTTTACTTGCCTTCAACAAATGATTGTAGCAGCCACAAAAAAACATGGTACATGCAGAGAATTAGAACAAGTTTGAGTGCATATTTTTATTTATTCCAGCCTCCACAGCCTTTTGTTGAGCTAATGGCAGACGGAGGCTCTGTTTGGCCTATTTGGGAACTGATAAAGAGGATATTTGGAAGATCTGAACACACTGTGGCTGCTATTGGTAACCTCTAACATCGATCTATTTACTGTATAGTACTTTTTGGCAAACAGTCATATTTTAACTGTGGTTGTTCAGGGTCTTGTTCTTCAAACATCTTTCAAAGTAGCGATTGGGAGGAGACCCATGTGTTTCCCTTGTGGCTGATTTCAGGTTTGGCTCTAATGGAGAGTTCTCACAGCTCTAAGCCATCTCAGTTCATGCTAAAGCAGAAGGAAGAACTGCAAAGAGAGATGGAGGATCTGCTGGGGACTGATGGAGTGCTGTTCTACCCCTCTCATCCTCTTCTCGCCCCCAAACACCACCACCCCATATTTACCCCATATAACATCAGTTACACAGGTAAGTTGCTTAACTAACATAAGGAATTTAAGAGGGCGATATGAGCGACAATCTCAAACATAAATGTAATTTAGCTGATAATTTTATTCAGTTAGCATTCCAGGGGCTGTATTCACAAAACATTTTAAGGCTAAAAGTGGCTCCTAACATGCCGATTTAGGAGAAACTCTTAAAAATAATGGGCGTGTAAGTCCTTATTTTAGGACTCCTAAATTTTTGCTCTAAGAGTATTTCACAAAGCATTTTACCACTAAAACTATAGCTCCTAAATCTGTGAAACGCTAGTAAATTAGTCAAGAGGACTCCTAAGTCACTAAGACCAAATCACAAACAATCCTAATAGATGTCGCAATTCGCCCAAAGACACTATATAACATTGAGGCAATAACGATGTTGTCTTGAGTGCTGAACATTTTCGACAAAAGCAATACATATTTTGATTACATATTTTCATATGTTGACAAAAAATAAATCTTTAATAAAAAAAATAATGTCAGATTACCTGTGGCAGGTGTTTTCACGAGTTCACACCATAGACTGTAAAAAATTGTTCACACTTACAAATGATCGAATATAAGAGTATTAGGCGCGCTGTCCGAGGGGATCAAGGGCTCCGAGCTTGGAATTTAGCCCAAACCCAGAGTTCTGCCCCATATCCCCAGCCGAGAGTGAGGTGTCTGGGTGGCGTAGGGTTGCAGAAAGCTGTCGAGGTAACTATAGGAGAGTCGGCTCTCGGCTGTGTATACCTCCTCTCGCACGATTAGATCGACCATTTGAACGTGCTCCTCACGAACTTTGTCTATAAAACATAATTTGTCGCTTGAATTCTGCAATCTCTCGAGATGCAGACATGTAAGAGGCTGACAATTAGCTGAACATATACTTGTTTAATTAGTGACACTTGGCCTACTTTTTAAAACCTTAAGGCAATCGGTTTGCATGTTTTTTTAAGTAAGTCTAACTAATTAGATTTTACAGTGTTGAAATAAGACAAACACCCAGTAAGAAAAGCATTTGAGCAGAGTGCATGAATGAATGTAGTATTTAAACACCGCTGACGCTTTAAAAAGGGGGAAGAGACCGAAAGAAACTCTGGGTTTACCAAAGAAAACCTGCTCCGGACCAGGTTAGGTTCACGAGTACAAGTTACCTCTCTTTTAGAAATGGGCTTGACTTACCCTGCTTTCTCAGGTTTAACATTCCTCCCATTCTGAAACAGAAAACCCAGAGTTTCCCTCATTTCAGGGTTAACATACTCAGAGTTTTCACTTAACCTCCTTTCAGAAACGGGCCCCTGGGGTCGTATTCACAAAACATTTGATCTTACCACTAAGAGTTATCCTAATAGCAGTAAAAGTTCTTAAGAGCTTTCTCTTAAAACCTATTCACAAAGCTGCTGAGAGCCACTTTACTTAGGGAATTCATAGTTTTCAGTCACGTGACTGTCGCGGAGCCCTGGAGGGCAAAACAGCCATAGAACTGCAGCACAAGCCTGTCAAATTTCCATCTTAAAAACAAAAATATGTGAACAAGATGCAAGTTTTGGGCACTTGTGATCCATATACAGCACCTGCTGCAGTATTGCAGTATTTCAATCACTAAAAACAGCAGGATGTTTTTTAAACGCTTAACGTGAAAAACGAGTTGCACCAATAAGGATTAAATTAAGCAAAGTTTAACGCTAATCAAGGATTTGTTGATCTGGATTTTATTTTAAATCGCGTTGTGTGTGCACCACTTAATTTTAAATGTAGACGTTAGAATTAAAGGGCTGATCATACAGCATGCATAGCATCCCAAGCGCTGCGTCTCACAGAAATACTCTTTCACGTCTTCCTGAGTTTACACGGCTACACAAAATTGTCAAACTGCATGTCTTGTCAAGTATCATCATAAATATCATTGGTTATATCTTAAGTGAACGTAAACAATGTTTTTCAGGTAGGTCTAACAGTAGTTTTCAGGTACAGAAATTGAATAAAGTAATCAAAATGTAAAATAACACTATAATCTTCACTGTGCAGATTAAATTAAGGTTAACCCTTGTTAAAGTTACAAAAACGTTATGCAGTTAAGAGAAGGGAGTGAATTCTTTGTTTTTTGCAGTTTGATTAACATTAAGAACACAGACAGTAGCAGGAATATTAGGCTTCCGTCACTTTAAGACAAATGCACGGATATAATATACTGTTACACGTGTTCATCTACTGCTTAGTGCTTATTTAAGCCATAACCAACCGTTTACTTGGATACTCGCAAAGGCAGGCATTTTAAGATAAATCTGTGTGAATTTTGTCTGTTTTAGTACAAGGAGATGTGAAAGAACTGATTTTATTATTTGCATGCTGCCTGATTCAAGCAGCTGTGAGCGCTGCAGACGCAAAACTTCTTCATGTCTCAGGTTTTATGTAACCCGGAGCTTCTTCTAATGCTGCAGTGATGAAATGACTTTAACAAGCAGTGATTGGCTCTTTAACATTACTTTATGGGACTTGTTCAGCCCAGAGCCGTTGAAAAACTGAGTTACGACACTCCCATAGACTTCCATAGGAACTGAGGAATGCGGAAGTAAAGCATGTCACGGAGCGACCAATAGTTCCAAACAACCAATAGTTCCAGCATTGAACCCCATTCATTTCAGTGTATCTCAAGCACACTCGCTGGCAAATTGATTAAAATACTGCATATTTTGAGATTTTATGGCATTAGTTGACCTCTCAGGAATATTGCTAGAAGATGCATTTTATGAAGCACGTTAGAGTTAATGTTTATTGTTATATAATAGATCGTTAGACTCAAACTGCAGTTAGATAACGCGAGCAGCACTGCAACAGCTATATCCAGATGCTATCTGTCATATTTTAACAGTTTTTAGTATCTCTGAGATCTTAATTCTGTCTAATGTGATTCTATGAAGTCAGCCCATTTAAGGAATAACGTGTCTAGCGCCTGAATATAAAGAGTTGAATTAAATTGGATGCCCTTTTTTAAAATACACTATTTAAAACTTATTTCTTGGGTTAAATTATGTACATGCTAGCATCATTAATTTATATTCAGCTGTTGTGTATGCTTAGAGTATCATAAAATAACATTAGGACGTTAACAACATTAAAATGATCAAATAAATTACCACTATAACCAGTAGATGGCGGAAGAGGAACACTTTCATTATAGCCATTTTTCTTTTGAATTAATTTTTATAGATTATCAAATCACTATTATAACATTGAAATATCTATTTTTGTTACTTTATTTGTGTTAAATATATAGGCTAATTGTATGGAACATCACAAAGTCTAATGAAAAACAAAAACTTCACAATAAATCTTTATTTAAATCGTGTCTGTGCTTTGTTTATGATGAGAGGATTTGTAGATAATGAGAAGATTCATGTAAAACGTAAACTTGCACTAAAATTCATTCAGCGTTCTGAGACTGTATAAAACTTGTTTTGATCGATACTGAGAGGATTTCCCGGTAAATTTAACATGATTGGTCATTATTTTCAACAAAAATGCCCGTGATTGGCTACAATACTCAACGCTGTAAAATCAAGCACTCACATGACCCAAATAAAATAACCAGATCACTCAAAAAAAACATTAACATGCACATATTGTGTTAATATTTACCAGAATATGCTGCAAATATAGTGAAACCGCTGTCTATCCTGCTTAATCCTATTCAAACAGATTGACAGCGCGGAGTTGTTTGAAACTATTGAGAGCTCTATGAACCACGTGACGGCGAGATCAAAGCGTGTAGCAACTCTCTTTTTCTATAGCTCTGGTTCAACCATATTGCACGTTGCAGTTTCTCCCATTCATCTTTCTGTATCTATAGTCTTTGGTTGTACGCTTATTTAACATAATCGGTTTAAGAATGTGCATGTAAACATACTTAGTATTTGAAAAAATAACTGGCTAAATCAAGTTGAAAACAGTATTTAAACTTACTTTACTCAGACGTTTGGAACAGATGAAATAAATAGATGAAATTCTCAAAAACAGACTGGTGGCACTTGAATGAGCTGAAACCTGCAACAGAACACACACACACACACACACACACACAAAAGATAACGTTAACGTTAGGCCTAACAGTTTTACTGGAAAGAAGTGAAAATATGCGCTCAGAATTGGATTAAAATGTTACCGGCTACGTAAATGTACAAATAAAGCATATTTTAACTATTCTTACAGTGTTCCGTGTTTATCAACAGGTGTTGTGCCGAATTTCGACCCGCTGCCAAATTATTACCCTCCCTCTTTGAAGTCGCTACCTGATTGCCTAATCCTAACCCCACCCTTAACCCTAACTCCTCTCCCACACCTACTCCTAAACCTACCAACTAGGCGGGTAATAATCTAGCAGGGGGTAAGAATTTGGCACAACACCTGTTCCGGCGTTTCCACTGTGAGGAGAAAAAGTTTTTAAAAAGGCGCGTTCGCTCAGCGAATCCGCCCAGCGTCTGTTGTGCGCTGTGCGGAGGCGGGGCATATTCTGTGCATACTTCTGGCGACTTGAAGGCGGATCCGCCCCGGAGTCTATTGCTATCAGGGGCCCTAAAAAAACAAGTGATGTAAAATAGGATAGGAATAGTTTGTTGTGCTAACAAATGCTTAGTTAGTATACTTCACTTACACAAGAGTCCTAGTAACTAAAAAAAAAGAACTGTAAAGACTACTTGATCTTTTAGATTTACTCTACATAGTATAGCTACCATTGTTGTGTTTTGCATGCTGAATGTTGAAGTCTGTTTGTGATTCAAGCATGGTCAACTGCAATATATTATAAAGATTAGATATAGATTATATCAACCCAATTCAAAGTTTCACAGGTGTTTATGACATAAATGTGATCATTATACGACAAAGGGAAATATTACGTAGGTTAATTTTAAAAGGTGACCTTAATTTCTGACTAAATCATTAACTATAGTTCATTATTGTCAGAAGCTAGGTCAACTTTTAAAGCAACCTATTTATTACTTCTAACTGCGATTTCTTGTTGCATCAATAGTAAGAGTTATAATAATAATATGAATGTTTTAAGTGCCCAACCAAAGTGAACACTGATCACCACAATGGTGAGTTTTTTTTTTTTCCTTGACAAATTGGCACTCAAACCAATCAATTAATCTTAACTTGGGTTTTCGGAGTAAACAAGGAATAGTATGCGAACAGTACAGATTACTAGATAACTAAAAAAAGTGTCAGTTAGAATCACTGTTGGATTTCACAGTGAAGTACTAATATCTAATGGTTATAAATTAAATCTAAAATCTAAAGCAAGCAAGTAAAATTATCTGCCACTTGGCTAAGAAAAATAATCCTATTTTTCTTACTCCATCTGGCAGATAATTTGCAAAATAAGAAAAATTCACTTAAATTAGTTCCTTAAGAATCTTTACATATTTTGACTGGAAACAACCAGACAAAAATACAAAGCAAGAAAAGCATTCTTTGCAGTGCAGGTACATTCATTGCTCATATTTCATTATGAGGACACCATCAAAGTGACAAAAATGGCATATCCTTTTATACAGGATCCTGGCGTTCACTTGATAAACCTCCAGATGTAACCTAATAATTAGAATTTCCTATAGGATTTCCAGTGGTTGGATGCACTGATGACATATTCCCATCATCACACTTTCTGAAAACAGAATACTGTATGGTATGGAAGGATGCCAAATGGTAGTCCAAGATATATGCTGTAACCACCACCACCAAAGCTGTTCAAATAAACAAATTATTCACAATTTTTATGCTCAACTTTATTTCCAACAAATACTTTCTTTTTCCTTTTGGATTTTAATATTCTTTCTCCATCTCCTCTTCATCTGTCAGTGGTGCTTGTGTTTGGCTGGCCTGAGTAGAAGTCAAATGTTAATTTCATTACCCTAATTAAGAAATGTAACAGGTTGAATCAGATAACTTAATTATGTGAAAAGAGCATTAGAATATGTGGGAAAATCTGCTGCACATTGAAGTCATGAAACCTACACTCATGAACCTTTTATGCTTAAAGCTTTACCTGATTAATTTTTTTTTAGTCAGTCTACTCTGAGTTGATTGAACTACCTCAATTCAGCTGTTCTGAAACCCAAAGCTCAGAGTTTCCCATCTCAGGGTAAGCCAACTCAGAGTTCAAGTTTAAACTCAGAGTTGGTTGAACCTCCTTATTGAAACGGGCCCCAGATCTTTATCACTAAAACCATGCGTCAAAACCATTATATATATATATATATATATATATATATATATATATATATATATATATATATATATATATATATATATATATAATTATAATTATTATTATATAATTGAAACAGCATTCACTTATGTTTTCACCTATTTCTAGGGATCCTGAACATCCTCGGCCTGCCGGTGACCCAGTGTCCACTGGGTTTGAGTAAGGAGCGATTGCCCTTGGGCGTGCAGGTGGTGGCTGGGAAGTTTCAAGACCGTCTGCCCTTGGCTGTGGCGCTCTACCTGGAGAAGGCTTTTGGAGGCTGGGTCGATCCTGGATTGGTTTGAGCACTGAAGACACTGGAGGAAATGCTGGATCTAGACATGACATAGAAAATAGTTTCTCAGAAATAGACAACCTCAACAAACATTGATTTAAAGGGAGAGTTGAAAGGGAGGTTTCTTTCTCCTGTAAAACACGAAAGAAAATATTTTGAAGAACATTGAAACCAAACAGTTTTGGTGCCCATTTGGACAATGGACAAAAGCACTAAAACATTATCTTTTACCATCAAGTCATACAGGTTTGTAGCAACATTAGTGTGAGTAAAATAACAGAATTTTCATTTTTGGTTTAACTATCCCTTTAAGATACATCAGTGGTTAAAAAGCTATGGTCTAAAAAGTCATTTGGGTCCTACCTGATTTCAGTTGAATAAAAAGTATACTATGTATCTGTGTTGCCAAATGTTGTCTTTGAGGAATTTAGAATACTAAAAATACTCAAAAGCAAAACACATTTTCACTCGATTCAAATAAAACATAGCTGTTGTTGTATTCCGAATGCAATATAAAAACCATCCAAATACTTTTAAGTTTAAGTGTATATTGACTTTTTAAACCATTTGTAAAATATGGGTGAAAATACCCTTAAATTAAACCTTATGGTCTAAACATTCACCTGGAGTCACTGTTCCACTTCAGAAACCTCATACTGTACCAAAGCTTTCCATTTCAGCATTGCCACAAGTTATTAAAATGTTCAACATTTGTGTCTCAGACTTTTGCAGATAAAGTGTAAAATAACAACTAGCAAGTAGTCGATTGTTTCAGTTGTGACTGACAAACCAATATTACTTACACCAAGTCTTCAGCAAATGACTCATTCACGTTTTCATTTATTTCCTCCTCTTTGAAAAAAAAAAAAAAAAAAAACACCTTCTTAAAGTACTGAACAGAAAATAACCTGTTTTACACTTTGTTTATTGTTTTCATTCTTTTTTTTCCCATCCAAGGAGGAACTTGGACAGATTCTTTTGTTTCATTGGTGGGACACTGTAATAGCATGTTTGAACCCTTTTAAGATCTCTTAATAACGTGTCAATCAAAAGTAGGTTAAGACACAAACTAACAAGCCCCGCTTCAATTTCACCTCATTTCCCCTCGACACTAAGAAATCTGAAATGGGCCTAAAAACGAGAGACGATACAAACATTAACAAAAAGATAAAGAAAACAGCTGTTTTGTAAGAGGGTCCCTGGCTTTGGCAATGCAGGAACAGAGATAGGACATGAGGTCAGCCAAACAGGAAGTCCGTTGCAACTGTCTGAAATCAGCATCCAAAAATTCACTAGCGCATATTCCCAATACCTCAGAATTTGGCCCGTAAATATGTACATTCCAGCGCATGTACATGATATTTGTGTTTTAAAGCACTCCTCAGGTGACATCGAAGAGGGGTGTGTGAATGTATACATATGCGTCTATGTAAACGCTTTGTTTGTTAACCCAGTCCTCCTCAGGAGACGTTGGTTATGGGTTTGTATTTCTTGAGGCGGGTCCATTGTCCAGTAGAGTAGTTCATCTCAAACACTGTGTCCACCAGCATAGTGGTGCTGCCGGTTCCGTCCGCTTTAGGCAGTACTTCTGTGTGCTCACTCAGTTTGATCTGAATGATGTCACCCTGCTCTGGACAGGGGTTTTCTGTTGGGAGGATGTGACAGACAAACATTAGGAGGGTCATTTAGAACAAAGAGGAACTGTAAGATTGACAATCGATTAACAGAAACCGATGAAAACAAATCCAAAATACCTCGTGATCCTGCCATGAAGCCCAGGATGAGGGCTTTTTCAGGCCGTGTAACTTTGTTTGCAGTCTTGAACATTTCCTGTGCAGCATACATCTGTTCTCTCTGTGGGGAACCGAACAATGCAAAATAAAAATGTAATTTCACAGACTGTACACTACCATTCAAAAGTTTGGGGTCGGTAAAGTTTTTTTTGTTTGTTGAAAAAATTGATACTTTTATTCAGCAAGGATGCATAGATCAGTGACAGTAAAAACTTTTAAAATGTTACAAATTCAATTTAAAAAATATGCTGTTCTTTTGAAAGAAGATTATTATTAAATATCCTGAAAATAAATATTACTCACCATGAAATCTAAATGAACAATTCTTTTTTTTTTTTTTTTTACAGAATGTTGCAGTGTTTATTAAAAATTATTTATTCACGATTTATCCTTTTTTTTCTTTCTTTATTCATATGCCCTCATAATCTTTAATCAATCTGTTCTCTTCGTGACGTATGTCTCATTCACGAAAGACAAAATCAAATCCGGAAATCAAATAAATTCCAGAAGCCGTTTCACTCGGATATGCGTCACAATAGGGAAGACTATCGCAACTTCTGTTTCATCAGTAACTTTAAATAGTATTTCTTAATATTACTGAATTACTGTATTTTTGACTCAATAAATGCAGCCTTGGTGAGCACAAAATACTTTTAAACAATAAACGTCTAACAACATTGAGGGAGTTTAAATTTAGTTTTTTGGGCCTGCCCGAAATCAGAATCAGATTCATTTTAAGGCTCAATTTAGAAAAATATAACAAGTATTGGGGAATATGGATTATGTACATACACTATTGAGAGAATTTTTTATTTTGTATATTAAGATGTTGGAAATGTACTTGGACTTGACATTTTTCAATAATAATAATTTAAAAAAAAAAAAGTAAAAAAAAACTTCTACTTCTAACAACATTACAATAACTATTTAAATCTTTAAGTTTAATATTTGATAGAAATTCTAAAATGTTCTCAGTTAAAACACTTTTATTAAAAAAAATATTGAATAAAATGTTGCCTAGTAACATTAAAAGAAGGATAGTCCAGTAAAATATCATTATGTCCATGAATTCTTACCGTGAGCGACAGGTTCTTTTTCGGTTGGGTCTGTGGGGGTGCTGGCGTGGGTGCAGGCTGGGCTGCAGTGGTGGGCGGCTGTGTGCTCATGTCTGGCTGTGCTGCTGTGGCAGCAGGAGGTGGGGCATTGTTGGTGGGTGTGCTGGTTGGCGTGGTGGGTGAAGTGGGGGCAGTGGGACTGGCAGTGCTGGCATTATACATGGGTGGCCGCTGTTTAAACTGGCCAGGTAGTGAAGCTGCACTTGGGGCGGACGACTCCTCCGACTGCCGGTTTGTAGGTTCACGTCCTGAACCGCCTGCATTCGCTGAATATTAACACAATGCAGAAAAATGGGCATTGAGAAGACTTAAAGTTCACATTTAGCTTGGATTCCTGTTAATATTTGTTGTATCTAATCAGTAGATTTTCTACTGTAGTCAATGGCTCACCTGGCTGTGTCTCTGAACTGGGAATATAAGACGAAGAAGGAACCATGCTGGGGGTGGCAGGAAGGTAACTGGTTGACGGCAGAGCACTCTCGTTGTTTAGTGCCCCAAGTTTCTGTTGTGAGGGGAGGAGAAACAGATTTGAGTTTTGTTCTGACCCACATTTAAGGAACCCATCACATGGCTGATAAGATTTCCAAAACTACCTGTGTGGACACCAAGCCAGCTGCATAGTCTGGTGTTGCGTTCTCCACAACCGCCTCTTCTTTGGCCGCCTTCTCTCCAGCTTCTGTGTCTATATAAGACCAAAAAACAATATAACTAAAAATGCACAGCACTCAAAATACACTCAAAATACTTCTTGAACTTACCCAAAGTCTTTCTTCTCCTCTTAGCTTCTCTGCCAGCTCCTACCATATCCAACTCCGATATATCCAACAACTGCAAGAAAACACAATCACATAACCTGACAATATAAAGCATATACAGAGATCACATCCAAACTAACAAGGCAAAATTCAGTTCATAATTCAGAAATCCAGGTGTCACCTGCAAAGTTTGCTTTTATTAATTTAATAAAGAGTAAAACTACTAGATATACCCATGTTATGCAGTGACTAGTCAAAACTGTTCATTGCTAGACAGTTACCTTGACCCCCCTTTCTTTGCGCAGGGGTGTGCGGGCAGGGGCAATAGGGGTTCTGTTACTGGGAGGGCTGAACATGCTTGGGGTGGTAGGGCTCCGGAACGGTGCTTTGGGAATGCCCTTTAGCGGTGCTGAGAAGAGAGACAATCATTAATTATTATCTTGTGTGTTGTTTTGTACTCCTATTATGCTATTTTAAAGTCTCCTAATTTTGTTTTGGAGGTCTCCTACAACAGGTTTAATGATGAAGAAATATCAAAAGAACTAGTTATTCAACCTCGAACCTCCATCACAAGGACGACTTGAGCAGGACATTTCTTAGTGATACACTACTCAGTTTGAGGCACATTATGAGATGTTGCAGCTGTAATTCCTCACCATCAGCATTAACATCAGTATGCACACAGTATGTACATCAACAAACCCATGTGTATATTTCTAATTTATCGTGGTGCATATGCGGGAACTGTATCAATAACAGTGCATACGTTAGCCCAATGACTGATGTAACATTAAAGTCTTGCTCCATTCTTTATCTTTACTCAAAGTAGCAAGAACAGACAGACAATCTGCATTAATAGACAGTTTTAGGTAACAGTGGCCCACAGCTGATTTGCAGAACTATGTCAGTAAGAAAGTAATAACGTTAACGTATTTTGAACACCCGGTAGAAAATACATACATCAATAATTATTCATACTCACAGGTTCTGATTCTGAGGAGCAAGCTGGTCCAAATAAACCAGCTTTTATTAATATTGTAGTAAATGTAGAAATTAGAAACTAAGATTAATAAATGCTAGTGGTTCAACGGATCACAAAACTCACGGTTCATATTACGGTTTGTGATTCACAGATTGGATCCTTTTTTGTTAATATAACGATACACATCTATGATCCATTTCACCTCTAATACATGTTGTAGAAGTATTGTTCATTATTAGTTCATCTTAACTAATGTAGTTAACTAATGTTAACAAGTGAAACCTTATTGTAAAATGCTACCCAAGTCTTTTGTAACATTATAAATGTTTACTGTCACTTTTGATCAATTGAATGCATTCTTGCTGAATAATATTGTCTTAAAAAAAGAAAAGAAAATCGGTAACACTTTATTTTAGGGTTCAATTCTCGCTATTAACCAAGCATGCATATTACTAGGATATTGGCTGTTTATTAGTACTAATAAAGCACATATTAATTCCTTATTCTGCATGACCTTATTCTACATCCCTTAATCCTACCCAATACCTAAACTTAACTACCTTACTAACTATTAATAAGCACTAATTAGGAGTTTATTAAAGGGATAGTTCACCCAAAAATTTAAATTCTGTCATAATTTAGTCATGCTCAAGTTGTTCCAAACCTGTATAAATGTCTTTGTTCTGCTGGACCAAGCAGATCTCGGCAGCCATTGACTACTGTAGTATTTTCCACCCACTATGTTAGTCAATGGCTGCCGAGATCTGCTTGGTTACAAACATTCTTCCAAATATCTTCCTTTGTGTCCAGCAGAACAAAGACATTTATACAGGTTTGGAACAACTTGAGCAACACTATCCACATAAAAAAAAAATATATATATTTTAACCAACAATTCCAAGGCATTTTAGTTAATGTATAAGGTCAGTTCTCTTTAAGTTCATCACTTTGGACATGCTCCACTAAAAATTTTACATACTTTGAACACTACATCTACACCTAAGGCCTAAGTTTTGATGTTATTGTAATGACAGTAATACATTTTTACCATCTAAAGATTGTTGGGATGTAAATCTTACTTGTGGTGTCAATCTTCTTCACTAGACCTCTTCCTTTGGAGTGAAATGGCACTCCTGCGGTTTTCTTTAACTGCTGGGCAGTCTCTGTGGCTTTAGAACAAATATAATGGATAATAAACATGACAATCATTGCACAAACAAAGGTAAACTCTTATTTCAAATGACTTTAATGAATCCATACTGAAAACACAGTTTTTCTGGCACCAAGAATTCACAAACACACTTACATTTCTGAAGCAGCTCAGCTCTGAGCGTAGCACTCTTGGGTTTCCTCTTGAGCTGGAAGTGCTTGATGGGTGGAGTGAGTGGCCCCACCAGTGTAGTCAAAGCACTCTTGTTCAGATACTGACACTCCAAAGGCAACATGGATGAGGCTTCACATTCATTTACTGGATAAAGATGCAAACATCAACAGTAAAGTAAGTCCCAGCAGATGCTTTCTTACCAAATTGCATACTTACCATATGCAATTGCAAGTAACAGGTAAGTGAGAATACTCATCACAAGCTAAGAACAACCTCAAACAAACAATCCCAGACAACCACAATAAATGTCACTGTTACTTGAATAATATATATAAAAATTGTAATATATAGTTTAAGTATTAATTATATTACATTTTTAATTTGTAATATTGTTATTGGTTACAGTGGCATTTTGGGTAGCACTTTGCAGTCAGTAAAAGGTCATGAACACAGCACAGAGATTTTCAGTTCAAGGCAGCAATACAGCACTTAAAATCTAAATTTTAACTAGGCACTCTGACACACTGTCTTTAAAATGTGACACATGGCGTGAGACACAGTGCGCCTAACAAAACGTCTCTCTGACACACAAGTTTAAAGACCAACGAGCTGTCAAACTGACCAAAATGTACATTCCTAACATAGTCAAAAGTAGTCAAGGATGGTGAAATATCTGAACCTAGACAAGAACAAACCCTTAATTGTGAAGAGATGGAGGAGCTTAGCAACCAGAAGAGACAAATATTAAACTGGAAATTATTGACAACGACTTTTGACCCTTTACTAACACTCCAAATCATTGATGTCAGGCCGACCTTTCTCACGCAGCTCTCCAAGTATGTCCTGTACATTAGGGTTCTGCTCCTCCAGATCCAGGTTTAGTGAGCCCGTCTCTGGAAATGATTTCAGGATATCGGCCACCATTAACACCCACGGCTCAGAGTCCACAGTGGCCAACTGAATGATCTCTGATAGTGCTTCCTTCATCTGGAATATGAGGGATAAATCAAGATAGAGAGAATAAAAGATTTAACCAAGTCAGTTTGTCAAATGAATCTGCTACTATTTCACTGCGGTTTGCTTCATATTGTAAATAGATCATCCCACCATTGCTTATTGCTTACATTATAGCTACTGTAGATTTTCTTTCTTTCTTCAGGCTAATTTAATGAAACAATTAACTACAATAATGATGAAACACACTTGATTACCTTACATTGATTTGTTTTTGTTTGTTTGTTTTGTTTTTTTACCAATAATCCATTATTCTATACAATTCCCTAAGCTTTTGTAAAATGTAGTGTTTGTCCGTTAGCTAAACAACAATAAATTGGAAGTTTGCTTAGTTTTTTTAATAACTCCATGCCTTTTGCCCATAAAAGCAAATAAATGTGCAAGTCAATAACTCACTAAAATATCTTGTATTACTTTCGAGAATTACAAAGCAGCATACATGATTTCCGACTAAATATATTGTGTTTAATAATAATAAACAACATGCAATTACTATGATTCCTCTTATTTTGATAACATTTCAAGATTCAACTGTATGTGAACGTGTTTTGAAGTTGAGTACAGAGACTTTTCACTCACACAAAATACCATGGTAATCAAAGTTCCCGCCAAAACCCGTTACTAGTGTATTTTTATGACAGTAAATTGTTATCATCATCAAGATGTCATTGGTTTAAAACATGGTTTACGGTTTTACCAATGACTGTACTAACTGTGTTTTTTTTTCGGCCGAAACTAGAGATACCATAACAAATTTTATACGGGGGCGTTTTACTCGTCCAAACATAGAAATAAACTGCATCAAAATAACATGCCAACAGCAATCATAAAGTTTACTGCATGTTTACATAAAAGAGGCTAGCAAGTTAGCTGAAGCCCAGAGGCTGAAGACAGACAGCAGCCGGAGCTGAGCTCTGCTGGAGACTGACATTATCCAGACAGCAGCTGCAGGGGTCTCGTGGTGGAAGCCATGTTATTACACGTACAAACACATACGTGTCAACAACATATGACACAATCACTACTAATGTACAACATGTCATTCCAATAAAGCATGCCGCACTCGGAAGTTAAGACCGTGTGTGTGTGTGTGTGTGTGTGTGCAGCAGCAGCAGCAGTAGTAGTGAGTCCTGCAGTCGTACCTCATCCACGGTCCTGCGCGGTAGGTGCAGCATCCCCAACAAGAGTTTAAGCTTCACCGGAGGAGACAGACTGGAGAAACACAGCCGTATGTTGTCGATCACCGATACGGTGAGTAGGGAAGCGATGCTAGAAGGTGTCCACAGCTCGTCTGTCGATCCAAGTTTGTTGTGGAGCCACAGGCCGGTGTCGCTCTCCCTCATCGACGCCATCTTGGAAAAAGACGAATAATGTGATCGGGCATTTTAACAGGCTACCTAAGAAAACACACACGCACGCACACTTTAGCGCGTTAGGACCCGTGTGATCACAACCAGAGATAAAACTTACAAACATGTCATCAGTTAGTTATCTGAGTAAGTATTTATGCAACAGTGTTTATGTATCTCTTCGTTTTACTTTTTATGTAGCCTATTTTGATTTTGCGTTGTGCTATATTTGACAACCCGTGGCTATTATTCCTTGGTAAATGTTTTGTATACATTTGTTGAATAATGATACATGTTATCTGAGTTATCAGTGCTAATTTGTTGTATTAATTTTTAATTCTGAATATATTTTTTTTCATCTTTTTTATAAACATTAACAAGCATGCACTTGTAATTGAACATTGTACTAGTATCTATCTATCTATCTATCTATCTATCTATCTATCTATTCTAATTGGTTAATGAAACATCTTATAAAATGTATTAAAAGCTGCACTGTTTCTAAGTAGTAATGCAATAAAGAAAGCCCTCAAATTGATTTCTCTTTTGGATACGTATAAATTAATTTAAAAGCCCCTTTATTTATTTATTTTTATTTAATTATTTGTTCGTTTGTTTTATTATAGTCTTTCTGTTTTGTTACTGGCTATGCTCAACATAAGGCTGATGAAGTATTGTTATATTTAGAGATTTGATTATGTACCTTGTTTGTTTGTAAAGTGAAAGCATAATAATAATAATAATGATAATAATAATAATAATAATGATAATAATAATAACAATAAAGGTAGTAAAGCAATAAAAAGTAAGAACCCATGTGACCAGCAGTAGCCAATCCGAGAGAAAAACGTTGTCTGGGCGGACTCCATCCTACGGTGCTCCGCGAAGGACAATAGACCTCAAAAACGCAATTGACGTTCCGCAACGAAGCTGCGTCGAGAATAGGAGGGCGGTGGTTCGACTAACGGTACTGCTGGCTTTATTAGAGAGTATATGCCATGCAAATTAGCACTGCTTTTATTAGCTTTACTAACGCGCCTTACAGGATTGAGACTTGAGTGTTTTCGTGATCGTATTTGTAAATTACCATATTTTACCTTTATAAAGCAAAATATAATGCTCGACAGTCTATTATTTTTGCTTTGTTAGTCTGTCTTTTATAAGGTATTACTTAAATTGTTAGTCGACTTTGATCTGCTATACGGTTAAATGTAAATATTAAGAGCATTTTGTCCATTGCACCACTAAAGCGCTGTTTGTGGTGTGATTTGGCAGGTATTGTGAACGGTGATGCTGCGCGACAGTATGAGGCCAAGCGGAGCACTAGCGACAGTGATGCTGCTGGTACTGATCCAGATCCTCTGTTTCAAACCGATTCATGCCGAGGAATCAGGGACGGTCATCCCCGCTGAGAGTAAGACTGTGTGCTTTATAGACGTGTGGGCAACAAGCAATTTATCATTTTATGTCATCTCAACGTTGGGTATAGTGTTTCCTGAGCAGTGTTATTTTAGTAATATTTATATACTATTATAGTTATTAATATTTTGGTTTAGCTATTGTAGCAACTCATAATGTAATAACTGTACATAATGTAACAAGTATTACATTATTATTGTAATAAAATGTTGATAATGTAATAATTTTCTCAAAACGTAATAAAATCATGAGCTCATAATGTAATAACAATTTTGACATTATGAGAAATGTATTACCTTATAAACTCACCAAAAACATTTCATATTTTCATTATTGTAATAGCTTTTAAAACATAAATGAATAAATAAACCCCTAAATCCAGTCTTAACCTGCCTACAAAATCCACCAGATTACTGATACTACTACTACTAGTAGTAGTTTAAAGGTGCAAAAGTTCTGGTTTTATTTATTTGTCTGGATTTAGATTTTTTAAACGTACTGTAAAGAAATACCAATGCTTTATGTTTAATAAACATATAATAATAGCATGAATATTTAATTGTTGCATTTCACAAGTAGTTTAAGACTGGATTTAGATTTTTTTTTTTTTTAAATAAGGGAATACTAATATTTGTTATGTTTAAAAGCTATTACAATAATGAAAATATGACATGATTTTGGTGAGTTTATAATGTAATCATTTTCTCATAATGTAAAACTTTTATTTTATTAACTTTTGAGAAAATTATTACATTATGAACATTTTATTATAATAATGTAAAACTATGTGCAGTTTTTACATTTACATGAGTTGCTATAGCTATTATTTTTATATTTGTAGTTTAAATTTTTAGTAATTTTGTTTTGTGCTTTTGTCATTTAAAAAAATAAAATAGTTAGGTTTAATTTATTTTTTATTTCAGCTAGTTGCCAACATTTATCATTTTCGTTTAGTTTGGGTTTTTGTCTAATATTTATATTTTTATTACAGCTTTATTTCAATTGACAAAAATAGTTAAATGTTTTAGTTAATGACGATAACCCTGGTAAAACGCTGTTCAATGTGAAATCATTACCTATTGCACAATTTTGTTTTAATAGGCCGGCCATGTGTTGATTGTCATGCCTTCGAGTTCATGCAGAGAGCCTTGCAAGACCTGAAGAAAACAGCTTTCAACTTAGACTCACGGGTAAGATCACATTGGGAAACATTTGAGACATAAAACCATTAAATGCAGACCCCTTGGTGGACTATTTATTGTGGATATTTTAATGTAGGAGAGACAATAAAACATTTAGTTGAACTTTCATTTTATTACAAAAATTCATTTGAGAGCCAGCAATAATTTGCAGACTTCCTTCAATATAGGGTCACAGACACCCTGTTGAAAGTCCTTAATTTATAGTCACCATGAAATCAAAATGGTTATTTCTTTAATGGAATATTGCAGTATTTGTTATAAATGATTTATCTGTGCACATCATGGGCCCTTTAATCAAAATAACTCCCCCTTCTACTTACAACGACATCTCTTCTCTGATGGTGTGTTTACTGGCGAGAGGGCGGGGCAACCTGTCACTCACATGACATCACTGCAGTAACAAACCACAATGATCCAATCTTGTTTGAGAAGCCATTTCACTCAGATATATGCCACAATAGCAAAGTCTATTGCAACTTTCATTTCAGGCTGATTTTAATGCCTATTCCTGTAATTTTAGCAATTACGGAATCAAGCCACGAAAGAGTTTGTCTAGTCGATCTGATCAATGAAGCATCTTTTAGAAATTTTGGAGACAGACACCTTGGGGCTTCACGTTTGCTTTGTTCTATCTCATGTGTTTTTCAGACGGAGAGTTTAGTGCTGAGGGCTGAGAAGAGGGCACTGTGCGACTGCATGCCGGCCAGCAGCCTGCGCTAAAAGCCAGACGTAAACACTGCACTCAGATATAGAAATCATTATATACCTAAAAGTATACTACCTGCTCTCATCGTAATGCACACTCTTTTATTCTGTAATGTTTCTTGTCATGTGTCACATGAAACATGTTTTATCTTTCATCGTAGTATGTGCACAGAGTATCATAAATACACATTCCTGACTGCAGAAGTCAACATAACATTCCACAGTTTAAATGTCAATTATGAGAGGCACATATTAGACCAGCAGCTCGTACATTTAATTTTACAGAACTGTGTATAAAGACAGGGGTTTGTGTTTATTCTGCAGGCACAATGCACTGCAAAATATTCTGCAAACATAAAACACATTACTTATTATAATTATTTGCACAGTAGACTGTGTTTTTTTACGTTACATTTCTTTTTATATTTGTGTTTGTAGATTAATTATATATCAGAATGTAGATCTCCAGGAGTTGTCTTAGAGAGTGTGCTGTAAGATTATTAGATGATAGATATATCTAGAAAAGTAGATATATATATATCTAGACTAGAGAAGAGTCTGCATGTAAAGCGATAGTCTAGAATTTTATATAAGGATTTATGAAGATAGAACTTGAAGGGAATGTTTCTATAGAGATTACTTTGGTACAAAGATGTAAATTCACAGATGTAATGTCTTTCTGTGTGTAGAAAAAGTGCATTAAAACATATGACGC
This sequence comes from Rhinogobio ventralis, assembly GCA_039654625.1. Classification (NCBI taxonomy): domain Eukaryota; kingdom Metazoa; phylum Chordata; class Actinopteri; order Cypriniformes; family Gobionidae; genus Rhinogobio; species Rhinogobio ventralis. Next base: position 39,788,292 of record CM077193.1, read on the forward strand.
CATATTTCACATGGTAAATTTGTAAATGATTTGTGTTGCTAGTACACCCCCTCCCCCCAAAACCGATGTCAATGCTTGTACAATATTTGATGATGTGATCCTTTCTTCAGATTAGCTGAAATCAGCAGCTGTGTTAAATTATAAGTTTATTTTTAATCGAAATCCCCCTTACCAGCTAAAACTTCAACATCAAGCAGCTCTCTCGCTTGTGACGCATTAAATAACCAGATGGGGGCGCAAGGATATAAAGGTTCGGCAAACTGTCGCAGCAATGCAGCACTTCACGTTGGGGTGTGAAAACACAGCTCTGCAGCGCAAGCGATTTTTAAGGAAAAAAATACACACAACATCAGTAAACAGGGGAATTCGGAGAATGCCTCAGCCCCCGCTGTTACAGTGTAAAACTGCAGTGTGACGCCATTCAACCTATTGACACTGACTGGTGGTAAATAAAATAAACTTTTCCTGATGATAGCACACTCTTCGTTTGCATCAGCTGATAACTGGTTTATTTGAGTTAAGCGTTACTGTCTCACAATAAAAACGGATACACAAAAACATACATAATCTCTGAAACATACAGAACTCGTACAATTAATCAATGCATGTTTCAATAAAATAAAAAAACAATTGACGCTTTTGGAAGGATACAAATGGGAGAGAAACAGAGTATTTATCACCTTGAATTTAAACATTTACGTTTTTTAAGTTTAACGATCATTTAACACAGATTCTGTGTTTTACTTAATGTTAATGAGAAAAAAAGTGTGTGATCAAACACTGGACATTATCCATTGATCATTCAGGTCAAAATTGACCAATTTTGCAGCTTTTATTATGATCGATGAGGAATGCAAAAGCTGGACTTGGGTAGGAGAGTTACACTTAAGCTTCACTTATGATGTCCAGAAAATAAGTGAAAATGATGCTCATTTAAAATGACTTTGAAGTCCTAAACCACCAACTAGATTTAGAAATGTGCATCTAAAATAAAAATAAATGGCAACACTTATCTCTTACCAGCCACAAGGGCCTTGGAGGGTGATTCACCCATGTAGTGAGTGGCTCATGAATATTTAAATATCATAATCCATTAATTATGCATACATATTTTTGCAGAAGACACAAATGAATTACTCATTAGGAGGCTGAACTATGAATAGGTCTGAACATGGCCATTTCTAAAAAATAAAATAAAATATTCACTTTCCCCGCAAGAGAGAAAGATACCACTACACCATTCTTGTGAGTTTCTGAGCAGGGGGTCTGCAGAGAACACGATGCATTGTGTATTAGTGTGAAGAAAAAAAGACTGCCCCATTACACACACTGTAAACGTGTGTGTGTGTGTGTGCGGTTCTGAACTGATGATCGGCTAGGAGGTGACGCCCTGTTGCATTATGCATCTGCTGACACCTCCACATCTCCTGCTGATTTTGAAAAAATACAAATAGAGTTGCTGTCTGTTTTTTCGAGGAGAACAACCCTCCAGCCTCCCTCCCAGACCCGTCTGTCTGTCTGTCTCCTACAGGATGGAGAATCCGGTTTGTTCCTGTTTCGCTCTCCTCCTCCTGCCCTCCCTCTTAAACATTCTCTCTGACCCTGTGTCCTGATGCTGACAGTAGTGTCTGGGTGGATGATGCCCCTGGCATTAGGCATGAGTCCCAGAGGAAAGTGGACACAGTGTGCGGATGGTGGGCATCCTGGGACACACCCACATGCAGATGGATTATTTTTAGAATCAAAATATCCTGGAACAAAACACAGTGATACTAATTATAATGGAATCCATGCACTAGTTTAGAGCACCAAATTAACATATGACAGGATGAATGGAATTAAAGAAATGATGACCCTCTAAAGCAGGGGTTTTCTAACTTTTTGATGCCATGGATTTTGCAAAGGACCCCCTTCCTAAAATATAAAGAAAGCTACATATTTTCATGCATAGACAGTTTCATACTGTGCCAAATGTAAATATTATTAATATCTGTAAAATATTTTTTTCTGAAAAGTTCTATTAAGCCTCTTTTCCCACCATTTCTTTAGACATAAAACTATGGCTGTCAATAGAACAAAGTAATGATTTACCTCATGATTTCCTTATTATTACTATTTAGAAATCAGAATGAAATGTCAAATTCTGTAAATGTGTATTATATATTTTATGATTATTATATCTTTTTTGCAGACGTCTAGCACTCCATTGCACCTTCTTGGGGGTCTTTAAAAAAACAATCCATTCCACTATTCATTAGCCATGACCCCAAATCCTGTTTGAAACACTTAATATCGTCATGCCTCTTTTGTGTTTCTCTTTTCCTAACCTTATAAAGCCCCTCAGAATAAAATCTGATATTCAAAGCAAGCGACACAAAAAGGTCACATTGGTTCAGTTGTGGGGGTAGAAGGACTTAACCTGACCCATACGGTCCTGGGTGAACACCATTGATGTGTGTGCAGCTGACAGATCAGAGGACACGGCATCGCATTCAACCCATTAACATGCTGGTTTCCTGCCAGTTCTCTCCCTCATTCTGCCACTTCCTTTTGCTCTGTTTTTATGAGTTTCTAGTAAAGCTGTGTGAGTCAATATTAGTCACTTCTGTATCCTCTCTAATCTGCAGTACTTTTAATCATGTCACACTAATCACATGATTACAAATTATATACAATATACTAATGTTTATATAATTAAAATGTTTTTTTGAAGAAATAATGAACTACATAGAGCACTTTTACAGAGCAAGTACAAACCAGAATAATCAGGTAAAAAAATAATTTCAGATATACATAAATGTATAAAGCAAAAAGGTTTGCACATTATACAAGCCTTATAAGTAATATTAGCTCCTTTTTGCAGTTAAATTGGTCAATGACGGTACCGTAAAAAGTATTTGAAATGAATTTAACGACTTCTGTATTCATAATTTAACATTTTATATCTGACATTGCCAGTGATCAGGATTTAATTGGTAAAATCTCTCTCAATCCCTATTCTTTGGTCAGGTATTTCAAAATGTACCTGAAACAAAAAGCTAAAGTATTTTCTCTGTCCATGTCAGTCAACCCGTGAGGAATGACATTTAAAACAGGATACACGTTTGAAATGTCTGTACATAGGTTACATTACGTCAACCACCTTGACGAACTGTTAAGTAAAACAATGAGTTGTTTTTCACAATAACGGCATCATGCTATAGTTATATTTGCTTTGAATAAGGTTATGATATCAAACTTTTTGATACCAATAAAATGTCATAATTTTCATCAGTAATTTTAATATCACAAAAAACTTTTTTTTAGCCTAAGTTAAAAAAAAAAAAGATCGCTTACTGAAGACAACAAAACAATGATAAACTAATCACAAGCAATAGGACAAAACTGCAATAGAAACAATGAAATAGACCTACCTGACGTCAAAACGCCAAGCACTAGGAATAAGAACTAGGCTACTTAAATACTAAAATATACTACAGAAATTGTATACAGTATTAAATGTACAAAAACATTGCATAGTTGTCACGGTAAAAATTAAATATACATTTATTCTTAAAGTTAAAAAAGTGATTCAGTCAAGAGCAGTGAGTAATTTTCTCTTTTTCTTTTTTTGTTTGATTAACATCAATGGCACAGATGACAGCAGGTTTATAAGGTTGCTGTCACTATAAGACCAAATGCACAGATCTAATATACTGATACTTACTTGCTTTCTTTCTCAACTGTTTACATTAATTTAAGACATAAATAACTGTGTTTACGAGGATACTCGCAAAAACAGACATTCTGACACATAATTGTGAGTTTTGGGGGGCTTTGTGAAAAGTTTGAAAGACACTCTGGCCAGGTGACGGAACTGTCACTTGCCCACTCGGGCCAGTGCTGCATCTTCACGGAAGTTGATAATGTGCGCTTTTTTAAGCCATGCCAATTTAAATATTCAAGCGCACATAGACAAGAAAGTGTCTCTCTCACGAATATTCACACAAAATTATGTCAAAATGCCTGTCTTGTTGAGTATCATCTTAAACATTGTCGTTTATGTCTTAAGTGAACATGAATTTTGCCAGTCACCGCCAGCGTTTTTAGTCGTTTTCACAAGTTTCATGGCCCACAGAATATCTTGTATGAATATCTGAACAAGCAAATATATCAAAAGAAAGAACAGACCCTCTGTTTTATTCTAGCTTTATGAATTCTTTTTTTAATCAACACTTGAATGTTGCAAGTTCCATGAAAAAGCTAAATTTTGAGCATAAAGCTGAGATTTGATGCAACTGCCATGTGATTGGTTGATTAGATAATTGCATTAATGAGAAATTAAACAGGTGTTCCTAATATACACTCACCTAAAGGATTATTAGGAACACCTGTTCAGTTTCTCAATAATGCAATTATCTAATCAACCAATCACATGGCAGTTGCTTCAATGCATTTAGGGGTGTGGTCCTGGTCAAGACAATCTCCTGAACTCCAAACTGAATGTCAGAATGGGAAAGAAAGGTGATTTAAGCAATTTTGAGCGTGGCATGGTTGTTGGTGCCAGACGGGCCGGTCTGAGTATTTCACAATCTGCTCAGTTACTGGGATTTTCATGCACAACCATTTCTAGAGTTTACAAAGAATGGTGTGAAAAGGGAAAAACATCCAGTATGCGGCAGTCCTGTGGGCGAAAATGCCTTGTTGATGCTAGAGGTCAGAGGAGAATGGGCCGACTGATTCAAGCTGATAGAAGAGCAACTTTGACTGAAATAACCACACGTTACAACCGAGGTATGCAGCAAAGCATTTGTGAAGCCACAACACGCACAACCTTGAGGTGGATGGGCTATAACAGCAGAAGACCCCACCGGGTACCACTCATCTCCACTACAAATAGGAAAAAGAGGCTACAATTTGCACGAGCTCACCAAAATTGGACAGTTGAAGACTGGAAAAATGTTGCCTGGTCTGATGAGTCTCGATTTCTGTTGAGACATTCAGATGGTAGAGTCAGAATTTGGCGTAAACAGAATGAGAACATGAATCCATCATGCCTTGTTACCACTGTGCAGGCTGGTGGTGGTGGTGTAATGGTGTGGGGGATGTTTTCTTGGCACACTTTAGGCCCCTTAGTGCCAATTGGGCATCGTTTAAATGCCACGGCCTACCTGAGCATTGTTTCTGACCATGTCCATCCCTTTATGACCACCATGTACCCATCCTCTGATGGCTACTTTCAGCAGGATTATGCACCATGTCACAAAGCTCCAATCATTTCAAATTGGTTTCTTGAACATGACAATGAGTTCACTGTACTAAAATGGCCCCCACAGTCACCAGATCTCAACCCAGTAGAGCATCTTTGGGATGTGGTGGAACGAGAGCTTCGTGCCCTGGATGTGCATCCCACAAATCTCCATCAACTGCAAGATGCTATCCTATCAATATGGGCCAACATTTCTAAAGAATGCTTTCAGCACCTTGTTGAATCAATGCCACGTAGAATTAAGGCCGTTCTGAAGGCGAAAGGGGGTCAAACACAGTATTAGTATGGTGTTCCTAATAATCCTTAAGGTGAGTGTATATATATACACACACACACACACACACACATACATGCATACTAACCGGTCAATTGTTTTTGGATGGTAAGATTTTTTAAATGTTTTTAAAAGAAGTCTCTTCTGCTCACCAGGGCTTAATTTATTTGATCCAAAATACAGCAAAAACAGTATTACTATGAAATATTTTTACAATTTAAAATAACGGTTTTCTATTTGAATATATTTTAAAATGTAATTTATTCCTGTGATGGCAAAGCTGAAATTTTAGCATCATTACTCCAGTCTTCAGTATCACATAATCCTTCAATCATTCTAATATGCTGATTTGCTGCTCAAGAAACATTTATTATTATTATCAATGTTGAAAACAGGATTTTGCTCTCTCACTTGCTAATACCTTAGCCTACTCGAAAGTAAAAAAGCCACTGACACACACATTTTTGAAATGAGTAAAGTTGAGCAATGCTAATTCTATACACCCAGTAGAAAAATTAGGAGGGGTAACAGACCCACTGACCCGCTAGCACAAACCTCGCCAATTCAGGATCACAACTCAAAGCATGTGCACAAACGCACGCATACACGCTCATTCATGGGGGCCCTGGCCATCAGTCATTATAACAATCACTGGGAACAAAGCAGCAAGATTATTCACACATGCATGAGGATAGCTCTCTAATATTTGTTATTTTAAAGTCCTGATTTCACACAGTCACACGTTGCAACTTTAAGATGAATAGGCAATAAATGAATTATTATTTAAAATGCAAGCATAAATAGAGAATTGCCTTTACAAATAAGGAAAACTGACCTCAGCTCAGTTCTCTAATGAGTCTCAAATGCTTACTATTGGAGAATATTGTTTAGCACATTTCTTGGGATATTCCCAGGGTTCAAAGTGGCACCTTCATCAGGTACTATAAGAGGGAAAAAAATTTGATACAGAAACTAAATTAATAAAATGATCTCCTGTGACTAATAAGTGTCTCAGAAACCCCACAACCTTGTCATTCTCACTGAAGATTAAGGTAAGTGAGCTGTATTGTAAAATATTGTGAGAATTTTTGTTCAAGTTCAGACAGAGCTACACAAAAACAAATATTATACTATATATTGAATAAATACTATGATAATAAATCTTCAAACTGACAAGAATGCTGCTCACTGCTCGACGAACTCACTAGTTAGGCTACTTTCTGCATGACGCGCGCATGCCCGTTGGCACCGCCAGTCTGCCCGCGTGCACGCAGATGCTGATGCTGAGAAAATACGACATCTTCACTAGAGATATACTCGCGCTTTCCAATTTTTTTTAATGGTTGAGGAACGTCGCTTTCGTATTAGGGCGTATGTAAGGTATACCTTCTCAAACATTTAGAAAAAAGAAGACTCTTTTAGTCTGGGAGAGGGAGGGGCTGGAGAAGAAGAAGAAGAAGAAGAAGAAGAAGAAAGGGCGGGGGCGATCCAGTCTAAACTAGTTCTGCTATAATACGGTTGGAATGCGACTTATTCAAACCGAGGCGATTTTTTCAGGGCATCAGTTACTGTAGAGTACAAATATGCAGCCCAAGACATTTACAATAAGACACTGACGTAATCTGGACATGGCATGAGTTTGTATGTTTATTATTGTGATTAGGAAAAGATGATACAACACAGCCTGCATCGATCTGTAGTAAATGAGGGAAACCCGGGGGGGGGGGGGGGGTTTCTCTCATATCGTGTGTTCTCATAGGTAGGCTACTACTCTGACAATGTTTTTAAAAACTGAGTAACACTGGATCTGGATTTTATAATGTGATTTAACGTACCACAAACGTATACATTAAATAGGCTATGTGCCGAACGTCACATGAACAAAAAGGAAAACAGGTCTCGTGCACCCGCTTGTCAAACAAAGTGTCAAAAATTAATAGTTTTTTTTCCCCAGCTAACTAGTTATTTTAATTCCATTTAATATCCGAATGTTAATGAGCAGAAGAAAAACAAAAAAAACTTTTGGATCTCAATCTGCACATCAGTTATGCTCATCTTCAGTAGCTCTCTCTTAGTCATCTTGATTAAAACAGCTCAATATTTTACTAAGCAGCACATACAAAAGACCTGGACCGGAAGTTTGTAGCGCAAACCTATCTATATTATTATAAGACTCTATACTGTAAATACGCACAAAACACACTACTGCTCATATTCATAAGCGACTTTTGAGAAAACATGCCCAAAGTCGCGTATAATAAGCGAACACGAGCACACTGTTCTGGGGTCCTAAGAATAAAGGGGTGTGCTGCATGAACGTAAAGCGTAGCATTGCAGTGCAGTAAAAGTGTCACTCACGCAAACATTCGTAAAACAAGCAGTCCAGCGCACGTTAGTGAAACGCCAGTGGATGACACCCGTGGATATCTGCACACGCATTGTAAAATGTGCAGGTCGGGTGTATTTCGTTGATGCATGCAAACTGATGTTGCGCAGCATCGTCGTGACGTTGCGGATACTGCAATCACACGCTGGTTCATGGCGCTCCAGAGCGCATCATATGAAGCCATCGGTTCACTCTCGCTCTAAAACACAAACATGTGAGGAATTTCGCCGGTGCACTGACGAAGGGGGCAAAAATACCTGAAGTGTGCGTTTCAAAAAGACACGTAACGTTACGGTGTGTCTTTTGTACTTTCGCCTCCCACTGCCGTGATGTGGCACGGCGCCGCATCCAATCAGGGAGATGAGGAGAACACCCACACCCCAGAATCTGAATGCGGCTTTGGCGCATTATAAATACCACTTGTGATGCACCGGCAAGTATTGGTCGTGAGGAAGCTCAGGGTTGCAGTAGTACATCAGTCTTTTTTCTTTCCATAACAAAGAAGACCATCATCCATCTTTTCTTTTTTTGCTTCTCCCCAATTTCAGTTCATTTCAGGCCAGTTGCATGCATTGTTCGTCTCCCAAAATGGTTTGCGAGACTAAAATCGTTGCAGACGAGCACGAGGCCATAGCTGGGACCAAAAAAGATTCAATTATAGTTTCCTCCTCGCAAATGTGGACGTCTTCTTCGCCTTCTCCCAGTGCGCACGAGAGTAAGGTCGAAAAACGGAACCAGGTTTTTATTCGCGAATTTGAACGCTCGGACCATGAGGAGGTGCGCCGGATCTTCAACGAGGGAATCATGGAGCGGATACCTAATTCGGCATTTCGGGGTCTAAAACAGCAAACTAGAACCCAAATTATCTATGCCTTTCTCACAGGTATGTGACCAAAATTCGGGAATACGATGAGCGTATCGCTTTCATCATTGTTCCTCTGCAACATGTGAAAATAAGCTCTGAGCTGTTTGAGTTCATATGTAAGTATAATAATTATGTTAAAATGAAAAGAATCTAAGATGATGAGCCCAATCAATACATTTTATGTTCAAATCATCATACATTTATGCTCAAAACGATGAAGACAACTTTTTTTTCCAACGCACGTTTTTCGTTCAAAAAAAAACCCCACCAGTGAATATCAGTAAAAGAGTCACAAAGACAGCAGCAATTCAGAGCATGCTGCATGCGTTACCGGTGAATGTGTGTGCGCTGCGCGCGCCGAGTGATGAATGAATGAATCCCGCGCGAGCGCACTACGTTCCCCACATATGTCTCATGTTAGTGCACGAAGTTGTGTTTGCTGCCTGTTTAGGTCTATGACGTTTCTTTGACAGTAATTGGTAATACGTATACTACTTAAATGATTTATTATTTCCTTTTCTTGTTTACTAATGGTTTTCAATGGTTTTCAACTACAGGCGGTGTAAGTGAGCATCGTGGTGATCTGGCTAAACAGCAACCTTTTTGTACCTTTATTCTACATTGAAAAATTATTTACAACCCTACAGCTGAAATGAATGAGTTTTTCTTTAAACAATGTCCATACACTTGCATACTAAATATGCTCAGAGAATATGCTGCATCACGGCAACTGTTCCTCTGATAGATTCATCTTAAAGCCTAATTTGAAGTGTTCTTTAGATTAGCAAAACTTGTAAACGCATATTATAGTTTGAGTTGAAAGCACGTCTGTGTTGACGGTAAACAGTGCGCAGTTGTACTCAAGGGCGCCATCCTGTGCCAACAGCCTCAACACGTTTTCACACACAGATTTTCTCGAGTTTAATTACACCCATGAAGACCCTGTTATTGTGCCCTCCATTGCCCATTAAAATTCCAAGCCGTACACATGTATAAAGTTACTTACTACTTTTTTTTTTTAATTACAGGATAAACTGTGTAAATAGTCTGTTTTCCATACTTAGCATTGCATTACATCTCACAGCCCTGGTATATCAGGGTTTCTCTGCATACATATGATGTCTGTTTGTCTCTCCTCTGCCAAAAATCAAACATTTGATTCTCTTTTCTGACAGGTGTCGTTTATTTTTCTTCCATTTCTCCATAGTAATGTGCTATGTTATGACCAAATCCTTCACACTGACCTTCTGCGCACCGTTTATTCTAATGGGTGCACGTTATTACTACAGCAGAAAAGTCATTCTCAACTACCTGGACTGCGCCCTGCATACTGATATGGCTGACATTGAGGCGTATTACATGAAACCCACAGGTAAGGAGTAATTTCACGCACATACACATTCACACAAAATTAACATCACATTTTTTTTGATGAATAGAAAGTTCAAAAGAGCAGCATTTATATAAAAGTTTTTGTAACACTTTTTACTGTCACTTTAGATTAATTTGAGATTGCTGAATAAAACTATTAATTTCTTTTTTTTTTTTAATCTTGCGGTCAAACTTTTGAATGGTACTGTATGCGCTTAATGTTTGTCTGGAGATTCTGTGGCCTGTAAGCAGTTCATTATATTGGTGAAATCAATGATGTTTAATATATATATAAAGCTACAATATATTTAATTATAAAATATGATATATGTCTACGTCAAACAGCACCTGGGCATTTAATAGTAAAATATAATTATGCTGATCAAATAACATGCTTAAGCACAAATACTTGTAATATTAAATATATTTCATTTATATATATTTATACATTTCATTTATATTTATGTTTAAGAGAAAAAATATAGTTCACTGTATGGACTTCCCAGTTGCACCAATCACACATTTATCTCACCAGAATACAAATACTCTCAGGGTCAGTACCTGTGAAATTGAGGGTAAATACAGCACTTTAGAAGTCCAAGATGGGCTGAATATCTGATGTGTAGGCTTTAATGCTGAAGACTCATGAAATATGCAGAAAGTCGCTCTCAGTTTTGCTCTTGAGGATAACTCTTCTGAGTCATGTGGGCCTATTGATTGAATGCAGAAAAAAATGCTGATACAAATTGTATTGCGGCAAACTTAGATTTACAGCTATAATCTTTAAAGCACCCCAAAATAAAAAATAAATTTTTTCTTATGACCACATTTGTGCAACTGTGATGCAGTAGTAAACATACTAATAAATACTGCAGATAATAATCAAAATTTAAAATGTATTAGAAGAGGGACAGAATGATGGATAATATTCAGAATCCTGATGACTTGCAGGTAGAAACTGTTGTTTAACCTAGTTGTGTATGATTGGCGCTCTGGAATAGATTAGCAGATGGTAGTAGTATGTGCAGATACTATTTATTATTATAAATAGTTTTTTATTCTTTTATTATTCTATGGGCTTTCCTCAGACAGCATTAGTGTAAGTACAGGACATTTGTTGCCTTTGATAAACTCTGCTACAGCACTTCATGGTCAAATTCAGAGCAGCTGCCATACCAAACAGCCAGATGCTGCCAATCAGAATGCTCTATGTAGGGGTGTCCAATCCTGCTCCTGGAGGGCCACTGTTCTGCAGAGTTTTGCTCCAACCCCAATTAAACACAGCTGAACCAGCTAATCAAGGTCTTACTAGGCATACTAGAAACTTCCAGCAGGTGTGTTGAGGCAAGCTGGAGCTAAACTCTACAGGACAGTGGCCCTCCAGGACCGAGTTTGGACACCCCTGCTCTATGTAATGCGTTGCTAGAATTAAAGCAAATTAATATATCAGTCTGGAGCCTGGAGAATCACTGTGAGTGACGCAAAATGATACACTAGCATTCAAAGTCTGGTAGAATAAGGGTTTTTAAGAAATTAATACTTTTATTTAGGAAGGATGCATTAAATTGATCAGACGTAACAAAGACTTTTACATTGTTTCAAAAAATTATATACAAAAAAAAAATGCTGTTCTTTTGAAATTTCTATTCATGAGAGCATCTTGAAAAACAATGTATTACAGTTTCCACAAAAATATTAAGCAGCACAACTATTTGAATCAATGATAATAATAAAATAATCTCATAATTTTATGCAACAAATTAGCATATTAGAATTATTTCTGAAGGATCACGTGACACTGAAGACCTGATGAAAATTCAGCTTTGCATCACAGGAATAAACTACATTTTAAAATATTAAAATAGAAAACAGTTATTTTAAACGGTAATAATATTTCATAATATTATGTTTTTTGTTGTTGTTTTTTTACTGTATTTTGATCAAACAATGCAGCCTTGGTGAGCATAAGAGACTTCTTTCAAAAATCTTACTAATAGATTTTTTTCAGGATTCTTTGAATAGAAAGTTTAAAATTATTAAAAAATCTTATGTGAAATCTTATATACACATAAATATCTTTGCTGTTGCTTTATCAATTTAATGCATCCTTGCTGAATTAAAGTGCCAATTTCTTTATATATATATAAAACAGTTGTCAGTTCTTAGTGCAGACAGTTTCTGTGCGTACAGGCTTTTTTATTTAGTCCTGCATCAAGTGAAAGAGAGGATTGAAGACTAGGGTCAGGAAATGGGGGAAGGTGTGAATCAAAGCCCTGCTGTGAGTATGTGTGGTAGTTTTATTTAGTAGCAGCATGCAGACAAAGGATTCTCCCAAGGGATTTTCTCTCTTGCTATGCTAATGTGGAATCCTGGAAAGAATGGTAAGGAATATATGGGTTATCTGCCATTGTGATGTTTCTTTAATGCACTCAACATCTACTTGGAGTGTCTTTTATTATTAAAAGAATGTGGTTTTTGTCAGATACTTAAAACCTTAGGAAATACATAAAGAAAAAGACTAATTTGGACAGGAAGACATCTCTTTAATATGTGGAAAATACACAAACATATCTGTTATGTTCCCAATTAGTCAAAATGATGACATGAAATGGCATGTGTGACATTTAATTTCCTTAATGTGATGTAAAACTGCATATTCAGCAGGAAATAATGTGAAGTGGAACTTGATCAGGATTTGATTGGCTCATAAAAAGTTAAATATTATTGGCTAATGTTATTTTTCTCCATTTGAATGGCACATAGACACACACACACACACACACACACACACACACAAAGGAAGCAGTTATCAGACAGCTGGGGAGGGGGTGTCAAATGTGTGTGTGTAAGTGTGTAGTGAAACTAATGAGTGTACAGCAGACCGTTCAGTCCCAAAGTGATTAATAGTGCTCCTCAGCCCTGAAGCTAATGCAGTCATGACACACACACACACACACTGCTCTGTGTGTGATACAGCAATATGTCGCAACATGGCACAATGAATGAACGATATTCTCTGTACTGCAATCTTTTTGTTGAAAGACTGCAACTCCTACAAATATTACACTTGCAGTATTTGATATAATGTTGTGATTCTATTTAATGTTTAACTGATTCTCTTTATGATGCTGCACACAATATAGCAAGAGAGATTTTAGAAGATAGTATAGACTATATGCTTAAGAACACGTGTTGAACAGGTAAGACAGAGAAGTGTCAGAAGTTGATCGACCTCATGCCAGAAACACGAAAACAATTAGTATGCATGATAAATATAACGAAGTAATTTAAAACATATCCGTTCAGGCTTACCTTTTCCTGCTATACTTCTTATGTCTTGGAGAATCCAGAGCTCAGTCACGTCCTTGTGTATTTGTAGTCTTTGCAGCTTCTATGGTACAGAGGTGACAGTACTGCCATACCATAATCTGTGCTCATCTCAGCATTACTGATGCAAGTAATCAGTAAACCTGGTTTTAAATCACGTCAATCATGGGTCTCACAAATAGCTTTTAAACTCATTTGATGGTGCACATTTTTATGACTTTTCCTTCGAAAAAACTAATTAGAACAGGCTTTCCGATGCATAATTATTAAAAGATTAGTAAGAAAAAATATGACAAAATTACAATGAATCAATCATAAACATCTCCTATGTTCATATTCTGTTAATAGCACACTTTGACATTGGTAATTCCAGGCAAATGGAAATGAACTGGCGTGATCCATAAATACAGTCTGCTACACTGTGCTTAAATGTGGGTTCATATTTCAGAACAAATCGGTTTGTAAGCTGCACTCACAACTAATGCACATCTCCAGGTGAACAATTTTATTTTCAGAGCATTAATAAAAAATATAAGGCTGATGACGTGTCATCCAAAAACATAAAATATATAGACCTATTTAAAAAGATTTTAATTCTGCTTTGCTGTTTCAGTGCAACACACTTGAACACAAGCATGGTCGCTGCTTCTTGAATAACCTCTCTCATCGGCTACTTTTCTAGTCTTATTTAAAGATAACTGAATCATTGCTTTTCAACTATATAATGTGAGATACATAGATTTCAATTAGTCTAGACTAATTTGATTGGCTTGATCTAACAATGAGAGGTGATGAAGAGCAGCCCATACCATGATGAATACTAGGTTCTGAATGCAAATGGAAATAAGCATGACCCTAGAGGGAAGAAAAAGCTCTTCATCAAAATAATTAAATTAAAATGAGATCATATGCTAGATGCAGATTTTTACAAATAGCTGGCTCTAAAGACAAAACTAAATAATGTCTTTGTTTTGATTCCCACAGGCTCTTGTTTCTGGGTGGCAGTTTTGCAAGGCCAGGTGGTGGGCATCGTGGCAGCACAAGGTCGAGAAGACGACAACACCGTGGAACTCCGTCGCATGTCTGTGGACTCTCGCTTCCGTGGAAAAGGCATCGCCAAGGCCCTGGGTCGACGTGTTCTAGAATTTGCCATGTTAAACAACTACTCAGCTGTGGTTCTGGGAACAACTGCAGTCAAGATGGCCGCCCACAAGCTGTACGAGTCTTTGGGTTTCCGGCGAGTGGGAGATACTGATGACTACACGCTGCCAGGAATGACCCGTTCACCGCTGGAGAGGCTCTTCTTCCAAATTCGCTACAGCCGGTACCGATTGCAGCTTCACGAAGAGTGAGAGACAGAGAGTTAACATGAGCGCAGAAGATAGAATATAAACGACAATGCCGGCAATGACCCTGAACCACCCACTGACCCGGTCCTCTTCTTCTACCTATTTATTTGTTGTTGTTTTTTAAAGTCATATCTGTTCCTACAACCTTTATTTTTATTCTTATTTTTATGCTCATTGTTTTTGAGGGGGTTTAGTGGAACATTTCATTCCTTTGACCACATTTGAGATTTCCACTCTTAGACTTTCTTTTCATGGTCATCTTGCACTGAAACATCATTAACAATTGAATAGCCCAAAATGATTATCTTATTTGGATATAAATGTGAATTTGTTCGCAGGGACAGAGTCTCCCTTAAAACACATAAATCAACCAAGACTATATCCTATAGGCCGATCCACAGTAGCACAGACCACTATAAACAGTTCAGGAAGCAGTGGATGCAGGAACTGGAGGGAAGGAGGCAGTAAAGTTTTTTCCACCTTGTCTGAGGCCACCTTCCTCTTGACGAAGTATGTTTAAACCTTGCAACAGCAGCAGTCTGGTGGAGTCAAACAGTCCATCCAATTGTAACTTTTAGTCCAAAGCACAGCATTTTCAGCTGTGTCTAACTGATGAACAAAAACAGCTAGAAATGTGGAATATTATAAAGCCAGTGATTTATATCCTTAAGCACCCCTTGTTTAATAGGTTACGATAACAACTTTGCAATATAATCTTTATTTGTTTTGATGGCTAAGCAGGTTCCTAGTGCTGAGCCACAGTATCAACATTAAGAAATAACCAGAAAAACATTAAAGAAAATTTTTTTCTATACACTTCATTTGGCTGACATTAAAGTTGCAGTCAGTGAAATTCACATTTACAAAAGTCTAAATTCACTTGAAATCTGATTATTAGTGTACTCATTTCATTTACTGTGATAATCTGAAATAATTTGTCATGGAACCGCACGTATCTATTTGTGTACCAATTTGATAATGCCTTAATTATACCTTTGTATACTTTGTGGATAATTTCACCATTCAGTTTTGGGGAAAAATACAAAATTGCTGAAACGTGGTTCCCAGTCTGATATTGCTCCGCTGACGCAAAATCTAAAATACAGAAAAAAGCAAACAAATGCGACCAGAAAGGCAGCAATATAAATTAAACTGAGTGAGCACAAATCTAAATTTGGATAAATATATAAAAAAGGATTGTATAAGTATACAATATCTAAGGCTTTATATTCTGCAACTATTCAATATGTATATGTAAAATGTTTGAAAACATACATATAATACCCATAATCTCTCTCCGTCTCTATCCTCCTATCACAGTACCAGCAGAGGGAGAGATACAAACCACAACGAGCCTCATCTGTGACATAATGTTGTATAAAGTTAAGAAACTAAATGTGATTTAAAAATACATAGAAGTAACATGTAGTGCAAAAGAACAAACATGAACATTGCCAGTTTTCCTTGACTTTAACCCCACCCCCATCCAAAATTCTGACTGCAACCCTGGGCCAGACCTCTCCCTCCCCACCCCCCTCTCTGCATGCGCCACGGAGTCTTGTTGCGCTGCCCTTTTCCCCATTCTAGCTTGTACTATCCCCATTCTTCTGTGATGTCACAGTAGC
Organism: Rhinogobio ventralis; assembly: GCA_039654625.1. Lineage (NCBI taxonomy): Eukaryota > Metazoa > Chordata > Actinopteri > Cypriniformes > Gobionidae > Rhinogobio > Rhinogobio ventralis. The sequence goes on from CM077193.1 coordinate 39,804,737, forward strand.
AGTGTGGAGAGTTGTGGGCATGGCTTAGAATGTGAGATGGGCGGGGTCAACCAAACAATAGGACTACCCACCAGCTTGCTGCTTCAATGACATCACAGCTGCCAATAGTAGAATGCAAGAGCAATGCAAGTATGTGGCATGCCTCTGTACCTGGTTTGTGTGTACGGTGCCTGCCCTGGAAAAGAAGTATATTTAAAAATATGTAAAACAAGCTTTTTTTTTTTAACTGAACATATAACAAATATGTGTGTTTCATTGTTCAAAGAAATTGTTGTTGCATGAAACGTCTTTGAATGAAAAATGAGCAAGAAAATACCATCTTTCACATGGCAAGACATAAAAGTGGAGCTGTTTCTTTTTTTTTTTCTATGTAATTTTAGTTCATTCTAAAACTCTTAAGAGTTATTGTCATCTTTTAGGATATTTTGATGTCTTTTTCTCATTAAGAAGGCCTTGAAAATTATTTACCTGAATGCGCTGTTTTGATTACAGATAAGTTACGTGACGCTTCTCACTTTACTTGTGAGGACATCCCCATTTTAGCCACGTGGATTTAAATTAATAAGGCAATAAGCAATTCTCTAGATACGACTTTGCCAGTTGCATGTGCCAGTCAAATTAGACATAGTATTCACCTGTCTCCCTTAAAATGGACTCATTAAATGGCCAATTAAGCTGTATTCGAATGCACCAACATCCTTAAGGAGAACGGTTAGGCTAATCAAATCTGTGATGGGATATTTAAACATAAATTCCTGTTTAAAGCCAAAGCTACAGAGCACACTTCCCTGAGACCTTGTGAAACAATTGCGCTAAACTGTGAAAGGCCAAAACAATCAGACACATAAATGTAATGCAGTATGAAAATATACAAGGAGCATGAAGTTTAATCCCACATTTAGGAATCAGTATCAGATCAACAGAAACGACACACAAATGTCTTAATGGGATTTACCACAGTACTGGTAGATGTGAATGTACACGGCAATCAGCAATGTATTATGTATTTTGAAGATCCAGATTTGAACAGTGATGTACTTGAGGTCTTTTGCGATGAGTGTTATTCTTCTGTAGTGCAACTGCCTTGAAAATCCTTAGCTTATTATTCAGAATGCAGTTAGCATGGGATTGGGAATTTCATGTATAAGGTGCATGTATTGTTGCCAGATTGAAGAGAGCCTTATTGTAATGCTAAAAATTGCAAGCAAGAGCATCATGATCACTGCTTGTGTTTAACTAACCTGTTGACCAGCTCCTGATCATGTCACTAGTTTTGCATATGCTAAAGGCTCATTTAAATTGGATTTATATATACAGTACAGTTAGCGTCATATGTGGGTTTAGACTGGTGACTTGATTGGCTAGTGAATTACTCTGAAAGTTGGAGCAGTGCTCAAGACAGCGGCCAAGTTGTAACGGAAGGAAAAAGGCTGTCCGTCACCATTCAGGTGATGCATGGAACAAGCCAAGACACCAAAATGTGGAGCTGCTTCCTTCTTTCATTTTTTGGGTTGAAAACACTCCCTTACTATGGCTTCAAGTGCTATGAAGGCACAATTGTATTATTTTTTTTATTTTTACTTAAGGGTTTGTCTCATGTGCTTATCTATGATCCACTACAATGTATCAACAGTATTCTTAAAAAGTTACATTTGCCAAAGTTGAGATGTTTGCTGCATTTCATTATTTTGCTGTTTGTCTTTAAGAGATTGCCACAACTCATCTTTGTAGAATTCATTTTGAAATTAAGCCTATGTGCCATTTTATAAAGCAATAATGCAAAGTATCACAGTTGGGAAAAAGAAACATAACAAGGACATGATCCATGAGATTATAAAAATGTTCAAATGCTGCATTGATGTTCAATCCCTCATACTTTACTGGTAACAGTCACTAAGATGTTATTAGTATTGGCACAGCAACATCACCATGGGCAAGCCAAGGCCTGACAAAGTGTGAATGTGAATTTTCTTTTTCTTTTTTTTTTTTGTATAATCTTATTTTTTTATATTCCCTTAATTCTAATTACAACTAACATGTTTACTTGCATATTGAATCCTTCAGTTTACAGTGGATGTACTTTTATGTTCTACTGATACGAAGCCTGCGAAAATAATTGAGAAACCTTTGTGACTGGGTGATGTCGTGGGCCTCTGAAAGTTGCGTCAAGCTCTGAACCACAATTGGTCGGTCTTAAATATCCACTGTCTCCTGATTCACAAGGAGTGCAGTATCCAACAATCTGTAACAGCAATCAAAACTGAGAAATCAACACCATACAACCAGATTTACAAGCGGTGCGATATGCACAGGTTCATATTAACAAAGCTTTTTGATTTTTCTTGAAAACAATTAACCTTTTTTATTAACATTTTAATATATGTAAAGCTGTAAAGTGTAATTTACTGTAAATAGCATTTGGGGACATTTTGTGATCATTTTATAACAGAAACTATGAATATAATTAAGATGTTTACAAAAAAACAAAAAAAAACAGCAACAATACACTTTGGGAAACAACTGCAAACTGAGACAATTTTAACTACAATATGCTCACATTTGTGCCAGTCAGAGCAGCAAAAGCAACTTTCAGAGTCCCTGCATCCTCTTAGCACTTATTAGGGGCTCTTAGAAGCATTGCAAAGTGCCGATGGGTTACGGATTATTGTAAATTATGGTTAATTTATGGGAAAATCCCTGGAATTATTTTGGAAATGTATGGCACTAAAACATAAAGCTTTCCAAGCCTTTTCTTTGCTTTAGCAATGCTCATGTTTACAGTTTCTGGTATAAGTTGACATTAGTTGCCCCATTTTGTCAGTTTTAAACACATTTCAGTCATTGGCTGCCTGTTACTATAGAAACAAGCCCATACAAAGCACAGCAGGGAAATGATATGCAGCCACACATGGGGGCGGGTCAGTAGCAACAAAATGGGGCTGGTTTTAGTATGATAATGAGGGCTGGACAGAATAGAGTTTGGGGAAAGAAAAGGGAGGTTTGAGGTTTTCAGCATGGTAAATCTGACCTTGCTTTACCCATTTGGTCGCAGTGATCACCTGGTTCTTTGAGTCTGAAATCATTGTACTGCCTGGGTTTCCTTTGGATTTTGTTTTAAACAGCTGTTTACGTTCCCACCTTTTCTCTTTTTCTTTCATTTCCTCGATACACAGGAACTTTGTAAAGATGTAAAGAAAAGTTTTCCTGATTTATGAAAGAAAAGGATGTACATACTGTATCAATTAAAGGAATGATGCATAAAGCTTGTGCACGTGTCTGAACAAGTTGTAAAAGCCATGTACGTAAATAAGGGCACCATTATTTACCTATTATTACAGCAGTGGCCTTTGAAGAAATCTTTGATTTCCATAAAACAGTTCTTAGTCATAAGTAACATGGAAGGATCATTTGTTCAAAACATGATCTCATTATTGACCCCCCTTTACACATCCTAAAGGATCTTCTACAGCAAATCTCATTGAGTACTGAGCATTAAATTGAATGACTTTGAGAGAGAACAAACAGATCGTGACCTAGCATGGTAAAATGTATCTACTCTGTGCCAGACCTTTAAGAACAGGCTTTCAGCGATATCATGACATTTAGAAAGGGTTACAGCCATCTGCGCTGTTACAGCCTTTGAAAACACAACAGCAACAAGCACAGAGACTGGAACATTTTTCAAGGGCGTGTTTGTATTGATAGGGGGCACAAGATCTGACGCCACAGACGGACACTGAAAATCTGGGTCAGTGTGTGTGTGTGTGGACTGTGTACACATGAGATTTAGAGAAAGGCCAGTGGGTGCTGCTAAATGAGTTGTGAGGTGCTGTGGAAACGGAAGCAATAAGATTAACGGATTTAAAATGGAGTGAGCGAGACTCATTAAATGAGGACCGAGTTTATTAATATTCATCAGGAGACAGACGTTCCATAATAGCAGCTGAAAAACAGATAGTAGCGCCAGTAATACAGCTGAATTAAGCCCATCCATGACAGAGGCTTTTATTTATTCACTGAATATGTGAGAAGACAGATATACGGAGGAGTGTATGGAAATATAAGATGCACAAACATTGAAAATGAACAAAGAACAAAGATTTATTAGCTCCTATTCTCATGCAAAGAGATACTAGCTTCTGAACAGAGAGAAGATGAACAGAATAACAGTGAAAGGATAAAAATGAATGAAGGGAAGCCCCCAAAAATAGAAACTGGTACGATCCAGCCTGCTCCTACCGTTGCCCTCGGATACATCAGAGAAACAAGAATTGGGAACTGCAGCTGCCCAGTTACCATAGTAACGGGATTGCGAGGAAGAGCGGGAGACTCAGACAGAAGTAGCTGTAGTGGTGCAGGGGAGGTTCTTCTCGCACATTGAACCCCATGACCGTCCTGTGGACAGTGAGACTTTGAGGGGCACCTGAGAATAGAAAGAAAAGAACTGCAATCCTCTATATCTTTTGACCTACATCTGCTGCATCATTTAGTTTTATAGTAATTTAAAGCCAGGCTGTAGGAGGAAAGGCCGTCTGGAAACGCAATTCAGCTTAATTAGGTTACCAATCAAACTCTGAGACACAGCAAACCGCTTTATAGTGGACAAATCTGTTTGATAGTCTGTCTGATATGATTAAGGCTTCTATTAGAGCTATAAAATGTTTCTTAAGCAACAAAGGAAGAATAGATCATAGCATGTTACTTTCTCTACATCCAGAAGCTCGTCTTCATACTAAGAGAAATGATTGTCATTTAAATGAAGCTGTGTGGGAGTTCACTTACAGAGAGATTCACTCCCAGTTCTGCAACGTGCTGAAGAGATTCCATGGTCTTCTTCACCAGCACTGTTCACCAACATAAGATTCACAATATTTGAATGGCAATTACTTTTGTCTCTAAACTAATCAATCTAGTCTGGTCCTGTTATCTCACAAAAGATTTTACAAATTAAATTAGAATATAAAAATATTTTAAAAAGCTAATTCACATTATTAATTAAAACTATAACAGTACATAAATAATACTAAAATAAATCAGGTAATTTACTCAAAACTAGTCGAAATGAACTTTTATTTCACCCAGATTATTCCTTTCATGCTCATATAACAGGACATGCAAGGTTTCCCTCACCAGCAAACTGATCCAATTGTGAGATCTCTACTTCAAACAGCAGCTCATCATGGATTTGAGCCACCAGCCTAAAAAGATATAGACACACAGAAACTAGAACAAAACTATCAATCTTAACAAGGAGATCAGACCATGACCACCAAACCATGATGCGTTTAGTTTCTGGAATGTGGCGGCAATATTACTTTAAAAGTTTCAGTAATCATATTGCTCTACATTGGTCTGTAAGCCATCTACTGCAGACACATCTCCTAATACTCACTGAGAGGAATAGCAAGAAACTTGGAGGGAGGGGCAAGGAGATAGAATGAAGAGGGAGGTTTAGAGAGATGCTAACAAAGATAAATGACTATAATATATAGAGCTGCGCTGCAAGTTGAGTGATTCACACAGATAGAGAGAATATCAAGGGATATGTAGAAAGAGATAGTAAAGATATCTGTGGAGAAGAATGAATTTAAAAAAAATTATATATATATATATATATATATATATATATATATTAATAAACTTAATCTTTAAAAATGTATTAACATATGTATAAATTAGCATAAACCTATATTAATAAATGCTGCAAAAGTACTGTTCATCGTTAGTGAATGATGCCTAATGCATTAAATTAAAGGGATAGTTTACCTAAAAATGAAAATTCTGTCATTATTAACTCACCCTCAAGTTGTTCCAAACCTGTATGAATTTCTTTGTTCTGCTGTACACAAAAGGAAGATATTTGGAAGAATGTTTGTAACCAAGCAGATCTTGCAGATCTTCTGACAGGAAAAAATATACTATGGTAGTCAATGGGGGGGCGAGATCTGCTTGGTTACATATATTCTTCCAAATATCTTCCTTCCCAAAAAAAAAAGGAAACAGTATTTCTCAGTGTTTATTACACAGCTCTGTGGAATACTTGATTCTGATTGGTCAATCACGCCTAACCAGCGGTATGTTATCTCCGAAATCAGCCGGTAAAAACTGATAACACAGGCTCATCCAGGTAACTGAAACCAATGGTATATGCTCGTTAGGAAAGGTTTTTCTTAGGTGGAAGTTTTGCGTTTTGGTGAGCTAATAAAAGACTAAAAATCAAATCAATATTTTGTTCAATTATTCATTATTTATGTCTCTCTCATTTCATACAAACGCAGCTCCTGCCATTTTGCGATTATTGTTTTGTACGCGGTAATGGATTATAAGATAACAAACTGGTACGATTTTAAAACGGTTTAATCTCAAATCATTATCTTTTATCCCCATAATTATTTATGTGGCGAAATGCCGTGTAATAAGTGGTATGACTGTACCTTATCCCTAAAATGTCCGTCTAGTTTGAACTCGTCGCTTGCTAGCAACTGGTTTCTTCACGGAAGCTTTGCGTTTAAAGACCTAATAAAATATTTCAAATCAAGTCAATATTTAGTGTCTAATTATTTACTTATGTGGCAAGTAGCCGTGTAATAAGCGGGATAATGTACATCCAGCTGGTAGTTATCTCAGAATAAACCCCTTCAGGGTAATGCAAGACCCTGTCAGTGATTTATCAGAGTACATTATCCCTTACTTATTCCTTCACACAATGGAGGTCAGTGGTCACCAAAACAGTTTGGTTACCAACATTCTTCAAAATATCTTTTTTTATGTTCCAGAGAAGAAAGTCATACGGGTCTGGAATGTGATGGTGAGTAAATGACGGCAGTTTTTAGGGGGAACACTAACTGAACCTTAATCTAAAATGTTACCACATTTCCCAAATACAAAATGTAGTATTAAGATACACATGGGATTATAAGAGAGGGAGGGTGTGGAAAACTGGACAGATAAACAGATGTATGTACCTGGCAGTGTAAGTGGCAGAAGACACTTGGGAGCAGATTTTGATCATGGCCATTTTGGCTAGGTCTGCAGCTGAGCCTGAAGGGTCATACACGGTCATTGTGACAATCACAAATGAAACAAACAATACAAACACAAGTAGAAACACACAATACCCTGTAGTACAAAGTTGACAGCCTGTCTCTCCGCTTGGTTTCGAAAGCTCCAGTCAGCAGAGTGAATGTGAGGGAGGGAACGGCGCCTTCCCATTATGGACTTCACAAATCCTAAGGCATCAATAAGAAAGAACATACACAGCAACTTATACACTCTTTCAGCCTTATTATAGTTAGTCACTCATTCACACACAGACTCTTTCCGAATCACTCATGCCAGTGCATTCCGGGGTAAGGCAGACAATAGGTCAAGCTTTACGCATAAACCCCTGTTGGAAAAGAGTGAGGTCAGCCGGTGGACTCATTTGGAAAATCTTTTTCCCAGAAGCACAGAGACGCCAGGAGTTATGGGGCACAAAGAGAGACCCCTGCATGTATATGTGTAACAGTGTTCAGGAATGTGTCTGGCTCAGTGTGGGCACGTCATATTTACAGACAACACTAATGACACATCACTGGAATGTGCTACTGTGTTTCTCTGCTATTGAGGATTATGAGCACATGTGTTATTTCTGTGTATTCTGTTTTGTAAAATGCCAAATGTTTGTCTTTGGCGTATCCTTATGGAAGTGTCTGACAATACAGTAAATACATCACCTGTGCACATTACATTTTAAAGTTTGTGTACTGAAATAAATTCAGTGGGATCAAAACAAATCTGAAATAATATTGAAAATAAATAAATATAATCTTTTGCGTGCCACAAAAGAAAGTCAGTCACAGGCTCGGAACGAAAATAAGTAAATTATTTTCAACAGAACTTTCATTACTGGGTGAACTATCCCATTAAGACACAAATTAAAAAGATTTTTTTAAATAAAAATTTCATTGTATTTAATAAAATAAAACCAATACATAATTGTATGTATTGTACCAACTGGTGACCATTTTAGAGGATGTATGACATCAACTACCCTCAAATTCAAGCAGGCGTCCTAGCAGGTCAGATTAACTACTATACTTTTTGACAAGCAGAAAGTGTCCAAACCTGCAAGGTTTTTGCATTATAAGTGAGTCTGTGTTATCTTTCTTTGAAAATAACATAATTGGTTTGATGGTTTGATATTTGTTCATGCAATGACACGATGTGTTTTTGTGTAGCTTAAAGGGACAGTCCACCCAAAATGAAAATTCTGTCATTGTGCTAAACACAAAAGAAGATATTTTGAATAAATAAATATTTTGAAAGAAAAAAAAAGAATTTCTCAAAATATCTTCTTTCATGTTCCACAGAAGAAAGATACAGGTTTGGAACAATATGGGATTGAGTTAATGATGACATCATAATAATCATTTTTGGATGAACTATCCCATTAAAGTTACCAATTACTGTTTGGGCCACTGTAGTTCAGGCCCTCCATCAAAGCATGCATCAGTAGGTAATAGGTAATTCTACTTTTCACCAGTCCCATATCAGTCTCCATATAACTCTCTAAATCAAAAGACAGCACAGAAAGTCTCCCTGAACAGAAAATTAGACGCTATCACACTCCTACTGGAACACCCTGTTCTAGAACAGATTACTCAGAAATAAAGCTCAGTCTTTGCAGCCCTTCTCCATTTCATTTTCTTGAATCTCTTACCTCCCTCTCAAAACCTGATAAATTTCCCAGCAAAATGATAGCAGGTGTTTTGTTGCTGTGCAGGCATGTCAATAGCTCCAGTATTGATCGTGTAATGAGCGCACTGGCTGGAACTTTCAGTCCTGAGGTGCCCGTTTGATGAGTAGCTCTGAACACTGAATGCTTCACTCATTTTATAACCTATTTGTGAATCTACAGCATGCACTAAACAAGATCATCAGCTATTAGAACAGGAACACTGACAAATATATTTTTTGTATTTAATAATAACTTAATATTTGGGTCTTCAAATTTCAGCTGACAAGGAATAGATTTCTTTCAATGACAAGATATGAAAGCAATCATTTTCCACTCCATTGCCAGTTAAAAGACACCCATTGGTTGTTACTATTAACCAGTTCACATGAAGTAAACCTGAAAAAAAACTAAACAAAACAAAAAAAAACACTGTGAAACAGTGAATCACAGTAGTAAGATAACTCTGTATATCAGAATCAATCTGATAATGCCTGACGAAGATGTAGCTACAAATCTAACACTGTTTTTCTCTTAGCAAGCCTATATATTACTATTGTATCTTTTCATTATTTTTTAGCTTTTAATCATTCAAACTTAACAAATTTTTCTCTATTCTGCATTGGCATACAATGTATTGACAATATATCATGACAATACAGCACACCAAACTAAATTTACTTCAAGAACTTCATATTTTATAATAATAGTAAACATGACCAGTAAACTGCCAACTGGATCTTTTTAAGCAACACCGAGATGAATGTAGATAGAACAACAAACGTAACTTTGTGACACAGTAAGAGAAGTGAAAGAATTTTGTGTGAAATTCACACTGTGGTGTAAAAACCATGATGTGTGTAATATCAGTAAAAAGTGTGTCCTAATGGCAACTCTAAACACACTGAACTGTGAAGTGAGTGTGAGCTGCTGTGCTGCTCTGCCTCTAATCTCCATTTATCACACACACCGTGTTTGTGGCAGTGCTGGATGGTGTGCTGGATGAAGGCTGGCACCTCTCTGTACGTCTGTAGGAAAGAGTCCTGAAAACGGCTGGCCTCCTCTGCACTCACACCCAAAATACCAGATAACCGCTCTCTTCCTGTGTGTGATTGTGTGTGTGAGAAAGAGGGAGCGAGTCAGTGGACAAAAGCATGAGAACAGAAATATTCCAAGCTTAAAACAGTTCAAGGTGAGACAAAAAAAGACATGAGGCAAAGAATTACTGGTGAGAAAAAAGGCTAA